>JAHRHZ010000088.1:17355231-17393618 GCA_024137785.1 Ginglymostoma cirratum | reverse complement strand
ATTTTCTGAAGAAGGGTCTAGGCCCGAAACGTCAGCTTTCCTGCTCCTCTGATGCTGCTTGGCCTGCTGTGTTCATCTAGCTCTACACCTTGTTATCTCAGCTTCTCCAGCATCTACAGTTCCTACTATCTCCTTCTGTACCATATTGGCTTTGTATGTGTTTCAATAATGAAGAATAAACTATTCAATTTCTCAAGTTGAAAACGGCAACATTTGTGACTACTTACAAATGGTTATCATGTTTAAATTGATGAAGCATTGAGTCACATTCTTATTCTTTTAATTTTAGAGTGCCTATGTTTCACAGCAGACAGTCACGTCTCAGTGATCTAATTTAAATAAGACTACATAAATCCATTTAAGTTCAATTCAGTATTGAATGGGTCTTCAAACTAGCTATTCTGTTCCAGGGATTGCTTCTGTGTAGAACCGATGCTAGCAGACTTGAATTTGCTGCTAATCCAATTTCACCCTCACTATTTAATGTGCTACTAGCATCACTACTAACAGTAGGTCAGAATACCAGCTGTGCTATACGTTTAGGAACCTCTTATAATGTGAAACATGTTGAATTTGTCTGCTTAAGTATGGATCTAATCTCATAAATGCAGATAAATATTGAGTGCATTCATACAAAGTCAACTAACACAATGAAGTTATTGTGGTATGAGTAGAGGTTTTGCATAATCCAAGTTATTGCACTAGTTCCATAATAAGATAAGAAAAAGGATCAAAACTATATCATATGGTCCCTCAAAGGTCCTTTTCAAAAATTCTTCTTCAGGCTATGAGCGTTGCTGGCTCGGTCAGGTTTATCACCCATGCCTAATTGTCCATGAGAATGTGATGGGATTGAGCTGCCTTCTTGAACCATCACAGTCCTTGTTGTGTAGATATATCCCCAGTGTTGTTAGGAAAGAAGGTTCTGGGATTTTGACACCACAACATTCAGAGAAATGGAAATCTAGTTCCAAATCAGGATGGTGACTAGATTGGAAGTGAATTTGCAGATATTACTATTCCCACACTCTGCTGTCCTTACCCTTCTGGGATTTAGAAGGCACTATCAAAGAAGCCTTGGTGAGTTGTTGTAAGTGGTGCCCACTGCTGACTTTGTGTATTGTGGTGGAGGGTGTGACTATCAAAGTTGTTGTATGAAGTGCCAATAGGGCTACTTTGAACTGGATAGTCTCAAGTTTTTTGGGTATTGTTGGAGTTGCACTCTTCCAGGTAAGTGGAGAGTATTCAATCAGAATCCTGACTTGTGACTTGTAGATGGTGGCAATGCTGTGGAGCCTCAGGAGATGAGATATTCACTGCAGAATCTCCAAGCTCTAACCTAGTTGTTGTAGCCACACTACTTGTCTTGCTGGTCCAATTCTCTGTGTGGTAAATGGTAAGCCTTAGAATGCTGACAGAGGTGGATTCATTTATTGAATGTCAAGGGGGCAATAATTAGATTCACTTTTGTTGAGAATGGTCAATGTCTAACACTTGTATGGTGTGAAAATAATTTGCTACAGCCCAAGCCTGTACAGTGTTCAGTTCATATTGCATATGGACATTGAAAAAGTCTATGTATGAGGAATTGTGTATGATGTTGAACGTTGCACAATAATTTGTGAACATACCCACTTTGAATCTTATGATGCACAGGTGAATGATGAAGCAGTTGAAAACGTTGGGCCTAGGACACTACCCTGATATTCTTGAAGTCAGGCGATTAATTTCTAACAACAATAATGATCCTCCTTTTTGCTAGATATGACTCCAACCAGCAGGAGTTCACCGTTTAATCCCGTTGATTCCAGTTTTACTGGGGCTCCTTAATGCCACTGTTGGTCAAATGGTGCCTTGATGCCAAGAGCAGTCACTCTCACTTAACCTCTTGAGTTTGGTTCTTTTGATCATTTTTGGAATCAAGGCTTTATTCTTGTCATGAGCTGAATGCACTTGGTGAAGAAAGATAAGGCTGGAGCATTTGCAACAATCTTCAGTCAGAAATGCCAACTGGATAATCCATCTTGGCCTCCTCCAGTGGTCCCCATCATCATAGATGCCAGTCTCCAGCAATTCAATTTGCTCAACATGATATCAAGAGATGATTAGAGGCACCGGACACTGCAAAATCAATGTGCCCTGACAACATTCCAGTGATAGTAGTGAAAACCTGTGCTCCAGAATTTGCTGCTCCCCTAGCCAAGCTATTACAGTACAATTACAACATGGGCATTTACCTAACAATGTGGAAACTTGCCCAGGTATGCCTTGTACACAAGAATTAGAACAACTCCAACCCTACCAATTACTGCTCCATCAATCTATTCTCAATCATCAGTAAAGTGTTTTTTTTAATTCATTAATGGGATGTGCACAACGCTGGCTGGATCAGCATTTATTGTCAATCCCTAATTGCCCAGAAGGCAGTGGAGAGTCAACCACATTGCAGTGGGTCTGGAGTCACATATAGGCCAGACCGGGTAAGGATATTTTCTTCCCTAAAGGACATTAGATGAAAGGTGTCGTTAACAGTGCTATAAAACAGCATCTGCTTAGCAGTAATCTGCTCACTGACACCTAGTTTGGGTTCCATCAGGGTCACTCAGCTCCTGACCTTATTACAACATTGGTTCAAACATGGACAAAAGAGCTGAATTCCAGAGGTGAAGTAAGAGTGACAGCCCTTGACATTAAGGCCGCATATGACCAAGTGTGGCATCAAGGAGCCCCAGCAATACTTGAATCAATGGGAATTGGGGCAAACCCTCCACTTGTTGGAGTCAAAACACATAAAAAGATGATTGTGATTATTAGAAGTCAGTATAGGGGACACAATGGCCTAGTGGTATTATCGCTGGACTGTTAACCCAGAGACCCAGACCCAGATAACGTTCTGGGGACTCAGGTTCGAATCCTGTCATGGCAAATGGTAGAATTTGAATTCAATAAAAATATCTGAAATTAAGAATCTAATGATGACCATGAACCCATTGTCGATTGTCAGAAAAACCCATCTGGTTCACTATGTCCTTTAGGGAAGGAAACTGCCATCATAACCTGGTCTGGCTGACATGTGACCCCAGACCCACAGCGATGTGGTTGACTTTAAATTGCCCTCTGGGCAATTAGGGATGGGCAGTAAATGCTGCCTGGTCAGTGACGTCCTCATCCCATGAAAGAGCTCCAGGACATCTCTGCAGGAGTTCCTAGGCCCAACCATCTTTGATGAAGTAGCTAATGATCTTCCCTCCATTATAAGGTAAGAAGTGGGGATGTTCACCAATGATTGCAGAGTGTTCAGCACTATTCACGACTCCACAAATACTGAAGCAGTCCACGTCCAAATGCAATGAGAACCAAACACTATTCAGGCTTGGGCTGATAAGAGGCAAGTCATTTTCACATCACATAAGTGTTAAGCAATGACCATCTTCAACAAGACAGAACCTGACCATCGTCCTTTGAGATTCAACAAATGAATTGGCAGTATCCTGGGAATTATCATTGATCATAAAGTGAACTGGACAAGCCATACAAGTACTGTGGCTACAACAGCAGGTCAGGACTTGGGAATTCTGCAGTAAATATCTCACCTCATGACTCCCTAAAGCCTGTCCACCATCTACAAGGCACAAGTCAGGAGTGTGATGCAATACTCCCCACTACCTGGATGGGTGCAGCTGCAATGATGTTCAAGAAGCTTGACACCATCCAAGACAAAGCAGCCTGCTTGATTGGCACAGCATCCACAAGCATCCACTCCCTCCACCATCGACACTCAGTAGCAGCTGTGTGTACTATCTACAAGATGGACTGCAAATGTTTGCCAAAGATCCTGAGACAGCACCATCCACATCACGACTACTTCCATCTCGAAGGACAAGGGCATCAGATACATAGGAACACCACCTCCTTCAAGTTCCCTCCAAGCCACTCACCATCCTGACTTGGATATATATTGCCATTCCTTCATTGTCGCTTAGTCTAAATCCTGGAATTCCCTGCCTAACGATTTTGTAGGTCTACCTACAACACAGGGACTGCAGCAGTTCAAGAAGGCAGCTTGCTACCATCTTCTCAAGGTCAACTAGGGATGGGGAATAAACACTGGTCCAGCCAGCAACACTCACATCCCACAAGTGAATTAAAAATTGAAAGCCAAGCTGAGCTCAGTGAAGAATAAGGTTAGTGCTGTCTGCATTAATGGTGCTGAGGTGGAGATGGTCGAGAGTTTCAAGTTCCTAGGAGTAAAGATCACCAACAGTCACTACTGGTCCAACAAGCAGACGAACGCTTCTACTATCCATGCCTTCATGATAAACTTCTACAAGGTCACCCCTCAGCCTCTGACACTCCAGGGAAAATAGCCCCAACCTATTCAGCCTCTCCCAATTGCTCAAATCCTCCAACGTTGGCAACATCCTTGTAAATATTTTCTAAACTCTTTCAAGTTTCACAACATCTCTTCAACGATAGGGAAAATGAATTTAATGTAGTTTTGCAAAAGTGGCCTAACCAATGTCCAATACAGTAACAACATGACCTCTCAACTCCTATACTCAATGCACTGACCAATACGGGCAAGTGTACCAAACGGCTTCTTCACTACCCTGTCTACCTGCAACTCCACTTTCAAGGGACTGTGAACCCGCACTCCAAGGTGTCTTTGTTCAGCAACACTCCACAGGACCTTACCATTAAATGTATAAGTCCTGCCCTGATTTGCCTTTCCAAAATGTGGAACATCACATTTATCTAAATTAAACTCCATCTGCCACTATTTGGCCCATCAGTCCATCTGATCGAGGTCCTGTTGTACTCTGAGGTAACCTTCTTCACTATCTGGTACAATTTTTGTGTCATCTGCAAACTTACTAACCATACCTCCTATGTTCACGTCCAAATCATTTATATAAATTCCAACAGCAGTGCTTCTATCAGATCTTCTGGATTAATTGGGAATTCTTGAAGAAAGATCCACAATAACTCAGACAAAATTCCTTCAAAATTAACTCATAAATAGCCAATGCAAAGAATACTCTTGGGTAGAGCAGTTGTCATTTCCAAGCTGTGATGCAACATTGGTGTGCTTGATGAACCCAAGACAAATTGTTGGTGATATGGGACTAGATTAATTTAGGATATCCAGTCGGCACGGACATGTTGGACCAAAATGTCTGTTTCTGTGCTATACATCTGTATGACTTTATGATTCTATCAGGGTAATAGAATAGAATGTAGAATATAGTGTTACAACTACAGAGAAGGTGCAGAGAAAGATTAACTTTAATATTTGAGAGGTCCATTCAGAAGTCTGATAGTTGTGGGGAAGAAGCTGTTCTGAAATATGTTGGTATGTGTTTTCAAACAAAATATCTTTTACCTGATGGAAGAGAGGAGAACTGGGATGGGAAAGATCTTTGATTTTGTTCCCTGCTGTCTCAAGGCGAGGTAAGTGTAGACAGAGTCAATAGAAGGAAGGCTGGTTTGCGTGATGGACTGGGCTGCATACACAACTCACTAATTTCTTGTGTTCTTGGGCAGAGCAGTTGACATACCAAGCTGCAATGCAAAAGGATAGGATGGTTTCTGTGGTGCATCTATAAAATCTGGTAAGAGTCATTGTAGCCATACTGAATTTCTTTAGCCTTCTGAGGAAGTAGAGGTATTGATATGCTTGATGGACCAGGACAGATAGTTGGTGATATTTACTCCGAGGAACTTGAAGCTCTCGACCATCTCTACCTCAGCACCATTGATACAGATAAGGCTGTGTTGTCCAATCTGCTTCCTGAGGTCGATGACCAGATCCTTCATTTTGCTGGCATTGAGGAACAGACTGTTGTTTTTACAGAGTATAGAGTACACAGTACGTATACACTCTGAAGTGTGTCAGCATTGACATTAATCACTGAGTGTCTTAGTAACAATTGTTCAAAATGACAGCAACTTGACCATCAAGCTGCTTGACTCTTTGAGCCATTAAGCTTAATGACAAGGCAGAGTGACAACACCAAAGGAAAGAAAAAGATGTGAATCCTTCACTCTGGATCCCACTACTCCATGGTGCCCTACTGATAGTGGGTTGAGAATTAATTTATTCAGTCACACAAAGATCCATGGCAGAAATTCATAACTTTGAGTAGATACATCATCAAATTGAGGAACAACAGGGAGACAAAAATGAAAGACCCATTCTACTTTAGAACATAGAACAGTACAGCACAGTACAGGCCCTTTGGCCCACGATGTTGTGCTGACCTATTGTCCTACTCTAAAACTAACCTGCCTATCCTTCATTTTATTATCATCCATGTGCCCATCCATGAGTCGCTTAAATGTCCCTAATGTAACTGACTCCACTATCGCTGCTGGCAGTGCATTCCATGCACCCATCACTCTCTGTTTAAAGAACCTACATCTGACATCTCCCCATACTTTCCTCCAATCACCTTAAAATTATGCCCCCTCGTAATAGTCATTTCCGCCCTAGGAGAAAGTCTCTGGCTATCCACTCTATCTATGCCTCTCATCATCTTGTACATCTCTATCAAGTCACCTCTCATCCTTCTTCGCTCCAATGAGAAAAGCCCTAGCTCCCTCAACCTTTCCTCATAAGACCTGTCCTCCATTCCAGGCAGCATCCTGGTAAAGCTCCTCTGACCCCTCTCTAAAGCTTCCACATCCTTCCTATAATGAGGCGACGAGAACTGAACACAACGTTCCAAGTGGGGTCTAACTAGGGTTTTATAGAGCTGCAGCATAACCTCACTGCTCTTAAACTCAATTCCCCTGCCAATGAAAGTCAACACACCATATGCCTTCTTAACAATCTTATCAACTTGGGTGGCAGCTTTGAGGGATCTATGGACATGGACCCCAACATCCCTCTGTTCCTCCACACTGCCAAGAATCCTGCCATTAACCCTGCATTCTGCATTCAAATTCAACCTTCCAAAATGAATCACTTCACGCTTTTCTGGGTTGAATTCCACCTGCTACTTCTTTGCCCAGCTCTGTATCCTGTCAATATCCTGTTGCAAACTACAACAGCCCTCCACACTATTCACAACTCTACCAACCTTCGTGTCATCAGCAAATTTACTGACCCACCCTTCCACTTGCTCATCCAAGTAATTTATAAAGATCACAAAGAGCAGAGGTCCCAGAACAGATCCCTGCAGAACACCACTGGTCACCGAGCTCCAGGCTGAATACTTTCCTTCTACTGCCACCTACTGTCTTCTGTATTCAGACAGCCAAATTTCCCTGAATCCCATGCCTCCTTACTTTCTGAATGAATCTACCATGTGGAACCTTATCAAATGCCTTGCTAAAATCCATATACACCACATCTTCTGCTCTACCTTCATCAATGTGTTTTGCCACATCCTCAAAAAATTCAATAAGTCTTGCGAGGCATGACCAGCCCCTCACAAAGCCATGCTGCCTATTTCTAATCAAGCTAAGCTTTACCAAATAATCATAAATACTATCTCTCAGAATCCTCTCCAACAATTTGCCCACCACAGAAGAAAGACTGACTGATCTGCACCTCCCAGAATTATCTATATTCCCTTTCTTGAACAAGGAAATAACATCTGCCACCCTCCAGTTATCTGGTACTACTCTAGTAGACAGTGAGGGTGTAAAGATCATTGCCAAAGGCATAGCAATCTCTTCCCTCACTTCCTGTAGTAACCTTGGGTATATCCTGTCTGGCCCAAGGGACTTACCTATCCTCAAGTTTTTCAAAATTCTAGCACTTCCTCCTTCCTAACTACAACCTGTTCGAGCATATCAGTCTGTGTCACGCTGTCCCTCACAAACTAAAAGGTCCCTCTCACTGTTGAATACTGAAGCAAAGTATCCACTAAGGACCTCCCCTACCTCCTCTGACTCCATGCACAAGTTCCCTCCACTATCTCTGATCTGCCCTACCCTCACTCTGGCCATCCTCTTGTTCCTCACGTAAGTATAGGTTTTCCTTAATCCTACCTGCCAAGGCTTTTTCATGCCCACTTCTAGCTCTCCTAAGTCCATTCTTCAGTTCCTTCCTAGCTATCTTGTAGCCCTCTAGAGCCCTGTCCAATCCTTGCTTCCTCAACCTTAAGTAAGCCTCCTTCTTCGTCTTGACTAGATGCTCCACATGTCTTGTCACCCAAGGTTCCTTCACCTTACCATCCCTTCCTTGCCTCAGTGGGACAAACCTATCCAGGACTCGTAGTAAGTGCTCCCTAAACAACCTCCACATTTCTGTCATGCATTTCCCTGAGAAAATCTATTCCCAATTTATGCTCTGCAGTTCCTGCCTAATAGCATTGTAATTACCCCTCACCCAATTAAATATCATCTGCTCCTATCCCTCTCCATGACTATAGTATAAATATCATCTGCTCCTATCCCTCTCCGTGACCATAGTAAAGGTCAAGGAGTTGTGATCACTATCACTGAAATGCTCTCCCACCGAGAGATCTGACACCTGACCTGGTTCATTGCCGAGCACCAAATCCAAAATGGCCTCCCCTCTAGTCAGCCTATCTACATGTTGAGTCAGAAATTCTTCCTGGACACACCTGACAAAATCTGCTCCATCCAAACTATTTGCACTTAGGAGGTTCCACTTGATATTAGGGAAGTTGAAGTCAAACATGACAACAACCCTCTTACTTCTGCATGTTTCCAAAGTCTGTTTCCCAATCTGTTCCTCAGTGTCTCTGTTGCTATCGGGGTGGGGGGGGTCTATATAAAACTCCCAATAAAGTGACTGCTCCTTTCCTGTTTCTGACTTCCACCCATACTGACTCAGTAGAGAAGCACTCCTCGACTACCTCCCTTTCTGCAGCTGTGACACCATCCCTGATTAGCAATGCCACTCCCCATCTCTTTTACCTCCCCCTCTAATTCTTTTGAAACATCTAAACCCCAGAACATCCAACAACCATTCCTGCCCCTGTGATATCCAAGTCACAATGGCCACAACATCATAGCTCCAAGTACTGATCCATGCTCTAAGTTCATCGCCCTTATTCCTGACACTTCTTGCATTAAAATAGACACACTTCAACCTGCTGCACTGACTGCAACTTTGCCCTATCATCTGTCTGTCTTTTCTCACTGACTCTCTGCATGCTGCATCTGCCTGTACACCAGCTACCCAACCTCTGATCTGTAGCTCCGGTTTCCATCCCCCTGCCAAACTTGTTTAAACCCTCCCGAAGAGCTCCAGCAAACCTCCCGTCCAGGATATTGGTACCCCTCCAGACAGGTGCAATCTGTCCGTCCTGTACAAGTCCCACCTTCCCCAGAAGGTATCCCAATGATCCACGTATCTGAATCCCTCCCTCCTACACCAGCTCTACGTGTTCAGCTGCACTCGCTCTCTATCCTTAGCCTTACTAGCCTGTGGCACCAGTAGTAATCCTGAGATTACTATTCGTCCTGCCTTTTAGCTTCCTACCTAACCCCCTATATTCACTTTTCAGGTCCTCATCCCTTTTCCTAGCTATGTCATTGGTACCGATGTGTACCACGACTTCTGGATGCTCACCTTCCCTATTAAGGATCCTGTAGACTTGATCTGAGATATCCCTGACCCTGGCACCCAGGAGACAACATACCATCCAGGAGTCAAGCTCGATACCACAGAATCTCCTGTCTGTTCCCCTATACATTGAATCTCCTGTCACTATCACTCTCACTCACCTATTCTCCTCCATTCCCTTCTGAACCACAGAGGCAGGCTCAGTGCCAGAAACCTGGCCGCTTTGGCTTTCCCCTGTCGCCCGTCTCCCACCCCCACAACAGTATCCAAAGCGGTATACTTATTATTGAGGCAAATGGCCATAAGGGATCCCTGCACTGTCTACCTATTCCCTTTCTCCCTCTTGACAGTCACCCAGCTACTTTTATCCTGTAACTTAGGTGTGACTATCTCCCTATAACTCCTCTCTGTCACCCCCTCAGCCTCCCGAATGATCCGGAGTTCATCCAGCTCCAGCTGCAGTTCCCTAACATGGTCTGTGAGGAGCTGGAGTTGGATGCACTTCTTGCAGGTGAAGTCAGCAGGGACACTAGTAGTGACTCTTACCTCCCACATCCTACAAGAGGTGCATGCAACGGCCCAGCTTCCATCCCCTCTGCTCTTGACTGCCAAAAGAGATAAAGGGAAGGAAAACAAAAGCTCACCTTACCAACCCTCCACACAGTCTTTTTTTTTTGGATAGAGGAGGAGGATGGATGGGAAACACTACACGTGTAGCGTTTCAGGTTTAGCCACTGCCCGAATATATTAGTTCACTTACCCAGCAGTTCTTGTGTCCGCATTTGCTCCTGCTCAGCCTTCGCCCTGCCTATTCACGAGGCAAGGTTTTTACACCGAAACCTTACCTACCCAGCTTCCTTTTGGCTCGCGCTTTCATGACTCCCACCACTGAATTACTTTCTCATTATAATTTTCGCTAGTCAGTGCATAGTATCTAAGTATTGACAGGAACTGTGTAGCCAAATGTATTAGTTGTCACTATCATATTAGGATTGGACTTTCATTTCATGAATGCCATTGGAATACTGATCACTTCCTCTATATCTGTTTCTTTCATGTTATTTGAAAATGTAGAAAGTAATCAATTGAATGTTTCACGCAAGATCTTGTGGTATTACACAGGCTGACACTACTGGTACCTTGTGGTATCTACCACTTCCTCCAGAATGTAATTCACGGTAAGGTTTGTTTGATGTAGTTAACTGACACCAATATTCTTTGTCCAGGGCCTTTCTCATAATCAGTGGTAGAGAGTGCACCACAGTAGAATTTTTACAGAGAGGTAGTTATCTTATATATCAAGATTGTTTATTACACGATAATAATCATTACAAATACATTATTTGTGTGATATTATAGACTTCAGAACTTCAATAGCTGTTCATGGATTGAATGAATCAACAAAAGATAAATTGTTATACTCGAAAAAATAAGCAATAACTCTGTCTGGAATAAACTATTAAAGAGAAGGACAAACTTATTCAGGAATTGAAAGCAATTAGCCCTGTCTGGCAAAAGGAAGACGGAGGCTACATGAACAAAACTGCTTTGACACCTGCTTGATAAACTGGATACTTTCCTGTCACAAAGGACAAGGATTGCCCTGCAAAAGCATCTAAGGAGTTGATCACAGGAAAGCTGTGTCTTTGAACAGACAGTTAAGGCCAAATGTACCAAGGAACAAGAAAGCTACTTCTGATAAGAAGGCAAGCTGCAAACTTGCAGTGATTTGGACGAAAGAACTTGAAGAATGATCAATAATGACCTGAAAGATGAAAATCTGTATAAGGATTGAACACCAGAACTCACCCTCCCCCTGCCCCCCAGCAGAACTTTGGAGAACAACTTTGCATAAATATTAAACCCTGAACACTTCCAGAGACAGACCACTGTTGGTGCGATCGTGGCCAAGTTCCACCATGAATCGAGTAACAGCTGAGTTGGGTTGTGGGGCTTAACTTGTTTACTTGAGGGATCTTATTTTGGTTGCTACATGCAATAACGTTTAAATCATTGTTTCAGTACTTGGTTGTCTTGAGTTTTCTTAATAAGTAGCCAAATTAAAGGTAACTTGTGGTGATTTACTCAATATTACTGCCGTTGAGAGCTGTCCAGCATACACTTGTTGGGAGTTGGTTAGCTCAGTTGGCTGGATGACTGGTTTGTGATACAAAGTGACACCAACAGCGTGGGTTCAAATCCTACACTGTGAAAGTTCTGCCTTTTCAACCTCACTCTTTGCTTGAGCTGTAGTGATCCTCAGGTTAAATTCCCTCTAGTTATCTCTCTCAAGAGAGCAGCCCTACAGTCTGCGTGGACTGTAGTGACTTTACCATTACACCTACTCCCTATGAGGCTATTGTAGAACTTGCTGTCTATATCCATAAATTGTATGTGAGACATCATCCAAATAGGTGCAGCTCGATGTAATAAAAACAAATTCCTTCAGAACTATCACTTTATACAATGGTTAAGCATTCCCACATCATAAAAATATTAAGCACAGTTAAAAATGATGAAACTGTACAGTAGATTTGCCAATAAATATTCTGA
This sequence comes from Ginglymostoma cirratum, assembly GCA_024137785.1. Taxonomy (NCBI): domain Eukaryota; kingdom Metazoa; phylum Chordata; class Chondrichthyes; order Orectolobiformes; family Ginglymostomatidae; genus Ginglymostoma; species Ginglymostoma cirratum. The sequence continues at coordinate 17,381,521 of JAHRHZ010000088.1, read as the reverse complement.
TGCATTCAATCGTCCACAATTGAAACACTGAAGTGAACATTGTTATCGACAATAATGACTATATACTTAATAAGTATACAAGTCGGTTTCAACATTTCAGTAATGCTGAATGTGTACGTAAATGACACAATGACCATGAGAGAGCAACGGTTTACAGCGCTAGAAATGTCAGTCTGAGGCATTGGTAAAGGAACCAGAGGTGATATAAGGAAATAAATCTTTTACGCATCAAATTTATAAGATCTGGAATTTACTGACTGAAAGAAACAGATTCCATGATCATTTTGTAATGAATCCTTGAAAAGGAAAACGATCCTGGACTATGGACAAAAGGATGTTCGGGAGACATAATAAATACTCAAAAGCAAAATACCGAGAATGCTCGAAATCTGAAATAATTTTAGAAAATGCTGAAAAAAACTCAGCATGTCCGGCAATATCTGTGGCGAGAGAAACAGATACAAAGTTTCAAATTCGGTATAACTTTTCTCCAAAAGAGCAAGTGTATCAGCTACGCCTTGCTCCTTGAGGAGTATATGGAGTATGCCTTGTTCCGGTCCAACTAAATAAGTACTGAAAACAACAAATGCTGAAGATCACAGCAGGTCAGGCAGCATCTACGGAGACGAGTAAGCTCTCTCTCCACGGATGCTGCCTGACCCGCTGTGATCTCCAACATTTGTTGTTCTCAGTACAGATTCCAGCATTTGCAGTAATTTTCTCCTACAGCTAAATAAATAGTTGTTTTAGAGGGCAAATACGTACATCCTCGATGGAAATGCTTCCTTCTGTCCTGTTTCATTCTATGATCCAAAAACTTGCTTCTCAAGTTGCTGGTGTGTGTGTGTGTGTGTGTGAGAATGAACTCTATACTGATGGATAGAGCGTGTAAGGTTGGTGAAACAATTGGGACCACAACCACATGGAGGAGATATACAAACAACGATTAGACTTGACTGAAACATAACCAACAAACCAAATGACAGACAATCACTAAATTTGCTGCTTCTCAGCTTCAACTTAAAGGATTGAAACGTCACTCCTGGCAGCTAGCCAATGGGTGGGCGGGTCTGAGCTCACTTCCGGTGGCGTCACTGATGACACGTGGATTCCAAGATGGCGCTCATGAGGGTAAGAGGAAAGTCTTTTCCCCCTGAACCTCACCGGTTATAGCCTCTTTGTGTTTGCCGTCAGTTTGCGAGAAGGTGGGGGAATAAGGGGGTTCTTAGCGGCCACCGGCACGCCAAGATTCAAGCGGCGTTGTGCATATCCCGCTCGCCCAGTCCAGTTAGCCCGCAATGGCCTAACAGACCGGCTGTCAGCTGCTTCTGAGTAATTTACTTTTACATTGAACAATAAAGGAAGCAGTAACTCAAAGGGGTTCCGGCTCGGTTGATCTTTTCGCCTCTTCACCGGTGCTCCTGTATTCCAGTACCTCCCCTTGTCCTCCTCTCAACAAGCCATCCTTCAGCTTGTTTCGCACAGGTCGATCCTTAACTTTAGAATGCGGTACCAGCTCATCCTTGTCCTGTAACCCAACTGAAGTGCACTTCATGGCATCATTATATTTTGCACGTTTAGCTGTTGAACAATTTAGTGAAATTGTATTTCAAACGTGATTATGTTAAACGTTCGGATTGTTAGGTTTGCCGTGGCTGGAAATGAAAAAGTTATAGCAAGTTTGCAGAAAAAAGAAATTTCTGTGTAGGCAAGGACTACGTCAGAATTTTATTTTCATGGGATTATCTCCCACAGGGATTTTAGGAATTCATAAACATTTTTGCAGGTGATTTGATATTATGTATTTTCTCCCCGAGAGAGTTCTCGACGGGAGAAAGAAGTATGTGAAAGGTGGTTCTTGAGTGTTTGTCAGTTCTGTTTTTTTAGTGATGGCAGGGTGTCCAGGTAATTTGTGGAGAGGTTCTTGCTAGTGTTAGCATTTTGTATCTTTTGGATTAAGTCATCATTTTCAAAGGAGTTCTTGTGAAAATCAAGATTTATTGGTATGATAAGCCCTTAATATGTAAATTTATGTGCTTTAATGTAAGCTGTACCTTTAAACTATGTTGAAAAGATAATGAATGCATACTGCCTTGCAAAAAACTTCACTTGATTTTGAATATTAAGGAACTAAAACAAGTTGCTGGAAAAGCTCAGCAGGTCTGGCACCATCTGTGAAGAGAAATCAGAGTTAAGAAATTGTTTAATTCTTTTGAACTTAATGCAAAACCTAGTCGTTTGCTATATTAAAAGTTTACTGAATAAACCTGAAACAGACTGAAGTTGTATATCTACAGTCTGTGTTCAACACTGGACAATAAGCATTCAGAGGTTAATCAATATAATTAATAAAACTTGGGTATGTAATTATTGTTGCATAATACCATTATCCACTTGAGTATGACGTGTGGCTTTTGCTGCTTTACTGTTGTCTTATTGACAAGAATATTTACGACCAGTCAACAATATTTTTGTTTTATCGCAATTCCAGAAATATGGAGGACAGCTCATCATTCTTAAAAACATTGTTCCTGTTTTATTATAAATGCAGAGCCAATACAAGATTGTTATAATTGTTCTTATTTTTTAAGCATTCTGAATGCTGGAATAAAATTCTCTTGTTAATGTTTCAAATCACTGTCCTTGCTTCAGAACAGGAGAGCTGATGAAAGGATACTGACCTGAAATATTAACTGTGTTTCTGTCTTTACAGATGCTGCTTGACCTGAGTATTTCCAGCATTTTCTGTTTTTATTTCAGATTACCAGCATTTACATCCTAAGTAAAATCCTCTAGGATTGATTGATCTTTGGGTCCACTTGAGAAAATATTTTTGAAAATGTGAAGATGCCCTATCAATAATGGTCATGACTATGTATTTTTTTCTTTATTCATTAACGGGATGTGGGTGTCGCTGGCTAGGCAGCATTTATTGTCCATCCCTAATTGCCCAGAGGGCAGTTCAGAGTCAGCTACATTGCTGTGGGTCTGGAATCACATGTAGGTCTGACCAGGTGACTGTGGCAGTTTCCTTCCCTAAAGGACGTTTGATGTTTAACGTTTCGGCATAAAGCCAAAACATCAGAAAAGCAATGCCAGCGTGGAAGATCTTTTAAAATTAATTCAAAGCAATCATTAACATCAAATTGCCAATTGAATGTTTCCAAGACTTTTCTCTTTATTGTACTTAGAAACTGGTTTATGTAGTTGAAGTTCTTAACATCAGTCTGAAGTTGCAGGAGGATACCTTTGTTTCAAAACAAAATGTTATTGCAGAAGTGATGGTTGACTTTCATGGCTTTCCTGGACCACTTTTTCTCTTATTAGTTAATGTTGAGTTCTGACAATTTGCATGCAATTGTGCAACAATTGAAGTTATCCCAGTTGATACTGTTAGCAGCTCTTAGTTTTGTTTTCCAAACCACCTGTAGGTATCAAATTTAGTTCTATTGTTTTATGCTCATTAGACAACTTTGTCTCCAGTTGGGCTATGGAAATTTTAAAGAAGAGTGGAAATTTCTAAGGGGGGTTTCCTATTGGTAAGACTGGCTATAGCAGAGTTGTGAAGTAGTTTGATGATTTTGAGGTCAACGAGAATACAAGTAGGAGATCAGGTTATGCCAAGTGTGTATAGATGGCAGGAAGACTTGCTTTCAGCTAATACCTGTTGTAACCTTGTGTGCTTTACAACCAGTGAATGGAATGGGGTTCCACTGTTTGTTTTCTAGGACCTCCAGTGTTACTGCAGAAAACTGATCTTGATTTTTACTGTCACAAAATAGGGAAAAGAATGCATTGTCATTGCTCAAATTTCCTTTCCTAATGTACAATGTTTAAGTTGCTAAAAATGTATCGTGTTAAAACAATGAGAGAATGCTTATATTAGATCTAGTGCATTTTAACCAAATCCTTAAGTATACACTCAGAAATTATATGCAAAATTATCATCCACCAGATATAGATTGCTTAAAGTAATCAGAAATTGTAAATCTGCCACAATTGCAATGCTACTTGAAATGTGAACAGGCGTAAGTTGTTTTGTGATAGCATGTGGTTCTGGAGTCATGCTTGCTAGGAACAAGGTTAAGATAACCAAAAAGTATTGTGAGTATGAAAGAGGTTTTGTGTCATCGATGAAGCAGAGTTCAAACCCATGGCTGAAGGGCGATAGTGTGTTGCTGCCTGCCACTATCACTTATGCATTAGTCTGGAGTTTATAAAGAACACTGTCACTCAATACAAAATACACTAATGATGGATTTAACAAGGTAGGAGCATCTGCTTGTTTCGAGTGCAAACATAAATAAAAGTACAAGAGTACAGGTGGACATGCCAAAACATACTAATTCTATTAAGAAAGGAAGTCATTTTGAAAAATATTCTTCAAATCTTCTGCTTTTTTTGGGGAATTTGGTATAAACTCCAACTTAGTTTAATTCAACATTAGAAGTGGAAAAAATGATTAATCTTTGGACTTAAACATCAGCTCAAAGGTCACTCGACTAATCAAGCTTGCCTCATTATTTTAGATTTATTTAGGCCTACATTTCTTTTTCATCTAGTTCTCTTTTATCTTGTTGCCTACCTACTTTGCTTTGCTCCACATTACATCAAGCTGGATGCTCGCTTGAATGCTTTAAGTACATTGTTCCGGATCTAACTGATGGCTTTTCATGGATAGTTTTATAGTAAACAAATAGGCCATTCTGCCCAACTGGTCTATTCTAGCATTTATATTCCACAGAAGCTGCTGCCTCTAATTATATCTTCGCAAACAGATCCTCTAAGGAAGTCTCTCAGTTTGAGGATGGTTTACTTCCACTCTGGTTTGATTGTTTCTGAGATGGCTGCAGGGTAAGGTAAATGAGTTGTTTGGAGATTTGTATGCTTTTTCCAACCCCTCAATTTCGAGGGACTTCAGTGCAAACACAGACTGTGTGTTGGGACCTTTTAAAGAAATTAACTGCCTTTTTTAGGATGGCCCTAGACCAGAGGCTTCCATGAATCAGTGTGTTTGATATCTCAAGGGATGCGTTGAAACCCTCCCTAAAGCATCTTTGCTGTCCTCTTGGGAGTTTCCAGCTGGGACTGAGTTCCAAGTAGTGCAGTTACTTTGAGAGTCTGACGTCAAGCTTATGAATGACATGTTCTGCCCAGCAGACTTGTTTTTGAGTAACTTGCGCCTGGATACTGGAGTTGTCGGTTTGGGAGAAGATGATATTGGTTGATCTTTCATGTCATCAGATTTGGAGGATCTTGTGAAAGCTCTGCAGGTTGTCTAAGTTCCAGGAACACAGATGTGTTGCCTAGTGAGCCATGACATTAGTCTTGAGTTTGTGGTTTTGGCCCTCAGTGCTCTTTTTCCTTCAGTCAGCTGAAGCCTGAGCTTACATATTTGGGGCAATTATGAATTTTGTCATACATATCTGCCTCAGTTGAGAGGAGACTCTTGAGATATGGAAAATAGTTAATCTTTTCCAGGATCTGTCAACTGATTTTTTTTTTTTATTGAGAGGGAGTTGTCATGGGATCTGGTTGCATTCATTTTCTGATTGTTCAGTGAGGACTACTTTTTCAGTTTCAGAAGAGGAGTGAGTAATGACCAAGAGCTCATTCACACAAACTTTATTTTGTACATTGCTCCTTTGCGAAGTAATAGAGCTTCCCCCTTAATTAAATCAAATCTATATACTTCAGCCAGTCCTTTTGGTAGTCAGTGGATTCATCATTTGATTACCAAGTTGGTACTTGGTATTTAAATCCCCTTGTACTGCAAATGAAAGTTGCCTTTCAAAATCAATGTGCCCATATTAAAAGTATTCCAGATTAGTAAAAGTAATAAGGGATGAGATAAGGGAAACTCTTACCTTCAGCCAAACAGGACTGGAAGGTGATAGTTATGATACTGTAGGATTGCTAACAATGTTCTGTTGTTTAGCAGGAGATAGAGATAACTTGAATAAGCACAGGCAAGTCAACCAAATTTGTGACAGACATTTGGCAGGACAGTAAAAATTGTTCCAATCTAGAAAACTAGTTGAGAAACATCATTAAAGCTGCTCTTTACTCAGCCTTACACTTATTTTCAGAGCATAACATTGCAAGCATACACCTTCTAACTCAACCATACTACAGTTTCAATAAATGTCTCTTTGTATGTGCTCAAATGAATGCCCAATTAATGCCCACCTGCATTCAATAAAGCATAGTTAATGTACAAATAACATAAATCTTCACTTTAAAAGTTTTGGTTTCAGGAGCCCTGTAGTGCAGTGGTAGGGTCCTTACCTCTGGGCTAGAAGACCTAGTTTCAAGTCCCACCTATTCCAGACATTTATATTAAAATCTAGGAACAGATTGATTAGAAAATATCTGAAAGGTTTGGGTTGACAAAGACAGTCAGCTTGGATTTATAGATTATGGGAAAATTGTATCTGACTAACAATACTTTTGAGGAGGTAGCAAGGAAAGTCAATGATCCATTCAATGTGCAGTAGCCTAAAATATTTCAGTAAGGCATTTACCAAATGAAGGGCCATGGGATCCAAGGGAAAATGGCAGTTTGAATCCAGAATTGATTTCAGTGGAAGCAGATGATGTTCAGGAGTTTTTCTTTGGATTTTGCAGTATACAGCAATAATTTTGACTTGAACGTAGTGGACAAAATTAAGAAGTTTGTAGATACACAAAATGTGACTAGGTAACTGATGGTGGGGAAGAATGCTATAGACTGCAGGGGGAGACTATTAGATTAGTCATTTGGGCAGAAAAGCCAGACAAAAACAGGGACTGCAGGGAGAGTGAGCAAACTAACCATGATGCACAGATCCATTCAAGTGGGGAAGAGCAAAAAGTAATATAGTAGAAAAATATATTGGGAAAATCGACATTGTTCTTGTCCCTGTGTGTAAGTCCCAAAGGCCGTGTTATCTGTCTGTGCCAGAGTTAAGAACATCTCAGATCTGTGAAAGTTCTTGGAGTGGGCAGAGAAGGATCCATTTGTCAGTGTCTTCATCGGTTTGAAAATAAAGACTCTTTTAAATTTAAAAGCAGAACCATAAATCCTTGGTCTCTGCATTACTGAGCCACAAATAAATTGGCATTGAATAAATAAAATCAGAGTGCTGAACATGTAACTCAAAGATTGTTTTGGGAGAAATAGACACTGATACTAGTTTAGAGAAAAGAGGGGCTTGTGCTGTTGGGACAGCCTTCATTTGAATCATTGGGACCAACGTCTTGGAGAATTGTGTAGCAAGGCTGTCAATAGGGCTTTAAGCTAAACTAAACTAAATCAAATAGTTTGGATGGTTGGAGGAATTCCTTGAGGGGCTCAGTGGTTAGCACTGTTGTCTCACAGTGCCAAGGACCCGGGTTTGATTCCACCCTCAGGTGTCTGTCTTTGTGGAGTTTGCACATTCTCTCCTCGTGTCTGCGTGGGTTTCCTCTGGATGCTCCAGTGTCCTCCCACAGTCCAAAGATGTGCAAGTTAGGTGGATTGGCCATGCTAAATTACCCCGTTATGCCCAGGGATGTGTAGGTTAGGTGTATTAGCCATGCGAAATGCAGGGTTACAGAGATAGGGTTGGGGGGGTTGCGTTGGGTCTTGGTGAGGTGAGATGCTTTTTGCAGGGTTGGTGTGGACCTGTTGGGCTGAAAGGCCTGTTTCCACAGTAGGGATTTGATGGAAGAGATGAGGCAATAGTAAAATGTAGTCAAAGGAATAATAATAAATGGAGTGTGATTGGACAGGACAAAGCCTGCAAACACAAAAGAACACCAGCAAATCGGGTCTGAGTAGGGAATATAACAATTAAAAGCTCCAAATCTGAAAGCACACCACGTTCATTATAGGATGGATGAATTGAGAACATATGTCGAACTAAATTACTATGATAGCCATTACAGAGATATGGGTGCAAAGTGACCATGGATTGCACGTGAATAATCAACACTAAGTGATATTTAGCAAGATTGGAAGAACACAAAAGGAGCTGGAATAGCTCTGTTAATCAACAATGAGAACAGTGTAACAGTGAGAAACAATCTTGGTTTGGAGGTTTAAAACTTCGTATCAGTTTGGCTAAAGATAAATAGGAAAATAAAGCATTCGTTAGTGGGAATAGTCTATAGGCCACCTGATAATCACGACACTACAGCGGAACATAGATCAAGAAATAACAGTTTGTAAGAACGTACTGCAATAATTGTGGGGGATTTTAATGTTTGTGTAGCTTAAATAATTCAGTTGGCAATTGTAGCCTGGAGAATTAGTTTATATGGGTCTCCAGGACGGTTTCATTTGAATAGTATGTTCTGGAACCAACAGGGAACCACCTGTTTTGGACCAGTAAGTGTAATGAGAAATAATCTAATATTTGAACACATTTAAAGGATCTTCTGGATAGTATTGATCACACCAAGATAGAATCTGTCAGTTTGCGTCTGAAAAGTTTAGCTCTGAAACTATACCTTTGAAAGCAGTACAAGGATGTGAAGGCATATGGTTAAAATGGGCTGTGAAAATAAGTTGAAAGGTGAAACTGTAGAGCACACATTTGAATAGAGATTTCAAAACTCAGCTAAGATATGTTCCATTGAGAAAGAGAGGCTCAATGAGAAGGACACCCCAATGGTAGCTAAATAAGAAAGATAAGGATGGAATAAAATTGGAAGGAAGGGTGTATAGCGTTGCAAATATTAGTGGTAGGCCCAAAGAAAATTCTGAAAATTTGTGAAGTGTGATTTTAAAAAAAACTGAAGTGGGAAAGTGTAAGTTTGAGAGGAAACTGGCAATAATTATTTTAGTTCAACCAAGCATTTGTCCCTTTAGTGGGTGAGTGTGGAGAATTAATAATGGGTAGTAAGGAAATGACAAGGATCTTTAACAAGTATTTTGTGTTCACAGTAGTCAACACAAATAGCATCCCAAGATTAGTAGAAAAGTGAAGGGCAAAGGGGAACAAGAAACTTAAAACAATCATGAATAGTAGAGTAAATGCAGTAGGGATTTTAATGGGAGTTAAGGCTGATAAGCTCCTGGGACCAGGTGGCCTGCATTCTAGGTTCTTAAAGGGGAATAGCTATAGAGATAGTTAATGGATTGGTTTGTAATCTTCCAAAATTCCTCAGATTCTGGAAGTGTCTTAGTGGATTCCTGTACTTAACAAAGATTGCTGTTTATTACAGACATGCTATTTATTATCAACATGTGGCTCTACAGTTGAAACTCGAACCCCTTGTAAAATCCCTACACCAAACAAATAGCTGTATACAGTCATACAGATGTACAGCATGGAAACAGACCCTTCGGTCTAACTCGTCCATGCCAGCCAGATATCGTAAATTAATCTAGTCCCATTTGCCAGCATTTGGCCCACATCCCTCTAAACCCTTCCTATTCATGTACCCATCCAGATGCCTTTTAAATATTGTAATTGTACCAGCCTCCAGCACTTCCTCTGGCAGTTCATTCCATACACACACCATCCTCAGTGTGAAAATGTTGCCCCTTACGTCCCTTTTAAATCTTTCCCTTCTCACCTTGGACCGATGCCCGCTAGTTTTGAATCCCCTTATCCTGAGGAGAAGACCTTATCTATTTATCCTATATGATGGATAAAAAATTATTAGGAGATCACAGTTCAATAACATCAGTCGACAGGCTTGCACTCGGTGTTCCTTTAGCTTCCTAAGATCTACTGTTGTCCAAAGTGTATCCTCCAGATACTCAATTCTTTGCTAAATACACTGGTGATTTTACACAACAGTTGTTCCATTTCATTGTCATTGTTTAGATGTAGCGCTTACAGCAAATGGTGGGAGAAAATAACTGTCTCCAGGCTTGAGTTATTTGCTGCAGAAAAATATGGAGGCAACCCTGTTTTTTCCAGTGTGGAAAATCTTCTGCCACTATTTCATTCACGTACAAGCTGTTCAGCCCCCCAAGAACCAATAACAGTTGCCAACAGGCTGATAACCTCTAGCTTCCATAACTGGTCACATTTGCACCAACCAATCTGTCTTTTGCCAGCGAAATCCCTCTCTGCGCACCCCCTGGTACCATGCCGTTTTATCCCACCTCCCTGCTGCTTACTAAGTAGCAGTGTAGACACAACTTGAACCGTATTCCAGTGAGTTGTTTTTGAGTGTTGTCATTCCTTCCCCAGTCCTTTTCTATTTCAGTCAGCACCTGAAATAAAATAATCTTTACAAACGCAACATGAGTATCTTAAACAATGTCCCCTTTCTCATTTGTCACTAAAATTACACTTATCATGTATATCTCATTTATTAGAAAATCGTAGAGCCTGGAGAACTGGTGCTGCAGTGCATTTTAGACAAGCCCTTCACATTGAGCTAGCATCCAACCCAGCGAATGGGGTGAAGTTGTTCTTTTTGTCTGTTGATTGTAGAATGAGTTACAATACTCTTAATTCAATTCCCAATGAGTGCAGTGCATGATACAAAACTGCTCCTTACACTAAATTGGTCAGTATGGGAAATTAATAGCTGTAGAGTGCTTTGAGATCAGAGCTAGGGTATGTTGTTGAGGCACAGTGGAAGGATTTTAATGTATAACTACACCTACCTGATCGAAGTGTGTTTATTTTAGGTGACTGAGCGAATGCCTCTTGTCCTATTCCAACACCTTGATGCAAAAAGTCATAAAAATTGATTTATTATTAAATACAAAATATTGGGCTTCAATCCAAAGTAAAACTATTCTACTGTAAGCAAATTACAGTAAGAAAATGCAAAGTAATCTTAATCAAATTATTCTTTATCAAATTCCAAAGATGATATTTGATGAAAAGCCTTTTTTAAAAAGTGAATAATATAGTTGACTTAATCAAGGGGTTTTGGATTTCAGTAATACAAGTTTATACCATAATTGTGGGAGGTACTTTCATCTTCACTTGGATTAGAAAAACTAAATTTAGAATAATAGTGGAGTTTGAGGTGACATATGAAATAGGAAGAGAAGTAGACTGTTCAGTCTCTTGAGCCTACTTTGCCATTCACATGTATCATGGCTGATCTGTATGTGTTTTGAGTTCCATATTCTCATCTACTATGCCCCTTGCCCCCACAAACCTTTTACTGAGAAGAATCTATCCACTTCTGCCTTCACTACCTCTGAGGCAGAGAGTTCCAAAGTTGCACAATTCTTAGGGAAAAAAAACTTCTCATTTTTCCTAAAGAAAAAAGCAGCCTCTAAATTTAAAACAGTGCCTGTTAGTTCTTGACTAGCCCACAAGGGGAAGCATCTTTCTATATCCGCCTTGTCAAGGTCATTCGTGATTTTATAAGATTCAATCATGTCGCCCCTCACCCTCCTGTGAGGGGTACAATAGAACCAAGTCCAGCCTGTTCAATCTATCCTCATAAGACCCACTCATTCCAGATATCAATTTTGTAAACCTTTTGACTGCCTCCAATTCATTCAGATTTTTCCTTAATTAAGGAGACCAAATCCACACAGTGTTCAAGATGTAGTCTTGCCAGTGTTCTGTACAAGTAAAGCATAAGATCCTTATTTTTATATTCAGTTCCCCTCCATAATAAAATAAAGTATCCCATTGACCTTCTTAATTATGTGTTGTACCTGCTACAATCTACTTGTGATTCTTGAACTAGAACATCTGAAAGCCTCCGCAGCTCGGAATTCCTCAGGAATTCTCTCTTTATATTCTGTTTTCACATTTTTTCCTAACAGGTTGATCAACTTCACACTTTTGTGCATGGTACTCCATCTGCTAGATTTTTGTTTTCCCACTCATTCAATCTGTCTTTATCTGTTTGTAAACTCCTTAGTCAGCTACACAATATACTTTCCTACCTCTTGGAGTTGTTTTAAAATTTGGCTACCATGCCTTCACTCCCCTAATCCAAGTCATTGTTGTGAGTTTAATGTTTTAACAAAGATCTGTAGCTCGGGTTGCAGTTGGAGTTGTTGGTTGGTTAATCGAGGTGACTCGTTTTCATACATACGTGTTGTCTCCTTCTAGGTGACTTCATCAGTGCTGAGTAGCCTCTGTTGAAGTCTAATTTCTCGTTCATTTGTGGAGCTGGTTATGGGCATCCTTTATTGTAACTTGTACTATCCTGCACTGTTTTGTTCAGCTGTTTTTCTCACTTGTGGATTGTTAAGGTGAGGGGTTGGGGGGGCTGATGGTGGTGGTGTTTGTACTTGATGCTGCGAGGTAGTAACTGCCTTCTGAGGCATTCGTGTAGAAAATGGAGTTGCTCATGGGTAGTGCTCAGCGTAGGCATCCCGCTGGCGTAGGCTTCCCATTTTCTGGTTTGTTTGTACATGTTTTGTCTGTAGGTGTTTAATGTTTTAATGAAGATCTGTAACTAACGTTGCAGTTGGAGTTGTTGGTTGGTTCACTGAGCTGACAGGTTTTCATGCAAACGTTTCATCTCCTTTTTCGTGATATTTGTCAGTGCTATGTAGCCTCCTCTGAAGGCTTCAGCGGAGGCTACCCAACTCTGACGTTGTCACCTAGAAGGGAGATGAAACTTTTAGTCAGCTTAGCAAACCAACCAACAACTCCAATTGCTGTGAATTTAAAAAAAACTTGAGTACCCAGCGCAGGTTCCTGCAGAACTGTACTCATCACATACTATCAATCCGAAAAAGATCCATTTATGCAAGCTCTATTTTCTGCCAGCCGACCAATACTTTTATCCTTGCTAACCTGTGATCCCCAATACCATGAGCTTTTATTTTCTGCAGTAACCTTTGATGTGGAGCCTTAGCAAATGCCTTCTAGAAATCAAAGTACAGTTGATCTATTGGATCCCTTTTAATTGCAAAACATGACTTCAGAGAAATTCCAATTAGTAGTTAAACGTGGTTTCTTTTTGACAGAACCATGCTGATTGAATTTTTCTAAGCACATGCAGCAATAATCAATTTCTGTAGTGATTGCTTCTAACACCTTTCCATGACAGACATCAAGCTAGCCGGCCCAAAGTCTTCTGTTTTCTACCTCTGTCCCTTCTTAAAAGAAGGATTATGTTTGCTGTTGTCCAGTCTGATGGAACCCTTCCTGAATAGAGGATATCTAATAGCTCATTAACCAACTCTTTTAAGACCCTAGCATGAAGTCCAGCTGCAAAGACCACAGCTCCATCAGTTTGCTTAGTACTGCTTTCCTTGTGATTGTAATTTGACTAAATTCCTCTCTTCCTTCCACCTCCTGATTTTAAAGTTATTATGAGAATGATTTTGTATCACTTATCATGAACATAGAAGCAAAATATTATCTCATTTCGTCTACTGTTTCCTTAGAGAGGATCAGCACACACTTTACTGCCAGTTATCCTCTTTAAGTACCTGTAGAAGCTCTTGCTATTCATTTTTTGCATTCCTAGCTAGTTTCCTCTCATATCTTTGAAGGATGGTTGGAGCAGTGAAGAGAATCACAGCAATGAAAGTTTTCTTCTCATCGTGCTTTTGGTTATTCTCTGCCATTTTCATATTCTAACCTGCAACTCATCTTTTCACAGTTACATGCTTTTTTCCTTAAATTTGTTGAAGGTGTGCAGAGGTATTACAATATGAGTTGAGTCCAGAAAATTTTAAAATGAAGTTTGAACTCCCACTATTAACTGATGAAATTATGCAAGATTTCACATTCTGAACAAAAAACTACCTGTTCTGTTTAACTACTGTACAGTTACAACTAACTTCACAGTTTTTGCATGTACTTAGGATTCAGAAATCTCAATTCTACTTTTATTTCCATCCAAGCATTTCCCTTTATTATTTTGAGCATTACCTAACTTCTCCTGGGTCCAAACCAAGCTACGTCATGGATTTCAGGAATTGGGATAGACGAACCCTCCAACTCTCCTATAATACCTTTCAGTTATGGATTACGAGCTGATGTGTAGCCTCACTACAATCCTATTCTGGGGCTCAAAATCGGAAACAATCATAGTTTTTGATAGCCCTCTGCTTTTGATCCATAGCTCCAAGCAGACTCTTTATGCCTCTTTCAAGCTACTTCAGACCAAGACTTCAACCTTCTGTTTCTTTGAGAAGTCACCTAGATAAAACCTAAAGCCCAAAAAATCTCCTGTGACCTGTCCTAATGATAACATGAAGCAGCTGGGATTCCCAGATAGCTTCTTAATTCAGATATGTTAACTTACCTTGCAGATAAAAGTTTCAAGCATAGGCCTTGCTGCATTCTTGATTTGTGGCTCAAGACCAGAAATATTCATAGTTTTTGATAGCCCTCAATTTCTGGTCCATAGCTCCTGACAGACACTCTGTGCCTTCTTCAAACTGCTCAACATAAATGTTATATTCCTAAAATATATGAATCATAAATTTTGATATTCCTATGACAAGATAACCTTTGACATCAAAATGTTGAAGAAGCAAGGAGAAAAAGGCTATTTTGAAAGTGAGAAACAGTTACTTAATAAATCCTAGTGAAGGAGTTTCTCGGGAAGAGTGACTAGAACATGTTAGATGTTCAAACACAATTTTAAAATCTTTCAGTTGAGACCAAAATCTTAATCTAAACAAATCAAACTACACAGGTGTAAGAGGTAAGTTGGGTGAAGTAAATTGGGAATGTACCATTTTGTTTGAAAAGGTGGTCAACAAGAATTAGCTTGCATTTAAAGATCTAATGCACAACTTGGAACAAATGTCAACGCCTCTATGACATGGAATACTCCATAGAGAAACATGGTCCAGCGTTGGTCAACGAGAGAAGAGAAAGATAGTATTAGGTCAAAGGAAGAGACTTACAAAGTTAAAACAAGATAGTAATTCTCAGAATTGCAAGGATTTTAGAATTCAGCAAAGAAGGGTCAAGAAACTGATAAAGATAATGAGAGTAGACAATCAGAAGTCATGAACATATTGTCACTCTTTCAATATATAAGAAGGACATACTTGTTCTGAATGGGGGTCAATGAGGAATCAGTCTACTGAATGTTCAGATGATTGAATTATATTATGAGAGATTGAGTGGACTAGGGCTATATTCACTGTGTTTCAGAAGAATGAGAAGTGGTATTGAAATATATAAAATTAATAAAGGGGTTAATGCTACAGTTCTGAGAACACTTTCAAATGATTGCCACAGTCCCAAAGAAAGACGCTGAGAGGTTTTGTGGCATGTAACTATCCCTTTACTCTAAAATCCATCCATCCAGCCTACCGTCTAAGAAGTGCAAGTCAGGAGTGTAATAGAATATTCTCTGCTTGTCTGGTTAGTGCAACTCCAACAACATGTGAGAAACTTAACACCATGAAAAGTCTCCAATATGAGGAGTGACTGGATAAGACTGGGTTTGGAGCAGAGGAGTCTCGGCGGATCCGATTAAGTTTTACAAAATTATGTGAGACACGGGGTAGATTGTGAGATGCTTTTCCACATGGCAGACATGTCTAAGACCAGAGGACACATGTTTAAGTTGAGGAGTAAGTAGTTTCAAGGAGATCCGAGAAGATTTTTTTTCACCCAGAGGGTGGTAGATATATGGAATGTGCTGCGTGAGATGGTGGTGCAACTAGGTACTCATTCAACATTAGAAACATCTGGATGAATACTTAAAATACCAGGGCATAGTAGGTTTATCGACCAAGTGTAGGTAAATGGGACTAGTATGTTTTTGGTCGGTACAGACATGGTGGACTGTGAGGGGCTTGTGTCTGTGCTGTATGACTCTCTGACTCTATGACCATCCAGAATAAAGCCTGCTTGTTTGGCATCTCATTCACCATCTTAAACATTTTCTCCCTTCAATAATACATCGAGCTGCTGTTTGCATCTTCTACAAGATGCACTGAAACAACTTGACAAGGTTCCTTCATCAGCACCATCCCAAAATTGGACATCTATCACCTAGAAAAACAAGTGTGGCAGGTAGAAGGGAAAGCTGCCATCTGCACATCTCCACCTCCAAGTTACAGCATCCTGACTTGAAACTGTATTGCCGTTCCTTCACTTGCTGAATCAAATTTTGGAATTTCCATTCCCAACAACACATGGAATGCAGCAGTTCAAGAAATTGACACACTATCACCTTTTCCAGGGCAACTGGGAAATTGGCAATAAATTGGCTTTGCCAACAATGTTTACATCCATGGCCCAACAGAAGGTTTATTTCAAACCATGTATATTTGCATCTTAGCCTGAAGCAAACAGCAATTTCTGAAAAGCGAATCAAGTGCTTCAGCTAGACGTAGCTCTGTTGCCCACATGGCTCATTTGAAGTGTTTATAGGCTAAAATATACGTTTACACACCTAAGTCATTGTAGTATTTGTCTTATGCATCATTCCTTATTTATTAGAAGTCACACTTTGCTTCAGTTAATAATTATACAAATTTTGATAAATCTTGAACAAATTTATCTTGTTAGAATTCATATACATACTAACAAATTTTAATTCCTTATTTTTTAGGTAATATTAATCTGGCTATCACCGGTTCTCTTAGTCTTGCATCCATCATATTCTTTTTACGTACCAGGTGTGGCTCCAATGGACTTTCATCGGAATCATCCTGTAGAAATTAAGGTAAGCTTGAAATCTATTTGTCATTCATTCTTGAGATCTGGATGTCACCGGTGAGGTTCTTGTTGCTCAACCCTAGGTGCTCATGGAAGGTGGCTAACTGCAATTCCAACATCTAGCTGAGGGAGCAGCAAGACCTCTCCCTATAATTTACTCAATTCACTTAAGCAAATTTCGGATTCAAATGTAATTCAGTTAGACGTTGTGTTGTCACAACTGCAAAATATTCCAACTTCTCCTTTAATTTTGAATTTGTGAATGAGAAATTGTGAATTGATCCATGCAGGATAGTCTTGAAGTGTACATACAAGAAAACCTCCAGAAATGTCCAACAGTCCTCACATAAGCTTCATTGTCTTGTACTTTGCATGTGATCCTGTATGAAGGTTTTTTTTAATAAAAGTTTCTTATTCTGGTTATGCTGTCGCTGACTGGAGCAGCCTGTCAATGACCCTGCTTTTGAAAAAGTGTAATGTATAGAATGTTTTTAACATTCCATTCTGTCTTTGTCAAAGAAGCTACGATATGCATTATAGATACTAACTGGCTATGTAGAATTTGGGATAACAGCTGCTAGAATTTTCCTTTTTACCTGGCTGTCCAAAGCCTGTGCCCATCTAAGAAAGGAGCGCAGGCATTTGATTTGTTTCTGAATCAATTTTATTCACAAGGCAATTACTAAGTTGTGTTCTAAGAAAAGTGTAAATAGGTGAAAACTGATGAATGAACATCTCAATGAAGAATGAAAAAGCCTCCAGGATGTGAACAAATCTAACAACAGATACATGAATTGTACATGCGCGCACGCACGCACGCACGCACGCGCACACACACACACACACACACACAAACAACTCTGAAACGGGAGCCAATGAAGTGCGAGGTGGATGGTAGAAGAAGGGGACAAAGACAAGCAGGACCGGACAATGCTAAAGCCGCTGTTGAGCGCAAAGGACTGAGGATTGACATTGCAGCATTAGGCAATGTAATTGTTGTGATTACTCTGAAAGCTAGTGTCACGTGGCAATTCATAAATATTGAGCATTTTCAGATTGGCATACATTATTAATAGCTCATTTTACGTGGTCTTCTGTACTTTGGTGAGGCCAAACCAGACAGTTGACCACATGTGCGATATCTCTGTTCTGTCCTCAAGCATGACTGAGCTCCTAGTTGACTTTAATTTTAATCCTTCACTCTAATCTCACTCTAACTTCTCTATCCTTTTATAGCTACATTTTTTGAATGAAACTAAACAGATGCTTGAGAAACATCACTTCAGGTTTTAATTTGACCAGGCTTGAAGGATCAAGTGGCTTACATTTCATTGTTCATAATTTGGCAGTTTATCGTCTTTAAGACTCAACATTGATTTCAGCAATTTCAAGACATAACCTCTGTTCCCCTGACAGCAGTTCTATGTAATGGTTTATTGCACATTGGTCTGGGCAATCTTTTCTGTTTCTTAATTATCCCATTTTCAGTCCCTTTTGCCTTGCATCATTTACCTTTTGTCATTCAACTTATCTTGCCTTCACACCTTTTTGTTCATCACTTTACTCTCCTTTCCTGTCTCTGTTTGTTTCAAACATGTTACATCGTTAACATTTTGCAGCTTGAAGGTAAAGTCAATGACTGAAACTCTGCCTCTGTTCCTGCCTCCCAGGTGCTGCTTGATCTTCTGATTGCTCCCAAAACGTTTGTTTTTGTCTCATTATTGCTGTTTGTTAACTACATTAAAAACTCATGGGTAACTTGGATGTTTCTCTGCCACCTTTTGAAGCATAGACCAATGAGGGCATGTTTATTTTCATTGGCATTTTATGCAGTTGTATTTATTTTAATGTGAAAAAAAACCCAGCTTTTAATTCTTCATATTTCAGGCAGTGAAATTGACTAGCTCACGGACACAGCTCCCGTATGAATATTATTCCCTCCCATTTTGTCGTCCAGAAAGAATTGAATATAAGGCAGAAAATCTTGGTAAGTTTGTTTTAAATTTTTAAATATGTTGTATGTAGTATTCAGACCACAACAGATGAATTAATAACACACATACAGGTTGAAAGGTATGATATTATGGCCATTATGGAGACATTATTACAAGATCAAAACTGGGAGCTAAATATTCCGAGTACGTGCAAAGGACAGGCAGGAAGGAAAGGAGTAGACTTGTTGGTGTGGGATGGAATAATAACTGAGGAAGAAGTGATCTCTAATTAGAAGACATAGAATTTATATGGTTAGAAATGGGTAAGAAAAGAAAGAAGGCACCATGGGTATTATTTATAGGCACCTTAACAGTAGCTCTATGGTGGGATAGCTTTGCAACAGGAGATAGTGAGGGCATGGCACAAAGGCAGTATATTAATCATGTATGACTTTAGTCTTCTTGTAGATTGGGATAGTCAGATTTACAAAAGAAGAAATGAGGAAGAATTTATAGTGTGTAATCGGTCATTTTCCTAAATCAGTATATGGTAAATCTAACCAGGAATCAGGCTATTTTGGATCTGGTAATTATGTAATGAGGCAAAGTAAAAGATCCCCAAGGAAGCCGTGACCTTAACATCACAGATTTTAGCATTAGGTCTGAAAGAGAGGAACTTGGGTCTGAAGCAACTGTGCTCGGCTTAAATAACGGTAAGTACGAGGAATCAGGACAGAGCTACACGGAGAAGACTGGGAAAGGAGCTTAGCAGCAAAGACGATTAAGGAACAAGATTTTTAAGAAAATAGTTCATTACTCACAGCAAAGATATACTTCAGTGAGGCAGAAGGATTCTAGGAAGGGGATAAGCCAATCATGTTGAACCAAAGAGGTTAAAGATAGCATCAAATTGATAGAAAAAGCTTGCGATGTGCCACGATTAGTGGTAAGTCGAAGGATTGGAAAGTTTTAAAAAACATAAAAGCATGATCAAAAAGTTCATAAAGAGGGAGAAAATAACCTTTGAGGTAAAGTGCAAATGATATCAAAACAAAAGCTTCTTTAAATGTACAAAAATGGAAGCGAGGTGCCAGAGTGAACTTAGGCCCCTTTCGAGAATGAGGCTTGCGAAATAATAATGGGGAACCAGGAAATGGCAGGGAAGTTGAATAAATGCTTTGCATCAGTCAAACAATTATCAAATATTCTAGGAGCAAAAGGAGAAGAGGAAATAAGTACAATAACAATCACTAGACGGAAAAAAAACCCTAGGAAAACTAATGGTTTAAGGACCGTTAAATCTCCTGGACTTGATGGGATGCACCCTAAGATATTAAAAGAAGGAGCTACAGCAAAAGTGGATGTGCTGGTAATAATTTTTGAGCAATCCTTAGGTTCTGGAAGAGTCCCAGAGAATTGGATAACTGCCCGTGTAATATGTTTATTTTGAAAAGGGAAGGAGACAAAAACAGGTAACAGTAGGCCAGAAAGCTTAACATCTATCATTGGGAAAGTGTTAAATCTGCTACAAAGGATATAATAGTAGAGCATTTAGAAATACATTATATGATTAAGCAGTGCAAGCATAGCTTCATGAAGGGGAATCCATGCCTGACAATTCTTCTAGAATTCTTTAAGGAGGTAGTACACAGGATAGATAAAGGGAAAGTGATGGATGTAAAGTAATTGCATTTTCAGAAGGTGTTTCATTAAGTAGCACACATTAGGCTACTCAGTAAGACAAGAGTCAGTGGTGTTGGAGTGAGTATATTAGCATGGATAGAGGATTGGCTAACTAATAGAAGACCAAGAGTTTGGATAAGGCAGGCATTTTCAGGATGGCAACCTGTAACTTTTAGAGTGCCATGAGGGTTAGTGCTGAGCCACAGTTATTTACAAAATATATTAAAGACTTATTTACAATTGAATGTAACATAGCCAAGTTTGCAGATGACATAAAAGTGGTGGAAAAGTAAGATAAAATCATAAAGTCCCTACAGTGTGGAAGCAGGCCATTCGACCCTTTTGAGTCCACACTAGCCCTCTGAAGAGCATCCGACCCAGCCCGTCCCCCTACCCTATCCCTGTAAATGTTGCATTTCCTGTGGTTTACACACCTAGCCTACACATCCCTGAACACTATGAGCAATTTAGCTCATCTTTGGACTGTAAGAGGAGACTGGAGCAACTGGCAGAAACCCATGCAGACGCAAGGAGAATGTGCAAACTCCATACAGGCAGTCACCCAAAGTTGGAACTGAACTCGAGTTACTGGCGCTGTGAGGATGACACAAGGAATTTGCAGAGGGATATATATATTTAGGTTGAGTGAATGGGCAAAATAATTGGCAGATGGAATATAATTTGGGAAAATATGAGGTTATGCATTTTGATAGAAAGAATAGAGAAGCAGGATATTATTTAAATGGAGAAAGACTATGGAAACCTAGCATCCAGTCACTAGAGAAAAATATCCTAGGGAAACTAATAGGCTAAGGACCGTTGAGTCTCCTGGACCTGATGAGATGCATCCTAGGATATTAAAAGAAGTATCCCATGGGTAATAGGGAAGGCACATGGAATGTTGTCCTCCTTTTCAAAGGAAATGGAGAATAAAAGTAGAGAGGTTTTTCTAAAACTGTCAGTCAGACCAGAGCTAGAATACTGTGAACAATCTTGGGCCCCTTATCTAAGGAAAAATATATTGGCATTGAAGGCAATATAGAGAATGTTCACTAGGCTAATCATGGGTATGGAGTGACTGTCTAATTCGGTGAGGTTGAGCATGTTGGGCCTGTACACATTAAAATTGAAAGGCAACTGTATTGAAAGACACAAGACTCTTAGGGGATTTGACAAGGTAAATGTGGAAAGGTTGTTTCCCCATGTGAGAGAGCCTAGGACCAGAGGGCATAATCTCAGAATAAGTCTTGCACATTTATGACAGAATTAGACCAGAACATTACAGAAACAGACCCTTTGGTCCACCTTGTCAGCATTGATCCTATTTTTAAACTAATCCCATGATCCATATTCCTCTCTACCCCGCCCATTCATGTGTCTGTCTAAATGCCTCAAACATGGCTATTGTATCTGCTTTTACCACCTACTACCCTCTATATTAAAAAAAATCTTACCTCGCATATCGCTTTTAAACTTCCCCCTCTTGGCTTAAACCTAGGCCTCCTAGTATGAGACACGGAGGAATCTGTACTGAGTAGCAAATCTGTGAAATCCTTTACCACAGACAGCTGGATCATTAAAGTATATTCAAGGCTGAGATAGATATTTTTAATCAGAAAGATAATCAAAGGTAAATCGGAAAAGGCGGGAAAGTTGAGGGTTATGAGATGAACCATGATCTCGTTGAATGGCAGAGCAGTTCTGATGGGCTGATTGGCCTACTTCTGCTCCTACATCTTATGATCTTAAAAAAAAATGCGAGTTACATTGGCAGTACCTTCCATCAATGGTCATGACTTCAGAGATTAAGTGAATGGTTAATAATGTTAAATACAAAGGCAGAATTAAAGAAAATGATTGCAGAGATTTGAAATATTTGCCTAAATATTGTATAACATTTTCGTTTTGATTAAATTTTGGGAGGACAGTGAATGCTGATATGAAATTGCAACTAGGCCGTGAATAGGTTAGTGTATGGGAATGCTGTTGAACAGTGGAGGATACAGTTTGTTCATGTGTCAGGCCAAACGCCAATCAAGAGGCTACTGACTCTGGTATTAAGTTAACTGCTGTGCTATACCTAATCTGGAGGCACCTTTCAGTAATACCTTTTCTTTCCAACCTCAGGAAATGTTTGTATTTTGATGTTATTAGTAATGGATACCAAATACAACATGGTCACCTTTTGAAATGTCTCTTCAATTCGAAGCAAATCTTGCTTTTTTCCTTGGTTTGGATCATTAGCCAGCAGAACCATGTCATGAATGTTTCATATGATAGACCCTTTTAGCAGCTGAAACATGTGTTGAATTGTAGAGAATTTAATTACTAGTTATTGTATCACACTTCAGTCATGAGACTAGAACTAAATTTGTATTATCCTAGGAATATTGAGTAAATTGTTTACAGCTGCTTTTGTTTCCTGTAACAGTAACAGTCATAATATTACACATCCAAAATAATAGGTGGGATAGAAAACAAAGAAATAACTTATGAAATTTATTCTTGTGTTTCACAGGTGAGGTGTTAAGAGGTGATCGGATTGTGAATACACCGTACAACTTGCATATGAACGTTGAAAAGAAATGTGAAGTGCTCTGTGACAAGCCAAACAAACCTGTCAGGTTTAAAGTATCAGAAAGTAAACTGGTCGTAGAAAGGATTCGGGAAGAATATTATGTTCATTTGTACGTATTTTAGCTGGTATACTATGCTGATTTTGAGAAACCTGCAATTTTCAATGGCATGCTTGAAGCATTTTTACACCATGTTGGGTGGACAGGACCGGTACAAGTTAGACTGTGAGTAGCAGGGTTTTAGTTCACCTCAGGATTTTGTTGGGAGTGTGGAACATGGGAGGCCAGGCAAGAGGATGTTGGTATTGTCAGTCCTTAACCTATGGAGGGATTCCTAGTGATTGTCTCGTTTTTGCATGGAAAACTGAAAAGGCCAAGAATATGAGATTCATAATTAAGAGATAACACAGTGTGGAGCTGGAGGTGCACGGCCGGCCAGGTGGCAGCAGAGGAGCAGGAAAGGTGACGTTTTGGGTCGGGATTCTTCTTCAGAATTTCCTGAAGAAAGGTCCCGACCCAAAACGTCAACTTTCCTGCTCCTCTGATGCTGCCTGGCCTGCCGTGCACCTCCAGCTCCACACTGTGTTATCTCTGACTCCAGCATTGGCAGTTTTTACTCTCTCTGATTGAGATTCATAATTGGTCAGTTGTGAAGTTGGCTTTGGGGAGTGTGATTAAGTCACATTCTTTACTGTCTAGTGGAATGAACGAGGGATCAGAAACAACAGTTCGATGATTCAGATCCTAGTTTTTAACCCAACTTACCTTTTTCAGAAAATAAATAGGCAGATATAAATCAGACTGGGTAATTGGAGTTTTTCAGGTGCCTTTGATTTTTTTTTTCAAATTGGAGACTTTACCTCCACAGCTTATGCTACCCCCATTAGTGGATTTCTAAGCGGGTGCATGTGCTGTTTTCATTGGTATTCTGAAGGGAAGGATAATTGTTTTCCATCCGTCTTTTGAAGGTACGCTTTAATACCATGTGGGGAGAACTTCAGTAAGAAGCTGCACAGTTATGTTTACTTTTGCAAATTAAAAATAAATATATTAATATTACTGTGGTCATGATCTAAAGAAGTCCCAAAATGATCTTACAGCCTATATTTTAGAAGAGAAATCAATTAATTGATTTATTGTCACATGTACCTAAGTACAGAGAAAAGCTTTGTTTGCGAGCAGTACAGGCAGATCATAGTAAGCAAGGACATACAGATCATAGGGTGCTTGGACAGTGAGGCAGACAGGTTACATTGCACAGGAGGTGCGCAAAACAAGATCAACATTATTTGAAGTTAGCGAGTCCATTCATCAGTCCAATAATGGCAGGGAAGAAGCTGTTCTCGAACCTGTTGGTGTATGTGTCCAAGCTTCTGTATCTTCTGCCTAACGGAAGAGGTTGTAGGAGCACGTTACTGGGGTGGAATGGGTCTTTGATGATGGCAGACATTGTGCAGCAACAGGAAGTGTAAATGGAGTCCATGGATGGCTTCTGTGATGGTCTGGCTGTGCACACAACCTTCTCTAGTTTCTTGCAGTCTGGGTAGAGCGGTTGCTGTATCAGGTAGTTATGCATCCAGATAGTATGCTGTCTATAGTGCATCATTAAAAGTTGGTGACGGTCCTTATGGACATGCCGAATATCCTGAGCTGCCCAAGGAAGAAAAGGCATTGTTGTGCCTTCTTGACTGTTGCATTTACATGGGGAGTCCAGGACAGATTGTCAGTTATTGTCATTCCTAGGAATTTGACACACTCAACCCTCTCAACCTCCACTCTGTTGAAATCATTGAAATTTGGGAAATACAGGAATTAATTGGGTGCACAGCAAAATCCCACAAGGAGCAATGTGCTGTTGTCCAGATAATCTCTTTAATGCTGATTAAGAGTAAATATCGGCCTTGTCAATAGTTAGCTTGACATTAAAACCATAACTGCCTGTTACAAAAGTATATAGAATAAGTAACTATTAGATGACTTGTATCAGAGATAAAAGGTACTGCAGATGCTGGAGAATCCGAGATAACAAGCATGGGGCTGGATGAACACAGCAGGTCAAGCAGCATCATAGGAGCAGGAAAACTCGACGTTTCGGGCCTAAACCCTTCATCAGAAATGGGGGAGGGGAAGAGGGTTCTGAAATAAATAGGGAGAGAGGGGGAGGCGGATAGAAGATGGATAGAGGAGAGGATAGGTGGAGAGGAGGCAGACAAGTCGAAGAGGCGGGGATGGAGCCAGTAAAGGTGAGTGTAGGTAGGGGGGAAGGGAGGAGATAGGTCAGTCCAGGGAGGACGGACAGGTCAAGGGGGCGGGATGATGTTAGGATCCACAGCCTGAATTCACAATTCTATTCAGCTTTATTGGACACCAAAAACCGTAAGCACAGTAAACTTACTGATACCCACCACCCAAAACGGGCTTCCCCAAATCCCCAGCCAGACCCAGGACCTCCCCCACAATGTACCCGCCGCCATTGGCCACGAGGCTACTGTCGGAGAACCCACTGATGACGTCACATCTGCCACCGCCGGGCACCCCACTTCCGGGACAGCGAACGCCTCCGCTGCTGAAACCACCGCCTCCATCACCGAAACCAACACCGTCATCGCTGCTGCCGCCGCCGCCGCTCCGCCCACCGCCGACGTCGCTCCGCCCACCACCGAAGCCGACGCAACACCCGCCGCTGACGTAACTCCGCCCACAGCCGACGCAGACGTAACTCCGCCCACAGCCTCCACAGCCAGCAGCTCCGGAGGAGACAGCAGCACTGAGCCCTGCCGGGTCTTCACCATCCCCCCAGACCTCCCCCTTACTGAGGACGAACGGTCAGTCCTCAGTAAAGGGCTCACCTTTGTCCCCCTCCACCCACATATCAATGAATACCGCTCACGCTTGGACATTGAGCAGTTTTTCCGCCGCCTGCGCCTCCACGCTTACTTCTCCAACCGTGAATCTAACCCTCCCTCTACTGACCCCTTCTCCCGCCTCCAACACAAGCCCTCCTCCTGGACACCACCCCAAGGCCTCCTACCCTCCCTCGACCTCTTCATCGCCAACTGCCGTCGAGACATCAATCGCCTCAACCTCTCTACCCCTCTCAAACACTCCAACCTCTCCCCCACAGAACGTGCAGCCCTCCACTCCCTCCGCTTCAATCCCAACCTCACCATAAAACCCGCGGACAAGGGAGGCGCAGTCGTAGTATGGCGCACTGACCTCTACATTGCTGAGGCCAGGCGCCAACTCTCTGACGCCTCCTCCTACCGCCCCCGGATCATGACCCCACCCCCGAGCACCAAACCATCATTTCCCAAACCATCCACAACTTCATCACCTCAGGTGACCTCCCACCCACCGCCTCCAACCTCATCGTTCCCCAACCCCGCACCGCCCGCTTCTATCTCCTCCCCAAAATCCACAAACCTGAATGCCCTGGTCGACCCATTGTCTCCGCCTGCTCCTGCCCCACCGAACTCATCTCCACCTACCTAGACTCCATTTTCACCCCCTTGGTCCAGGAACTCCCTACCTACGTCCGTGACACCACCCA
>JAHRHZ010000088.1:17334778-17350231 GCA_024137785.1 Ginglymostoma cirratum | reverse complement strand
CATCAGGCAGAGGTTCACCTGCACATCTGCCAATGTGGTATACTGCATCCGCTGTACCCGTTGTGGCTTCCTCTACATCGGGGAAACCAAGTGGAGGCTTGGGGACCGCTTTGCAGAACACCTGCGCTTAGTTCACAACAAACAACTGCACCTCCCAGTCGCGAACCATTTCAACTCCCCCTCCCATTCCTCAGATGACATGTCCATCCTTGGCCTCCTACAATGCCACAGTGATGCCACCCGAAGGCTGCAGGAACAGCAAATCATATTCAGCCTGGGAACCTTGCAGCCCAATGGCATCAATGTGGATTTCACAAGCTTCAAAATCTCCCCTCCCCCAACCGCATCCCAAAACCAGCCCAGCTCATCTCCACCTCCCTAACCGGTTTTTCCTCTCACCCCAAGCCACACCCCCATCTCGTATCTACTAACATCATCCCGCCCCCTTGACCTGTCCGTCCTCCCTGGACTGACCTATCTCCTCCCTTCCCCCCCTACCTACACTCACCTTTACTGGCTCCATCCCCGCCTCTTCGACTTGTCTGCCTGCTCTCCACCTATCCTCTCCTCTATCCATCTTCTATCCGCCTCCCCCTCTCTCCCTATTTATTTCAGAACCCTCTTCCCCTCCCCCATTTCTGATGAAGGGTTTAGGCCGGAAACGTCGAGTTTTCCTGCTCCTATGATGCTGCTTGACCTGCTGTGTTCATCCAGCCCCATGCTTGTTATCATTAGATGACTTGTGTTTGGTTTAGATCTTTTAAAGTATTAAATAAAACCAATGGGATACAATACTACCTTCTGTCTTTGATAAATATTAACAGAACTCTGTAGTCTGCTAGTAAATGCTTAATGTAATGTCGGCGCTTTGGGTGAAGCATCTCACTCTTCTATTAGCTGTATCTGAAGTGTGTTTGTACTATCAAGTTCCTAGTAGTGCCGAAGATTCATTCCAAAATAACCTGCACTTGAACACTGAGTTAGCAGATTGATGTGGAGCTGTATGGACAACTACTCCCTCCCGAGAAGTCAGTTTGATGCACTACTGAGATAGAGAAGAGAGTTTCATATGTTGTATAATGCATGATCAAGAAGACTTGAAGTTGAAACTTCAGAGTAAACTCATCAACTTTGTGTTTGAAGGGAACAAGAGTTGAACAGACAACGGCATACTGTCATGATCCAGCAAACATTCCATGGAAAGATACTAGAATTTAGATTATGGTTTTAAAAAACCTCATGCAATTGACACTCTTATCATTTGAACTGAGCAGGCCAAGAGGGTAAGCATAAGAGGGTTTCAAAACTCAAAAGTTTTGAACAGATGAAAGGTTTGGTGACTCGGTGATAGAGACTTGGGATTATGAGGAGAATTACACCAGGAAACTCAGTGACATTTTCGTCAAGATAATTAGAACAGCGAATGTTTTGCTGCATGAAACTTTGGTTCTTTGAATGTAAAGTTTGAGGTATTTGTTTCTTAATTTGTGAATGGTAATTGTCTGTTCTAGAATTGCAGATAATTTGCCTGTCGCAACACGCTTAGAATTTTACCCAAACCGTGATGACAATGACAAAAAGAAAGAGAAGGAAGTACAGTTTGAGCATGGCTACAGATTGGGATTTATCGACAACAACAAGGTAACACTAACTGGACAGACTTGCTTAGCAAGTAGTCTAACTGTACTCAGCATGAAATATATGCATATAAATGAAATTAGATATTTGATCCATATATAAACAGAAAGTTAAGCTGTCAGATCAATTACTTTGATATGACAAGCTTTACAGTTTGAGAGTGTGGACATTTTTTGATAGGAAATCAATATGCGAGAAAGATAATAGTGCTATTTCTGAAGATGCCTGCTAATGTGTTCTATAGTCAAGCAGCTTTGTCTTGAATGTTAAAGTGTATCAAATAAACACAATACTGAATTCCATTGTACCCCTACTTCAATGAATTACGATCAACTCCTCTGTCGTCACCTCCAGGCCAACTCCTTTGAGCAGCAGTTCTCTCCCTGTTCAAAGGACATTTTCAGTCATTTCCAATACCCTACCTCCGACCTCTTACTGTCTCTTGATCTTATCATGCAGACAGTTTTCAATGATATCAGCTGCCTTAATTTTTCTGCTCTCTTCACCCATTCTAACTTGTCTCCCTTTGACCTTAGTCTGCAGTCCGTTCTCTGAGGTCTAATCCTAACTATATCATCATGACAGCATTATCTTATTAGCAGATATCATCTGATATACCAACTTATATTGTCCGGAGATAAGCGCCAATGCGCAGACAGTTCTTGTCTTTCCTTGGATCACAGCCCCACCGCTGAATATCGTTTACAGGACTGTTAGTGATCTCTTCTGTGCAGATCTTCTTCCCATAGCTTCACACCTTTATAGTTCCCCAACTGTGAAGAACCCATGTCTACCTTCTTTCCAAATTCCCAAGCAAGACTGCCTTCACCATTCCAGGCTGCACCTGCCCCAGTGAACCTTTTTTTCCCCCCTTTTTTGACTCTTTCTCCTGGTCCTATCTCTTCTCACCTACCGTCATGACTTTTCTGAGGCCCTATGTCATTCCAGCAATTTAGTTTCCTGCCCCTAACCACTGCTTCTTCACTACGGATGTCTAATCCCTCTAAACATCCATTGGTTTCTAGGTTGGTCTGAGGACTCACCATTTCTTCCTTGACCAGAAACCTGAACCACTACTGTCCAGTACCTGGCTGAGCTTTTTCTGTCATTGAACAATGTTCAATTAACTTGTCTCACTACTTCTAAATGAAAGATTTGTCTGTTGGTACCCTGTTGTGAACAGTCTGTGGGTGCGGTTCCCCAGTTTATTATGGTTTCAGATGGGATACCTCACACCATTGAGCTTAAAGGTGAGGAGAGACGAACTGGCTACCTTTAGTTATTCACCTGCTTCCTCATTTGTTGCAGCAAGGTTAATTTTAAAAAAGGATCCCTTCCCTTGTAGGTGCCTTTCTTCCAAATCCAAATGAACTAATCTATAAATAAACCTTTGACTTTGTGTCCTTTACCTTTCAAAAAAAAATTAAAAATTAATAATTATGTACACTGGTGATCCAGTGTTATAACCTGCAGGCATGGACCCTACTTATGCTTGTCATGTTGTGGGGCAAGCGAAACATTTTGTGATGCAGACCTACTTTGGCCTGCTCCAACAACTGTTTGTCAGATATATCAATTAATATATTGGTGCTACTTCCTGCTGTAATCCTGGTCCATTTTTGACTCTTTACCCCTCCCTCCCTTGATGTCTTTGGCTCCATTTCTTGATTTGTGATTGTCAACTAATAGTCATTACAAACCCACTCACTTTGACACCTATGTCGACTACACTTCCTCAAACCCTGTGCCTCGTAAGGACTTCATTCTAATCTCTCAATTTCAGTGTCTGTCACATTTGTTTCAAAGGTTGCTACCTTTCACATCACTATATCTCGTATGACTTCCTCTTTCACAGGGCATTCAACTGTGTGTGACCCAGACGCCACACTTCTACGTTTGCTCCTTCCAAAGGCACCCGGAACCATGATCGGGTTTCCCTTTTTCTCACTTTCCACCCTACCAGTCTTCATAAACAGAGGATCATCCTCTGCCCTTTCCACCAAATCTGGTATGATGATGCCACCACCAAACATATTTTCCCCCTCCCCTCCCTCTTCAGCAGTCCAAGCATTCCTGCTGCAACACCCTGATTCACCGCTCTATCATTCCCAAAGTGTCATCGACTTGCCTTGGCAACTTCCCACGCAGTTGCAGGATATGTAACACTTGTCTTTTTCCTTCTGTATCCTCTCTATCTAAGGCCCCAAATATTCCTGCCTCATGAGGCTACAACTTCTTGTATTTCTTTCAGTCTAGGCTGTTGCTTTCGATGCTTTAAATGCAGTCTGCTCTACATGGATTTGGATTCCGGAGACCAAATGCAGTCTCGGTAGCCATTTTGTGGAATGCTTCCACTCACTTTGCAATCATTACCCAAACCTTCCAGGCAATTGCCATTTCAGTCCCCCACCTTGTTCTCATGCTCATGTTTCTGTCTTGGCACTGCAGCAGTTTTCCATTGAAGCCCAATGTAAGCCTGGAGGCTTAGACACTTTACAGCCTTCTGAACTAAACTTTGAGATCAACAGTTTCAAACCATGAACTCGGACGTCCATTTTGATATACTTTTTCTTCCTTTTGGGTGTCTGATTCTTGGCCACATGTTTTTACTTTCAAAACTGATTTATATTCTGCTAGTAACATCTACACTGGATGTATACATGATGCATTGTCTACAACCAGTACCACTACGCTTGCATTTTATTCTTTGACACTTTTTTGATCTCTAATTTCCCTCCCCTTTTCACCATTCCCTGAACTGTGCTTTTTGTTCAACTTGCTCTTCCGCTCATTTTCAACAGCATAAGCTGCATCACATTTCCAGCTTTCTTCAGGTACAAAGAAAGGATCATACTAGACTAAACGACAACTCTGTTTCTGTCTCCACAAATGCTGCCAGACCACCTGAGTTTCTGAATTACATTTGTTCTACTCAAAATCCCAAATAATGTGCCATAAAATAAGCATGTTTTGTTGAAGGCTGCTTTATTCTAGATGTGTCCCATACTTGTATAATTGCCTTTACAGGTCACCTTCCATTGCAATTAAATATTTTTAAAATTGCAGTAGTGCACCACTTCTGAACCTTTAATAAATGCTGGTTCGTGTTGAACAGAATTTGCAAGGGGTTAAATCTAGAAATTAGTAATTTTATCATGAATGCTTAAATGCAAGTTTCAATTTTCCTTCTGCAGCATTCAAACTAAATGTGTTCTGTCTAATAATGTGATATGAACTTGATGAATGGCCTACCATTCCAACCTACGCCACTGTCCTAGCCTTTTACTCATTCACTTAACTGCCTCACTCATTCACAAACATTTGCTTTTAATCTGTATGTTAAGATAAAATTCATCATTATTACTTTACAGTGTTTGGGTGTTCAGACAATAGCATCACCCACTGTATTTCCATGCCCTGCTACTTAGAAAGCAAGAGTAATTATGCCATTTGTATTACTATAACAAAACAACATTTTATTCCCCATTCTGTTCCTCTTTGAGAGTGGAAAATGTGGGCTTTCATATTCACTGCGTATTTAAGACTTAATCCAGAATAAAAACTATGCCACATTCAAACTAAACTTCATAATTGCAAGCAGTATTATCTGCATTATGAGCCCATGTGCAGTTTTTTTTTTGCATAGGCACATTGGTGTAGGTTTAGGCGGGAGATCAGATATACTTAGTATTCTGTCTCCTATACACATTTCTCTTGCGTGTGCAACCAAATTAACATATTCTTTCTTTTCAGTTCTACCTCCACAATCATCTCTCCTTCATTGTCTATTATCACAAGGAAGAAATAGAGAAAGAGCAGGAACCTACATATAGAGTTGTACGTTTTGAGGTGATACCGCAAAGTGTTAAGTATGAAGGTAATAGTATTATTTCTGGATTTAATTTGAGCATACTTACATGTTGATAAACAATTACATAGACAATACAATAATTGCAAAACATTTAAGTGAATGTTAAATGCAACAAATGTATAATCAGCACTGCTGTTGTTTTGTTTGCTACATTTGCGTATAGTTGTGTGGTAAACAGCAAAACTATGTTTACAAATCTTGCAGAATGTTCTTCATATACTAATGCTACAGTAAGTGGTAATGTCATTGGTACGTTGTACTTTTTAGCAGTGTGGCAGCATATTCAAAATGGCTTGCAAACAACTATGCTGAGCTTTGGAAAGCAGTTCATATTGTTGGTCCAATGCTTATGTGGATTTATGCCTTTATTGATAGGCTTTTGAGGTTTTGATTTTGAGCAAAGTCAGAAGTCTGCCAGTTCTGATGTAGATTGGTAGCTGTATTTTTGTGAGTTTTATACTAATTCCCTGTGCAGTGTGAATTAGTGCAATTGATTCTTGCATTAATTTAGTGCTGATAGCGTTCAGGTCAACCCTGGCAATGTGGTTAAGTTAGTTGTGCAGTTTTACCAATGCAGACAATCTTTATAATATGGGGCTAGTGGGACTTCAGGTCTTCATAAATCTACATACACATGAGTCTTTATATTTGCAAGGGAAAGCAAACTGGTCAAGCAATAATTATCGACACACTATTTGCATTGGAAAGGAATGATATGGTTTCTGCAATATCAGCTATGACAGTGCTAATGATTCAAGGGACAGGGATAATTTCAACTTCCAGTGGGATGAATCCTTGATGCCCAGCACACTCTATGATTGTCTAACAGGTCCATGATAGTTACAGCTATAGTAATCTAGTTAAAACCTTGTCTCATAAAGGGTAACAACACAACCAGCCCCTGTAATTACAACCCCCATCAAAAAACTACCTGCAAACCATTGGACTGATTACCCCTCCAACTTGGTTTAACCACACTCAATCTGACCCACTGATGAGGCAATCTGTTTACCCATTCTGACCCACCTGCCCGTTCTCTCACGCTTGCCCACATCCACTAATCCACTGTCCTCTTGCACACCTCATGAACCTACCCTGTTCCCATTGCTCACTTTACCATTCACACCCTGCTTCACATACAATCCAACCTACGCCACTGTCCTAGCCTTTTACTCATTCACTTAACTGCCTCACTCATTCACAAACATTCAGACTGAATCTTTAAAAATTACCATTTGTCAGCTTAGTGCCATAGAACGGAACGTTTCTTCTCTGCTGGTTCTCTTTATAGGTCTGCACGTGAACACCTGTTTTTGAGAATGTTGGATCAGAAGTCGAAACTTATTAAATACAATATAGTAAGTTTGCAGTTTTCTGACCTGTCAGTGTCAGGTGCAGCAGTTATGATGCTGATTGAAAGATTGGAATAATATTCACACTTCTTAGTTCCTTTTGTTTCAAATTATGCTTGTATGTACAGTACTAAGTTTGACTTATTTATCCACTCCCAACAGAATAAAGTTCAGGTGAATTTTTTCTTTTTCATTTTAAAAAAAAAAGGCAAGCAGACATTTTCAATTTTAAAATATTCTGAGGGTAAGTTTAAATTAGAAAACAAAGGTGACAAAAACATTTGTTCACTTGCACTGAATTTGATCAAATGCAAAATTAAAGGTGGCTTCTTAAGTTATTAGGCTAGCAACTCAATCATTGTTTAGCATTGGTTAGTTTCTCATGAACTAGAGAAATATTTGTCTCCTCACTTAATAACCAAGTATTACGAAAAATGTTCAAGCCCTTTAAATATTGGGCTGTTATATATCTATTGAATTGCCTTTTTGTTTTAAAAATCCCAGATCTAAAAGCTGATGAGCAAGGAAACTGCATCCTTCCCGAGGCGGCAGGCTCTCTTCCCCAGGAAATTGATCCCAATAAAGAAAATGACGTGCTTTTTACTTACTCTGTACGTTGGGAGGTAAGCTTCATGTCAGCAATGAACATACCTGTATAGAGTCCTACATGAGTCAAATCTGAGCATCTGATTTTGCTGACTATGTTCTTGTAAACTCAAATTTTTGATGGAAAATGTGAATGAACATTTGAAGGGCATGAACCGCAAAGCTATACACTAACAGTTTATCATTTTCTTTGTATTGTGAACCAGAAAATAACATCTGCTTTTGTTGGTGCATAGAGCACTCAGTATGTCAAGATGACCTGAAGGTTTATACTGCTGATCTGGCCTCAGGTTATTATAAAACTTTGTTCAGACTGTGTAATTACACTTCTCTAGCATATGAAACTATTAACTGTCAAGTTCAGATCAAATCATTTATGGAGAATATGTGTAACGTAAGATGTTATTGGAGACCTTCCTGTACTTTGTATTCCTAGGCAAGTGTTATTAAATGGGCATCACGCTGGGACACTTATTTAACGATGAGTGATGTACAGATTCACTGGTTCTCAATTGTGAATTCAGTCGTCGTAGTTTTCTTTCTGTCTGGTGAGTTGATTATTGTTATGGTTTTCATTTTAGTAGAACTATTTCATGGTTGTTTAAAATTATGAAAAGGGTTAACAAGGTAAATATGTTCACTTGTGGCGGTGATCAAAACGAAGGGCCATAAATATCTTCTACTCGGTAATAAATTCAATATGGAAATGAGGAGAAATGTCTCTACCTAGAAATGGGTTAAAATGTGTAAATCACATAAACCAGAAAGTTGCATTCATAAGCAAAGATGCACTTCAAAGAGGCAAACTCAAGGGAGAAAAGAATAAGAATAGATGATGATTGGGAAGTAGCTCATGATGTGATGAATGCCCTGTTTCCGTGCTGCATTTTCAATGGAATGTACAGTATGAACAGGATATCCATGTAGCAGTTCAGATGCTTCCTTTTTGTAATGTCTTTTCTGCACTTTGTAAAAGCATTGACTAAGTTCATTAATTCTTGGGAGACTAAATACCTAACATACATAAAAATATAGTGATGTACCAGGTAGATAAGTCACACATTTCTCAATTATGAGATGTTCTCTTCCATCGTATCTTAAATGAGAGCGCCTTTGTATTCTGGTTTCAGCTGGTCAACCTTCACAGTTTTTGCCAGTAAAATCATTGTGCCAGTGCCAACAAACTTCCATTATTTCCAATTGACGCATCATAGTTGGCTAACAGGCTCAGATATCAGTATTTGAGATGACCAACAACCACCTACACCAGGCAATCAGGAAGAATTGGCAGTCACTGCAGGAGTTTCCTAAGAGCATTTCATTCTCCAACCAATATTTCGTGAAGGCCTTTATTTGGAATCCAAAATGTTAACTGTCTGTCTCCACAGATGCTGCCAGACCTGCTGAGTTTCTCTGGCACTTACTGTTTTTAATTTCAGTTCTGAATGTTGAAGAGAGTGATTTTCATCTGAGGAGAATAGCCAAAGCCAGAACAACAGCACCATAGTTGGCTCATCTGTACAGGGAGCACAAAGAAGACAAGAAGAGTAATGGCAATAGGATATTTAGCAGAATAGGCAGGCGCTTTTGTAGCTGCAGACATTCAGTAACTGTACAACAGCCAAGCAACTCACAGGGAGGATGAACAACTAGCTATTATAATGCATAGTATCCAAAAGCAGCCATAATGTAGGAAATTATGTAGAACATTACTAAGCAGCACCTCAAAAGTCATAAACTCTGGATCACTCCTGGTACCATGCGTAGTAGGTATGGGAAAAGGAGATAAAGCAGACGAAACTATGGATGGAAAGATGGCACAATGCAGAAAGGAGGACATTGGGACCAGTCTTATGGAATGAGACCTATTCAGGCTGGATGGGTGCAACAAAACAGAACTGACATCAGTTTCTTTGTGGGGCTGTATCCTAGTTATACAGAGGAGGGTTTAAATTAACTTGGCAGAGGTATTGGAACTGGGAGGAATGTTAGAGGGGAATATCAAAGTGCTCTGAATACTGGAGAGTCTGCACGAGAGTAGGAAATAACAAGTTATTCAGGTGGGTTCAGAGTTAGGTGGCAAGTAATAAAGTCTCATTTGAGTCGTTGTGCATGTATTTGAATATGCAGACAGTGGCAGATTGCAGTGAGTGTGAATGAATTGCAGGCATTAATATCTATGTGGCAATGCGATGTTACAGTTGTAACTGAGACTTAGCTCAAAGAAGGGCAGGACATGAGTAGTAAAACTTTCTGGATACAAGATGTCTAGGAAGGAGGAAGGGTGTCAGCATTGTTTAAAGACCGTTGCACTACTGAAGAGACAGAATGTATTTGGCTTAAGTTAAGCAAGAAGAAATACAATTAAATTGTTGACAGGGAGGAACGTTGGAAAGGAAATGAGAGAGGTGCGAGAATCAAAGAAGTACTTTAATAGGTGACATTGATAAACCAAGTGAGTCTGTTTAGGAGAATATTTCATAGCAGTATGTTTTCGATCAGTGTGAAAGGAGGCACTGTCAGACCTGGTTCCAGTAGTGTAAAACTGTCTTGAATCCTTGGCTTCAGCATCAAAATTAAGTGGTCTGTTTCATGATGCTTTATCCTGCTCAGTTATGTTGTTTTCA
The DNA here is from genome assembly GCA_024137785.1 of Ginglymostoma cirratum. Classification (NCBI taxonomy): domain Eukaryota; kingdom Metazoa; phylum Chordata; class Chondrichthyes; order Orectolobiformes; family Ginglymostomatidae; genus Ginglymostoma; species Ginglymostoma cirratum. The sequence goes on along the minus strand of JAHRHZ010000088.1, from coordinate 17,340,137 downwards.
CCTATACTGAGGTAATACTTAAAGGAATATTTGTGAAAGCTAGGTTTGCTGTTATTTTGGATTAATGTTCCACATGTTCTTCAGGACAGACTTTTCTTTGTCCTTCAGCCGATGCCTTGAGGTAGTGGTTGAGTTAAAATTAGAGGTCATAGCCCAACAATCTGAAAATGATGACATTCTTCACCTTTCAGCCTTGAAAAACCTAATTTTTAAACTTCTTTTTTCCTGGCAGGAATTCTTAGCATGATAATTATTCGAACTCTCAGGAAGGACATTGCCAACTATAACAGAGAAGATGACATTGTATGTATGTTTGACCGCGAATTGAAGTGACTAGGGAATAAAGATGGGCTTTTAACACTTGAGCTTTTGGCATTTTAAGGGACATTTCTTTTTTCCTGGACAACTGGATTAATTTTTCAGTATTGCCCTTGAAGTGGCAGGGTTATGGAGAATCAACTAACTTGTACATCTGTATGAAAATTTTCCATCCAATATGCTGCAACTGAAGCAAGAAATTATCTACGGTTCAAAACATTCTCTTTGACGTACTTTGCTTAGATAATTGATAAACATAACTAGGCACTTTGCTTCTCTACTACAATTGTTGCAAGTGATTTCAGTAACCATGTTATTCCTGAAACTCTTCCTCTCTACTGCCAATTGTACAGCCCCACAAGTCAACATTATAACAAATATCTACATAGGTATATTCATACTTTTGAAAACAAAACCAAGCAATTAATTCATCACTCCTATTTTCTAGAAGCTAATAGAACATTGTTTTGCTCTTTACTCTTCAGCTCCCATTCGTTTTCTTTCTTTAGTCATAATATTTATTGGATCATCTTGCAGGTTAACTGGACTGTGTATCAGTACCTTCGTAAGTCCTGATGTGGAGGTGCCGGTGTTGGACTGGGGTGGACAGGGTCAGAAGTCACACAACACCAGGTTATAGTCCAACAGGTTTATTTGAAATCACAAGCTTTTGGAGTGCTGCCCCTTCATCAGGTGAAGTGACGAAGGAGCAGTGCTCCAAAGGCTTGTGGTTTCAAATAAACCTGTTGGACTGTAACCTGGTGTTGTGTGACTTCTGACTTCGTAAACCCTGTTTGTCCGACTGTGCTTTGAAATGGGCTGTACATTTCCTGAGTTTTAATCTGTTTCAGTGTTGCCTCTAGTTTTTCTTTGTTGTATATGGTCTGCTAATTACTCTGCCCACTACATTCCAGGTTGCTGTACACCCAAGCAGTTGAGAGGAACTTTGGTAACCATATTGTAATCTACAATTCTGAATGGGGAAAGTTGCTTGGACAGCTTTGAGTGCTGTGACTCATTTGTTTTCATTTTTTCATTGGTGTAACTTTTTTTAAGAGGATAATAGTAGTGGTGAAGGGAGTTTTAATTTTTTCATGAAAAACATTTAAAATTCCAGACTAAAATATTGTGACACAGTGCTTAACAATATAGAAAACTGGTAAATTCATTTACCCATAACATTTGAGATTTACTCACCATCTAACTAAACTACTGAGAGGCACCTGCAAGATATTTATGATATACTATTGCAACATGAATGCAGAATTACCCCTCCAGCTCACAAACTATTTCTGAGCAATGCCTCAGGATATCAACTTGCTTTACTCCTACAAAGTTAACTCATACTTATTAAAGCAAACATTAGTTTGAATCTTTTGGTGGATTTGCTTTTACTCAGAATTGATGTTCATGGAAAGCACTTTACGTGGTCCAAGATTAGATTGCTAAATGCAGCAAATTGCATTTCTGTCTTAGTTCAAAATTGTAGCAGCTGAGGTATATTTTGTCTTATGTTAGATGACTCAGTATAATTTGTAGATTTTTTTTTACCCTTGAGCCTTTTTGTCTCTTGGTGATTCTTAGTGCCTTTGTTCCTCTTGTTTACAATTGTTTAATGTCCTTTTAAATGCAGCCTGCCTCAAGTTGTCACTTATTCCATTTATGCCGTAAAGAGAAAATGAAGAATTTACATTCAAGAAGTTCACTCAGTCATCACTTTTAGGGCCTAAGTTTGCATCTTGCTGAGGCACGTGGATTGAAGATTTCATTTGATCATGTTGTTCCTTTATGTGGAAGAGGTTTTATTGATGTAATGCTAGTGGACATAGCTGGTATGCGGAAAGAGTGAGAAAGCATGAGTGAGTGCATAGCACATACTGATGGCCCCAATGTCGGAATTAAAAGTACATCTGAATAAAGAGAATAGCCACTGTACATCTTGATACAATGACTAAATGCTTGATAACGAAAGTGGAAGTTATATCTTCTCACCACCTTCTATTGAATTAAAAAATGATCATCAAAGTATGAAAGAAAGAACAAAGACAAATATTGCATAGATTTCACATTTTTTATTAATTCATAGTAACATACAGTACAGAAAAGGCCCTTCGACCCATCAAGCCTATACTGCAATAAAAAATTGTGGGCTGTGGACTCCGATGGCTGGTCCAGCATTTATTGCCCATCCCTAGTTGTTCTGAAGGTGGGAGTGAGCAGCTGCCTTGAACCACTACAGTCCATTTTATTTAGGTATACCCACAATGCTGTTAAGGAAGGAATTCCAGGATTTTGACTCAGTGACACTGAAGGAATGACAGTGTATTTCTGAGTCAGGATGGTGAGGTTTACAGGAGAATTCCCATTTATCTGCTGATAGTAGTCGTGGGTTTGCAAGGTGCTGTTTAGGAATATTGGTGAATTACTGCGGTTAACCTTGTAAAACATTCACAGTGCTTATTTTATGCAGTGATGGAAGGAACGAATGTTAGTGGATGTAATGCCAATCATGCAGGCTGCTTTGTCCTGAATGGTGCCAAGCTTCTTGAGTGTTTTTAGAGTTCCATTTATCCAGACAAGTGAGCAGTATTCCATCACACTCCTGAGTTTTCCTTTTAGGTTGTGGAGAGACCTTGGGTGTCAACAGGATTCCTATTCTCTGACCGACTCTTACAGCCACAGTATTTAAATGGTTAGTTCAGTTCTCATTAGTGGTAACCTCCAGAATGTGGGGGATGCAGCAATGCTAATGATATTAAATGTCAAGGGTGACAATTGGATTCTCTCTTTTTCAATGTGGTCGTTGCTTGACATTCTTGTGGCGTGAATGCTATTTGCCACTTATCAGCTTGAGTCTGGGTATTGTCCCGGTCTTACTGCATTTGGACATGGGCTGTTTCAGTATTTGCAGAGCCACAAACGGTGCTGAATGTTGTGCGATCAGCAGCGACCATCCCTGCTTCTAACATTATGATGGATATTCTTACGATAGAGGGTAGATCATTGATAAAGCAACTGAAGGTGGTTGTGCCTAGTATACTACCCTGAGGAACTGGGGTGCTCATGGTATGGTGGAAATGTCCCTACCTGTGAGTCAGAAGGCTCACGTTCATATCCCATCTGCTCCAGAAGTGTGTCATTACACATCTGAAAAAGTCAATTAAAATTATCTACCATGAAGAACTTCTTTAGAGATACCCTGTATCTGAGAGTATTGACCTCCAACAACAACAACCACACAATATGTTAGGTACAATACTGACCAACAGAGTGTCTTTCCTGGTGCTCATTGACCTTAGTTTGCTTGCGCTTCTAGGGCTCCTTGATGTCACACTCTGTCACAAATGTGGCCTTGTTGTCAAGGTAGTCACGGTGGCACAGTGGTTAGCACTGCTGCCTCACAGCACCAGGGACCTGGGTTCGATTCCACCCTCGGGCAACTGTCTGTGTGGAGTTTGCACATTCTCCCCGTGTCTGCGTGGGTTTCCTCCGGGTGCTCCGGTTTCCTCCCACAGTCCAAAGATGTGCAGGTTAGGTTGTTTGGCCATGCTAAAATTGCCAGTAGTGTTCAGGGAGGTGTAGATTAGGTGTGTTATAGGGGGATGGGTCTGGGTGGGATGCTCTGAGGTTCGGTGTGGAACAGCCGAAGGGCCTGTTTCCACACTGTAGGGATTCTATGATTCTCTCTCACATACCTTCTGGAGTTGTTCGAAGAAAGCTGAAATGAGTTTTAAGAGCTGAATAGCCTGAGCAGAAACTGAGAATAAGAGGAAAACAATAAATGCAATGGCATATTTTAAAAATTCATTTGAAACTTTAAATAAAATTTCATAAATGCTGCTGAGCTGACTCTTAATGAGAAAACAGGGAAACTGGTTGCCTGTTTGTTTTCTTGTCAGGCTTGTTTTAAGCACTGGGTATTGGGGAAGCACGTGAAAATAATGTGCAAAGTGACATTTTTAGTTGAAGATCCATCGTCATAGATTTGTAAATTTAATGCTTGTAGGAAGACACAATGGAAGAATCTGGTTGGAAACTTGTCCATGGTGATGTGTTCAGGCCACCTCAGTATCCTATGATTCTCAGCTCTCTCTTAGGATCTGGGATCCAGTTGTTCTGCATGATCCTCATTGTAATCAGTGAGTATTTACCATCATATTTCTTCCTTAAAATATGATAGCTGGGTTTTTTTTTTCAAGATCCTTTTCTAATGTTATACACTATTTTGGTTTCAGTTGTTGCCATGTTAGGAATGCTGTCACCATCCAGTAGAGGAGCACTGATGACAACCGCTTGTTTCCTGTTCATGTTCATGGGGTATGGTAATTGGTAAAATTTTCTTTTTGATATGTGAAATTCAAGGATGTGAATATTTTCCACCTGTTCACACTCCACGTACAAATTTAACAGATTATCACTCAAAGATGGCATTAACCATTGGATCAACCATTGACATCATACAAACAACAGACAATTGTGTTCGCTCTCCTCTTCTCCATTATCCATTCCATTATCTTATGTAAATGTCCTGCTTTGTTCCAAAGGATCAAAACCTTTTCTCCCTTATTTGACAGTTCTATTATCAACACAGTGAGGGAAAACTCTGACAGCAGGATTCGGACTCTAAGCGTGTTCCATCATTTTCATGTTGATAGTTGGCTGGTTTAAGTTGATGTCTGATTAAGGTTACCTTGAACTTTGAGTTTTAAATGAGATACCAGCTTGAAAAAAAATCAGCTTGCCGTGAATCCTTTTGTGTTGCTGATGCTCATGAGGAGGGCGTGTGTTTTATTCAGTTATAGAAATTACATGACCTTAGCTGAGCTGATGTGCCATCATAAAGTTCATTGTGAATAACTGTTTCCAGTGTATGATATTCTTAGCCCCCATTGCAGGGACTTAGGTTTGTGATTTGTTAAACAGGCGTAGTTCAAGATCAGAGATAAAAGGTACTGCAGATGCTGGAGAATCCGAGATAACAAGCATGGGGCTGGATGAACACAGCAGGTCAAGCAGCAGGAAAACTTGACGTTTCGGGCCT
>JAHRHZ010000088.1:17317621-17329634 GCA_024137785.1 Ginglymostoma cirratum | reverse complement strand
GGGGGGGGGGTAGGGTAGTGGGCAGCGGTGGTGGTGTCTGGGGAAGCAGAGTCAAGGTAAGTGGAGATAAGTTCAGTGGGATGGGGCAGACAGAAACAACAGATCGGCTGGGGCTGTCAGGTTTATGGATTTTGGGAACGAGCTAGAAATGGGCGGTGCAGGGTTGGGGAACAATGAGGTTGGAGGTCACCTGAGGTGATGAGGTTGTGAATGGTTTGCGAGATGAATTCGCTTGTAGATATCATTTAATGCTTATTAAAGTTTTTGCTATTTGCATGCAAACTAAAAGTCTGGGGTGACATTGCCCTTAGTTATTGAGAAACTTACCTTGTTAAACAGGTGGTCTCACAGAGTTTTTTTTATCAGAGATACACGAAATAGCTAAAAACAGTTTACAAGAATTGGACTGAAACTTATGTCACTCTCCAAATGCCACTTACAATGATGAAATAATTAAACAATACATTAAAGTACACTGGAGTTATTGGGTAAAATTTTAAGATGAGTATTGATATTTTCAGAAGATATAATCCATAAAGCCATAGTTGGGCTTTGTTATGTCTGAATTCTTTAAGTGCACTTCAGGAAAGTTAAATTGTTAATGACTTTTTCTTCCTTCCATAAGCGCAAAGGAATAAACAGCGTCTGCATATGCCAGAAGTTGTGAAATTTAGAAGAAGAAATATCTTTATATAATTTTGTTTAGTATGCAGAATTCTGACAATACGATAACAAAATCAAGAAATTCTTTCAAATGATAATGAGAAACACTGTAATCTTTGTATTTCAGAATGCTTTGGATCAAGTAGGTTTTCTGATTTGGAATTTTCTGGATTATCGAATGGCATTGGAGTGCTTAATCTCAAGTGTGTGAATTGGAAAACATTGTAGATATAAATATTAACCTGAATGGTAAAACAATGAAAAGACATTATAAAGCAGCAAAAAAAATTGTTTTATTTATTCAGATATTATATCCTCCATGTTTTCACCCCCAAAGTACTGTACTAAACTGTTAATGATGTTGCGGGATGAGGTGGATCTGCTGAAAACGTTTTCAGGCAGTTAGTGTCTCTGACCGAGCTTTTTCTGGATTGGAGATGTTACAAACTTGAAAATTGGTAATATTAAAGAATACTGGGATTAAGTGGGTGGTTCATAAAGAGAAAAGTATTGGCAGAGTTGATAGACCAATTTTTGGGCCATGACATTATGATTAAATTATTTCAAAAATCTTGATCACCATAGCAAGTTCATTGCTTTCAAAGAATGGCATTAAATAGACATCTCTAGAGACAACATAACTGTAATATTCATGCACAGTAAGACTCAGCTTTTCCATGTTGTGAGACTGTGTACTTTGTAAATATTTAGTCCACCTCTTACCTTACCCAGCCAATCTTATGGAAATTTTGTTTTGTTTTTTCAGGCTGTTTGGTGGTTATTTTGCAGGCCGTCTGTACCGTACTCTCAAAGGTCACCGATGGAGGAAAGGTGCTTTTTGTGTAAGTAATCTTGTCAATCAAATAAATATTGGCTTATCGCATCTAAATTTAATTTGAAAAGGATATCCTTTTTAACCATCGTTCAATTCTAATCCAGTGTATACTTCAAAGCCACTGTAACAAATAGGGGATAGATTTGAGTGTCTTGGCTGCTAGCATTTCTGCTTTTTGAGAGTTCAACGGTTTAGATCAGGATGTAGTATTGTCCTCCAGTATTCTGTCATTGACTCAGTCTCTCAAAATTTTAGTCAGTATGTTATTACATATCTTCAAGATTTTGGGCCGGTGTTCATAATATGCAGTGGGCATGGAGGGCATATTGGAGAAGTGTGGAAGGTGTCTCTATAATTGGCTGTTTAGATGGATGAATCCCTGTGGTTAGAGCTGCATTTGGCACATTGCAATGCATCAGTTTCATTCCAAAATGCTCCATAGTCAAAGTTTTAAATGGTGAATTTTGTTTACAAGGGTAAGTTTCGTCTTTAGGTCACTCCGTTAAGTGTTCTGAACAAAACTTTTAAGCAAAATAATTCCTGTCCTTTGATGTCCAGCCAGAACTTCCTGTCTCAACTTTCTGTTCTGGACAAACATTACTGTACTTAATATTTACTGGATGGGTTGTCCATCCACTTATCCTCTGTGTCTGTTCTTCATCTTGCTTCAATCATACTCAGAAAGGAAGACAGACTTCCTAATATTCATTCCTAATTTCATTTAAAATCAACTATTTGCATGGGTTATGACCTAGCTCTGTGACCGTCACATCCTGAGGTATGATTTGAACCTAAACTTTCTGGCCCAGAGGTATGGACACTACCACTGCACCAGGAGACACTCTAGAAATTAATGAGAGGTAGATATTTTCATCAGCCTGTTCAGAAATGTGAGGATACATCTTTGAAGAAGGTGGGATTTGAACACCAGCCTTCTGGCCCAAAGGTATTAACTCATATATAACTCATTGGATTGCCAAAATATGTTAACAAGTTAATAGCCAACACACTCTTTAGTGTATAGGAAAGCTGGCTTACTAGCATTTTTAATCACTTGATGTTTTGGTACTTCTCTAATAACGTATCAGTGATCCATTGCCCTTATAGCCACTCATTTAAAGGTGACATCACCAAGCCTCAAAATCCTTTTAAGTGAAGATTTTATCAGAAATATCCCAAAATACTTCACAGTCATTTGTCATTGCTAACTCCAATGAGATCTAAAATAACCTAAAATTTGAAATATTCTGGACAGAGTTTACTTTAATATGAGAGTTATTCAAGTGATTACAGTAGTAAAGATAAGCCTGCAATGTTAATAAGCTATTTTTGAGCAACATTTTGCAAGAATATTACAGTGTCCTCCAGCAAAATGCATAGCAACTTCTACTCTTCAGATTTAGCTAATCAACCCGCAGATCTTGGCAGCCCTCTGTCTCATGAGATGGCTTGTGTCTTGGCGGTCAACTCGATTAAATGTTGCCTTGTGCGGCTCAACAGCCGCACTCTGGCATCAGCCCGGGCCTCCTGCAATGCCACAGTGATGCCACCCGAAGGCTGCAGGAACAGCAAATCATATTCAGCCTGGGAACCCTGCAGCCCAATGGCATCAATATGGATTTCACAAACTTCAAAATCTCCCCTCCCCCAACCGCATCCCAAAACCAGCCCAGCTCATCTCCACCTCCCTAACCTGTTTTTCCTCTCACCTCAAGCCACACCCCCATCTCCTATCTACTAACATCATCCCGCCCCCTTGACCTGTCCGTCCTCCCTGGACTGACCTATCTCCTCCCTACCCCCCTACCTACACTCACCTTTACTGGCTCCGTCCCCGCCTCTTCGACTTGTCTGCCTCCTCTCCACCTATCCTCTCCTCTATCCGCCTCCCCCTCTCTCCCTATTAATTTCAGAATCCTCTTCCCCTCCCCCATTTCTAATGAAGGGTCTAGGCCCGAAACGTCAAGTTTTCCTGCTCCTATGATGCTGCTTGACCTGCTGTGTTCATCCAGCCCCATGCTTGTTATCTCGCATGTAGTCAGTGTTGGATTTCAAATATCTGTAGGCACTTTGTGTAATAGTATTATATGTAATTTCTTAGTGTCTGTTATTTACTCTTCTTCTTAGGGAAAGATTCATGCGTGAAATCTAATTGACTTTTAGGAGAAAGGTCCATACACCCAAACTTTGGTCATTTAACTTAGTGAAGTGGCTAATGTGTTCCACCACTATTGTTGTTCTCTGCTACACTGCCTCAAAGAAGTAGTGGGGTTTAAAGATTTTACTCTTTTATCTGTCTTTTGCTTTTCAACATTGGTTTGTTTTCCTCATTATTTACAGACGGCTACTCTCTACCCTAGCATTGTATTTGGATTGTGTTTTGTGCTAAATTGTTTCATTTGGGGAAAGCATTCATCAGGAGCTGTAAGTATTAATATAAATACAGTTTGTTGGAAATTATTTACTTGTAGAATAATTTAATGAGTCACTGCTGCAGCCCAGATTTGAGATTTGACGAACATTGTCTGTGAAAGCTGTTTATCTAGTGGATTACTTTAAAGCTTATAAACAATATAAAGTGTTCTATCTTGCTGTTTTTTTTCATTGTCCTATCTGGCAATCATCTTCACCACCTCGCTATACTTCAAATACTGTCTGCTGTCGGCATTCTAAAATTAAAAGCAAAACAGATAATCATAATTTATTTTAAACAAGAGTGCAATAATGTTTCTTTTGTGCTTATTTCTACATGGAAAAGAAAGCACAGAACAGATAACTGGAGAAAAGAGAAATAGAAATTTTTGGTAGGACCACAACTTGCATTCAAGTAGGCCTTCAGATCTGAGCTATTGCTGAGTTGTCCAAGGTGCTGCTTTGATTGCAGCAAGGTGAGATTGTTGTTAAAATTAATAGAAGTTGGGATTGTGAAGGGTTCATTTTTTTTCTGATCTTTTGAGCTAGGTATTAGTTATTCATTTTACATTCTGATATTTATAACAGAGTTCAGTTTTTGTTGAGCAATTTTTAGAATTTCCCAACATTCCTAAATTAGAAAGCAGAATGGCAGAAATTAGTAATGTCAGAATTACTATCTGAACCATATACAAATTGGTGTTGTTTTAATACGATAGTTAGATGTTTGGCTCAAAGTTTGGTGTGGGAAAAGTGGGTTGAAATTCATGGAGCTCTGGTATTAGTGCTGAGTTAAGTGGAATGGTCTTCAGCTGCAGTGAGCTATAACCAGTATTCAGGTGAGATATAAAACTAGGGAGGTAAAAAGACCCTCTGAATTAAGTAACTGGGGCAAGGGTTCAACTTTGTGGAAGATATGATAAATTGAACAAAGAAGACAAGGCAAAACAGTAATGTAGCAATTAAGGATATAATGATCAGTGCGTGGAAGCAAGGGATATAGAGCATGCAAACCCAATTGTGCACCAGCTTATAAGGCTAGGGGTTATAAAAATAAAAGGACAGAACTAAGTACTCTGTCAAGATAGACATAACATGCTTAACAAAACAAATGAATTGACAGTGTGATTAAGAAAGAATATTTGTATTACCTATTTGTCATTTTGGAGACCTGACTGGAATCTGAATATTCAAGGATACAAGGCATGTAGGAAGGGTGGGAAGTTAGGAAAAGATGGAGCTATAGCTCTGTTACTAAAGGATGTTAGTGGTACAACAGAGAAAGATAACATTAGTCCTGGAGATCAAGATGTAGAATCAGTTTGGGTTGGGATGAGAAGTAACAAAGGTGAGTTACTGTAGGCTTCCAAATAATAACGCTTTTTAGGACAAGGTATGTAGGAAGAAATAATGAGGGTTTCAGAAAGTTAAGGTAATGATCATGGGTAATTTTAATCGATATGTGGATTGGCTGAATGAGATTAGCAAAGATAATGTGAATGATGAATTTATATGGGATGTTTCTGACACAGTTTCTTAAAGTAGCGTGCTCTGCAGCCAAACAGAGAGAAGTATATGCAGAATCTAGTAATGTACAATGTGACAGGATTAATTAATAGCCTCACAGTGAAGGCACTCCTGGGTAGCATGATCATAATAGGATTAAATAACACATTAGGATTGAGGGAGAAAAGAATAAGTTTAAAACTAGTTTTAGATCCAAAGGCAGTTAGGGGTGCATGAACACAGCTGGCTTAGGTCAACTAGAACATTAGGTTATGGGGTAAATCAATGGAGCCATGGTGGCAGATATGTCAGAATCCTCAGTAGGGCTATATTGCAATAATAAATACACCAAGGAAGGATTTGGAAGACTTTTAAAAAAAAAACTTAAAGATCATATCGGATTGAAAGAGAGAAAAGGATATAATTCCATGAAGATGAATGGCAAGTCGGAAGTTTTTTTTAAAAAAGCAAAGAATGACTAAAAGGTTGTGAATAAGGGAGAAATTAGGATAGGAGGTAGAGCCACCTAGCAATTGAAAAACAGATGGTTTCTACAGGTTTTTAAAAACGACAAGAGTAAGTAAACTTTAGTCCACCCTCTCCATCTCTCTCTCTCTTTCTCTCTCTCCAGAGAAGGAGATTCTGGGAAATTAATAATGGAGAATAGATAAATGGCAGTTGAATTGTACAAATATTTTACGTCTGTTTTCAATGTAGAGGCTACAAATAACATCCCAGAAATAACTGTGAATCAGTAATGAAAGGAAAAGAGAGACTCCAATAAAAGTGCAGTGCAGAAGAATCAGGCTGTTCTTGTGCATTAATTACAAAAAGTTACCATGCAGTTTCAGCGAGTAATTAAGAAGGCAAAAGAAGTTTTGGGCTTGAATCTTGTTACAACTGTCCAGGGTGTCGGTGATGCTGAATTTTAAACAGTTAATTTATGAAAGGATAGTGAGGAAATTATTAATCTAAAAACTGACAAGTCCCCAGGTCCTGTTGGACTTCATCCTAGGTTTTAAAGAAAAGGGCTGCTGAAATAGTGGGTGCGTTGTTTTTAATTTTTCAAAAATCCCTAGATTCAGTTTAGCTGAGTTGGCTGGATGGCTGGTTTGCGATGCAGAGTGATGCTAACAGCCTGGGCTCAATTCTCTCACTGGCTGAGGTCACCACGAAGGACTCCCGTCCTTAACCTCTCCTCTTGCCTGCGGCGTGGTGACTCTCCAATTAAACCACCTCCAGTCGTGTCTGTCTAATGAGAAATCAGCCCTATGGTCTCGTACAACCATGGCCTTTACAGCAATAGTGAGGCCACATCTGGAGTACTGTGTACAATCATTTTTTTTAAAAAGAGCTGGAATGAGCCATTCGGTCTTTAAATCCGCACTGTCATTCAACAAAGATCACGGTTGATCTGCCTAGGCTTCAACTCTTCTATCATGCTTCATCATAACCCTCAACTCCCTGATAGTTCAAACATCGACCTCATCTTGAAATACATTTCGTGATATAGCCTCCACAGCTCGCTGGGTAGAGAATTTCAAACATTCGCTACTCCCAGGAGAAGAAATTCTTTCACAATTCAGTTTTAAATATATGATTTCTTATTCTGTGACAGTGTTCCCTAGTTTGAGATTCCCCTATTCCTGGAAACATCTTCTCAACATCTACCTTGTCAAGCTCACTCACAATCTTTTATTTGATAAGATCATCCCTCTTCTAAATTCTGAATAAAGGCCTAACTTGTTTAGTCACTCTTGATAAGCCAACCCCTTCATGTCTGGAATCAGCATAGTGAATCTCTTTGAACGTCCTCCAGGATCAATATAGCCTTTCTTAAATGCAGGGACCAAAACTGTACACATTATCACAGTCTCATCAACACCCGTACAATTGAAATAAGTCTTTCCTGTTTTAAACTCCAAACCCACCGATGAAACACAAAATTTCATTTGCTGCCTTTATTACTTGCTGCATCAGTAAGCAAATGTTTTGTGTTTCGTTCACAATAACACCTTGGTCCTTCTGTGCAGCACCTTTCTTCAGTCTCTCTCCGTTTAAATAATAGTCTGCCTTTTGATGCTTTCTACCGATATCCAGAACCTCTCACTTTCCTTCATTAAATTCTATCTATCCATCCAGTTTTTGCCCACTCACTCAACCCATCTCTATCCCTTTGCAGATTCCTTGTGTCTTCATAACAACATCTTCCCATGTTATTTTAATCGTCAGCAAATTTGAATACCTTACACTAGCCCCTCCTTAGTCAGTAAGATAGATAGCAAATAATTGAGACCCTGGGACCAAGCCTTGTGGCACGCCACGAGTTACATCATTCCAAGCTGAAAAAGATCCATTAATCCTACACTGTCTTCTGCCCGCTAACCAATCGTCAGTCGGTGTTCATACATTATCCCCATTCTGTAAGCTCCTATCTTGTGCAGTAACATTTTATGTGGTGCCTTGTTCCTTAGATCAGTCGTTCCAATCTTTTCAATATCAAGGCACACAGGCTGCATAACTGGGTAAATTACCCTTTTACTTGACTAACAAGGGAGTCAAGAGGTTATTGAAGATAAGCGAGAATATGAAGTTGAGATCATAGTCAGATCAGCCATGGTTTAAGTGAATGGCAGGATAGGCTTGAAGGGCCAAATAGTCTACTTCTAATTTGTATGGTTGTAAAACAATAAATAATGGGCCATTTGTCCATTAAACCTGCAATGGTTACTCCGACTCCCCACCCCACGAGCCATTTACTCAATTTCCAAATCCTTTTATACTCCTCTCTTCCAAGCAACTGTGTTTATCAATCTTACAATATTTAAGCTGAGTGCATAAGTTAATGGGTTGTGGCAGAAAATATCACATTTTGATCTTGCCGTTTAAAGGCATTTTCTTTATTTTATCTCCTTTAATTGTTTTTGTGATTATCTCAAAATATACTACCAAACAGAGAGAACCTCAGGGTGTTTCAATCAATGAAATAAGTGTTATGTGCAATGAATGTTGCAACATGAGGACATACAGCAGCCAAATTGTGCATTGGATGGTCCCACAGATAGCAATTAAATAAATAATCTTTTATTAGAGGGATAAACGTTGGCCAAGAGAAGCAGCACTCTCCATGCTTCAATCATAACCCAAGATCAGATGGAAATTGGTGTATAATCTCTCATTGGAACGTGGTAGTACTAACAGTGTCACCCCATAAGAGTACTACATTTCAATTCTGCCTATGATTTACTGTTTGTGTGACTCAGACATTCTTGGAGATGAGCTTGTAACCACTAAATCAATGCTAATCAATATAATTTTTAATATTAACTACCACCATCTGCTGAAAGTAAAAATAAGAGAAATTAGTACTGTCTGTACACCAACTTGTTATTCCAATGAAGTATCAAACGCCGGATTTCTTGAGAAAATTAGTGTAATGGGATTTTTGTTCTTCACCACATGAGGAACTGGTGTCTAAAATACATTGTAAGAAAATGCTTGCTTTGCTTGGGATATATTCAGAACTCTGTACGACATTTTTAGAATCTGTGCCATAACTTTTGACTTGTTGAAAAGCAGTAGATTCAGATTAGAATTTTCAGTCTCTTGTTGAATATTGAAGTTGTGTTATTTGCTGAATATATTAACAGGGTCAAAATATAAGTTTCACAAGCTTAAGCTTTTACATAAAGAGAACCTTACAAAATAATTCTATTTTTTTCTAATTACAATTTTGCAAGCACTCTGGCCTCCAAAATAATTTCCACAGGACTGTTCTTTATTAACTTCTCAGCCATGTGTATTTTTTTCCGTATTTCTTTTCAAGGTTCCCTTTCCCACTATGTTGGCCCTTCTCTGTATGTGGTTTGGTATCTCCCTCCCTTTAGTATACCTTGGCTATTATTTTGGCTTTCGAAAGCAACCATATGACAACCCAGTGCGGACCAATCAAATACCCAGGCAGGTGCCTGAACAGAGATGGTACATGAACAAATTTGTTGGGTAAGTTATAGATTATCAGTATAAAATTTGAGATGTTGTGAAATTCTGTTAAGATTTGTCTCTCTTCCTACCATTAGAAGTTGTTTATCTGGTTTTTATGATGCAGTATTGGGGACAAAATTTATTTTGATTGAAATGTGTTGTATCCGTGCACAAGGCTTACAAATGTATTGCTTTTATGGTGGAGAGTATTTAATGTCCCCGTGTGTTTGGTTAGGATTGTTTCAAACTTTTTTTGTGCTTTTGTTTCGCACAAAAGCCTTACTTGCTGAAAGAGAAGAAAAAACCTTAATTGTGTTATGCTCTGGAGATATTAACTCTATGCTGGCATTTCATTAGAACAAGAGTTGCTCTTTCAGTCCACTTGTTCCATCATTCCATTAGATCGTGGCTGATCTGTGTTTCCACTCCCTTTACTTGCCTTTGTTCAATATTCCGTGATATCCTAACCTAATGAAAGCTGATCAGTTTTAGTCTTGAAAATGTAAGTGGCCAATTTTCAGAGATTTTGAATCAGAAGGTTTCAGGTTTCCTCTGTGTGAAAAATTATTTCCTGACTTTAAGATTATCCTAGACAACAAGGTGTAGAGCTGGATGAACACAGCAGGCCGAGCAGGAAGGCTGACGTTTCAGGCCTAGACCCTTCTTCAGAAATGGGGGAGGGGAAGGGGATTATGAAATAAATAGGGAGAGAGGGGGAGGCGGGTAGAAGATGGATAGAGGAGAGGATAGGTGGAGAGGAGACAGACAGGTCAAAGAGGTGGGGATGGAGCCAGTAAAGGTGAGTGTAGGTGGGGAGGTAGGGAGGACGGACAGGTCAAGGGGGCGGGATGAGGGGTTAGGTGGGAGGAAGGACAGGTTAGGGAGGCAGGGACGAGCTGGGCTGGTTTTGGGATGCGGTAGGGGGAGGGGAGGCCGAGGCCAGTTGCCAACTCTCCGACACCACCACCTACCACCCCCTTGATCATGACCCCACCCCCGACCACCAAATCATAGTCTCCCAAACCGTCCACAGCCTCAGGTGACCTCCCGCGCACAGCCTCCAACCTCATCGTTCCCCAACCCCACACCGCCCGCTTCTATCTCCTTCCCAAAATCCACAAACCTGACTGCCCTGGTCAACGCATTGTCTTCACCTATCTCGACTCCATTTTCTCCCCCTTGGTCCAGGAACTCCCTACCTACGTTCGTGACACCACCCACGCCCTCCACCACCTCCAGAACTTCCAATTCCCCGGTCGCCAACACCTCATCTTTACCATGGACGTCCAGTCCCTATACACCTGCATTCCCCATACAGGTGGCCTAAAGGCCCTCCGCTTCTTCCTGTCCCGCAGGCCCGATCAGTCCCCCTGCACTGACACCCTCTTCCGCTTAGCCGAACTCGTCCTCGCCCTCAACAACTCCTCTTTCAATTCCTCCCACTTCGTACAGACAAAGGGGGTGGCCATGGGTACCCGCGTGGGCCCAAGCTATGCCTGTCTCTTTGTAGGTTATGTGGAACAATCCCTCTTCTGTACCTACACTGGCCCTAAATCCCCACCTCTTCCTCCGTTACATTGATGACTGTATCGGCGCCGCCTCGTGCTCCCACGAGGAGCTCGAACAGTTCATCCACTTCACCAACACCTTCCACCCCAACCTGAAGTTCACCTGGACCATCTCTAATACCTCTCTCTCCTTCCTGGACCCCTCTGTCTCCATCTCCGGCAACCACCGAGAAACCGATATCCATTTCAAGCCCACCGACTCCCACAGCTACCTAGAATACACCACCTCCCACCCACCTTCCTGCAAAAATGCCATCCCCTATTCCCAATTCCTTCACCTCCGCTGCATCTGCTCCCGGGATGAGACATTCCACTCCCGGACATCTCAGATGTCCTCGTTTTTTAAGGACCACAACTTCCTCCCCTCAGTGGTCGAGAACGCCCTCGACCGTGTCTCCTGCATTTCCCGCAACTCATCCCTCACACCCCCTCCCTGCAATAACAACCAAAACAGAATCCCCGTCGTCCTCACGTACCACCCCACCAACCTCCGGATCCAACGCATCATCCTCCGACACTTCCGCCATCTGCAATCCGACCCCACCACCAAAGACATGTTTCCCTCCCCACGCTTATCTGCTTTCCAGAGGGACCACTCTCTCCATGATTCCCTTGTCTGCTCCACACTCCCCTCCAGCCCCACCACACCCGGCACTTTTCCCTGCAACCGCAGGAAGTGCTACACCTGTCCCTACACCCCCATCCCAGGCCCCAAGAAGACTTTCCGCATCAAGCAGATGTTCACCTGCACATCTGCTAATGTGGTATACTGCATCCGCTGTTCCCGTTGTGGCCTCCTCTACATCGGGGAAACCAACCGGAGGCTTCGGGACCGCTTTGCGGAACACCTACGCTCGGTTCGCACTAAACAACTGCACCTCCCAGTCGCCAATCATTTCAACTCCCCCTCCCATTCCCCAGACGACATGTCCATCCTGGGCCTCCTGCAGTGCTGCAACGATGCTACCCAAAGGTTGCAGGAACAGCAACTCATATTCTGCTTGGGAACCCTGCAGCCCAATGGTATCAATGTGGACTTCACAAT
>JAHRHZ010000088.1:17253050-17317521 GCA_024137785.1 Ginglymostoma cirratum | reverse complement strand
ACCTACCAACCTCATCCCGCCCCCTTGACCTGTCCGTCCTCCCTGGACTGACCTATCTCCTCCCTACCTCCCCACCTACGCTCACCTTTACTGGCTCCATCCCCGCCTCTTTGACCTGTCTTGTCTCCTCTCCACCTATCTTCTCCTCTATCCATCTTCTATTCGCCTCCCCCTCTCTCCCTATTTATTTCAGAACCGCCTTCCCCTCCCCCATTTCTGAAGAAGGGTCTAGGCCCGAAACGTCAGCCTTCCTGCTTCTCTGATGCTGCTTGGCCTGCTGTGTTCATCCAGCTCTCTACACCTTGTTTTCTCAGATTCTCCAGCATCTGCAGTTCCCACTATCTCTTTAAGATTATCCTGGCTGTTTTTGGACTCTCAAGCTCCTCTAACTTATTAAGCAATTGAATGTCTCTGTCATTTTATTAATTTGAATTAATTACACCCCCATCTTCTAAACTCAATGGAATCCAGATTTTATACAACCTACCTTCTTCTCAGTTTATACCTTTAAGACCCAGTGTCATCCTGATAAACCAATGTTTTGCCTCCAAGATCAGTATTTCTTCCACAAAATTTGGTGCCAAGAAACTGAATACTTGATGGGCGCCTAAGCAAGGTGCTGCATAATTGTTGTATCACTTTCTCATTAAGCATTTTGAGTTTAAGGCCAATTTTTCATCAACCTTCAGCTTTTCTTTTTGAACCTGTGGACATTTAAATCCCTTTGTAGCTTCTACGTTCACACTTCCATATGGCTCAGTGGTTAGCACTGCTGCCTCACAGTGCCAGGGACCCGGGTTCGATTCCAGCCTCGGGCGACTGTCTGTGTGGAGTTTGCACGTTCTCCCCCTGTCTGCGTGCGTTTCCTCTGGGTGCTCGGGTTCCTCTCTCAGTTCAAAGATGTGCAGGTTAGCTGGATTGGCTATGCTAAATTGCCCGTAGTGTTTAGGGATGTGTAGATTAGGTGGGTTTTAGGGGAATGGGTCTGGGTGGGATGCTCTGAGGTTCGGTGTGGACTTGTTGGGCCAAAGGGCCTATTTCCACACTGTAGGGATTCTATGATTCTACGATCTGCCAGTTTTGACCAGTCACCTCAAACTGTGTATACCCCTTTGGAACATTCCTGCTTTGTTACATTTTATATTTTAAAAATAGTGCTCCAGAAAGTGTCATGGTATATAATTCTAACTTAGATCAATGCTAAGATAGATTTACTCCGAGAGATTGCAGTTCAATTCCAGATAAAGAACGGTTGCGTTTACCAACGACATTTCTTAAACTTTTTAATTTGTATGTTCTCTTCACAGATGCCAACTTATTGTTTCCAGCATTTTCCCTCATTTTGTTATAGATTTCAAGTCCCTGCGGTTCTTATTTTTGCTTCCAGTTACAATAGTAATACTAATCCTATGTTTCAATCATAGAATGTTAAGATACAAACAGGATATTGACTCCGGCAAATATTAGGTCGGTGTTTTTCTCCACATTAGTTTGACTAGTCTAATCCCAATCCCCTGCTTACTCCCCACGGGCTTGTTAATTTATTTTTCAGTTATCTAATTCAGTTTTAAAAGATTTATAAGCTCTGCTTAAGCACTGATTTATGACAAAATTCATTTATGACACATTGTAACTACTTGCTCCTTCGAGGAAAATTGTAGCCTTCACTTTAATTTTTGTGGTTATTTTAAGTTTTGTGTTCTTACGTAGTTGTCTCGCCAAATGTGCAAATGGCCTATCGTTACTTACTTTGTCAAAATTCTTAATAACAATGACCTCAAATCAAATTGTTGTATTTGTGTTTCTGTACCACTGCCTAATCTTACTATTTTTGCAGAGTTCTTATGGCTGGTATCCTGCCATTTGGTGCCATGTTTATTGAGCTGTTCTTTATTTTCACTGTAAGTGAATCTATTGTATTAGTTTGTTAAAATATAAGCTTTTTTGGTAGAACTACTGATACCATTTCCTACCTTGCCCATCTATTTTTATATTTGTCTTTTTAAAATATTTGCCTAGTTTCTGTTTCACACATTTATATTTTATAGCTATTTTAATAGCTGCTTATGATTAAAATATTCACTTCTAATAACTGTCAAAAGTACTGATTTCTCTTGCCTAGTGACATTCTTGAGTTATTATACATCTACTTTCAGTAATTATTTTTGATTGATCCTAAAACCATTCATAATTTTGTGAGCCTCAATTAATTTCCCTCAGTACATGCAGATAGAATCTTCCTTTACCAGGTTAATTCAGAAAATTAAAATATACCTGCTGACTCAATTTTTCATCTGTAGCAATGTATTTGGTGTTTGAACATATTGCAACAATTTTTGTATGCGACTTTCATAACTAGAAGCTGGTGTTTTCTTTTGACTAGCACTTAAAGTTTGATTTAAAATAGAACTGTTTTTTGTTTGCAGGCAATTTGGGAGAACCAGTTCTATTACCTCTTTGGATTCTTATTTTTGGTATTTATTATTCTGGTTGTGTCATGTTCTCAAATCAGCATCGTCATGGTTTACTTCCAACTCTGTGCAGAGGTATGATCAGATATGTATACTATTTTGTATAGCCACCATCGTTTTCACTTTGTAATTTTAAAAAGTTGTAAATAAGAAGGAAGTTGAGATCTCCTTTCACTAAGCATCAATAAAAACAGCAATTCTCTTTTTGTTTTTGCAGCTTTTCTTGCCCAATGATTTTTGTTTCTTGCAGAGTCCATGGTCCTACCTCCAATGCCAGAGAAACCACGTAGTCATTATTTATTTATAAAATGCCATATTTAAGTACTAATCTGTCTATGACTAGTGTCATTGACATTTACTTTTGACAGAGGTCCTGTAGTTGGGGCTAGCAATCTTAAATAATTCCTAATCTCTGAATGCTAAAGTCAGGTACAGTTGACCTTGTCTTAGATCAGATCTGTCAAATCTGAAAACTTTGGTCTGTATGGTTCAGGTACATACTGATAAACTAAGCTATTGGGAGCTCAGTCTACATTAAATTATATGTGATTCATTCATTCACAGTCACAACTGTGGGAGTAGATATTTCATTAGTAGACAAACTTAGAAACATATTACTTAGCGATTGTTACCTCTACCCATTCTACTTGGAATCCATTGAATGTCTTGATCTAAAACATAGATCATTAAGTTACTTGAAAGCAAATCTTTCATTTCCCTAATATTTGCCACCCTCCTACAGCTTCTTTACTCTTCTATGCAAGTGTTTACGTATCTTGGCTAAAAGCAGGGACCAGCTAAAGGGATTTGAATATTATTTGATTATTTATGTTTTAAAAGCATTGTTTTGTTTCTGTGTGCAACCCAGCAGTAGCTTGCCTAAGTGACCTTTGCCTTTTTGTGACTGAGACAGTAGCGGATGATTCTTCACAATGAGCCTTATTCTGCTCTTATCCAAAATGCACTTATGAAAGTGCACACTCTACAGAAGTCACATCTGTATTTGCCTATGTATCCCCAGAGACTGAGACCAATTATACCTTTTATTGTGGTCTGATTCAACACACTACATTGGGATCAAATGTGGGACATGTTTAATCTGTAGAGTAAGTTCAATATGGAGTAGAGGCAAAGATTTTCTTAAAGCACACTTTGGGTGATTCCCAATGGGAAAGGACTTGGCTAGCTACACCATCAGAATAAAAGCATCCTCTTTGCTAACACTGAAAATGAACAGTAAGGTGAGCTAATGATAAGTTGCCAGAATTGTGGCTATCAGATTTGACTGTCATTTGTTTCATCACAAACTCACAATTATTAGAACACCTCAGAAATGTATTGACTCAGTTTGATGAAATATCAAGTTTGGAATCTTAGGATGAACATAAAATTTAAGTTTAGTACTTATTGAAGGAAGCTTTTGTTTTAGTTCTAATTAAAATATTAACTAACGTTTCTTCAACATTTCAGGATTATAGATGGTGGTGGAGAACATTCTTGGTTTCTGGTGGATCAGCATTTTATGTGCTTGTTTATGCCATATTTTATTTCGTTAATAAGGTATGAATGACAGAAAAACAAAGTTGATTGTTTGTTTCTGCATTTTTGACACAGTTTTGCTGATTCACAACGTTTAGAAGCTTGTGTTTTTTTCCGCATTGCAATTCTAAACTTTTCTGAAACAAAATCTTATTTTCTAGTTGGATATTGTGGAATTCATCCCATCATTGTTGTATTTTGGGTACACAACTCTGATGGTGCTTTCCTTCTGGCTGCTAACCGGAACAATTGGATTTTATGCTGCATACGTGTTCATACGAAAAATCTACGCTGCTGTAAAAATAGACTGAAAACGCCAGCCACACAAGGAGTTTACGGTTATGATGGACCTTCCAAGTATAGATCTTAATGGACATGTTGGCAAGCATCTCTTGATTCTGAAGATTCCTTCAATTTAGGTGTAATTGCACGGTGTTCACTTTTGGAGCAATATGGCAACAATATTGGAATTCTTAAAAAGGAAGTTTTTATATGCTAGCTTGTTTTGAGAATTTATGCCCTTTTTTGAAAAACAAGATATTTAGGATGCTTTTGGCATTAATTATAGAAAAAAATTGGTATCCATTTCCACCTTTGTTCCAATATGCCATTGTGAACATTCTACATAAAAGAATTAGTCCAACTTTTACCTACTTTATCACTTTGTTATTGTGCTGGACACTTTAAAAAATCTTGCTGGAAATATTAGTTGCCTCTTAAGTGGTTACATCTTAAAAAATCCAACTATTTACATACAAATGCAGCACATTTGAAGACAGCCAGTTTGAAAAGAGGTCCGTAGAATTTGAGTGCCATTAATCAGAGAAGTACATTACTTGTACTTTCTATGCAGGTCCACTGACTGGGAAAAAAAAAATTTTAACAAGACATGTGGAATACTGATAGCCAAGAAGCAATGCGATGATCTACTTTATCCAAGTATATTTGTAAACAGACAAGGCCCATTCTATTTAAGTACTTTGAAGAAAGCTGACTTGCTCACAGAGAGGAATGCCATGGGAATATGATGCCTAGATTTTGGTTGAGGATTTATGTTGATAGATTTCCCATTCATTTTTCATGTTTCCAGTCAGTTGAAGTCTACCTTGTCTGAACACGTTTGTCACTATAATTATAGTTGGGCAACACACCAAAAATAAACTGATTATGCATATATTCAGATGTAAATAAAAGCATTTTTTGTTTTTAAATATTTCTTTTTGAAGTAATTAAATAAAAACTATGTAAACAAGACCTTATAATGGAAGCCTTTAAATCACTATAGGTGCAAATTCAAAATTGCTGTAGACTTGAGTTCTAAAATGCAAAAGTGTGGTTTATTAAGAATTTGAAATTGCCTGTACTGTACGAAGTGTTTTGATTTGGACCTCAATTTACTGAGGCTGATGTGCATTTTTGGATTTAAAAATATATAAATTGCATTGCTACAACTATTAAGAAGAAGTATTAAAGTATTACCAAAGGCCTGACCAAATTTATCGTTTTCTGTCACTTCCTTGATGCTTTTTGTGAATGTCTCATAATTAAAGCACTGACACGCTGCATCCAGAACACGTTGCACTTTGTTGTCTGTATGCAGTGCATGTGTACAGATAGAGCAGTTTGTTCTTCATTTTAAGTACTAAATAAATAGCTCCATAATCTATGACTGGTATTTTGCATTGTGTATCTATTTTTTCCTTGAGCTCTACTTTCATTGAAGGTCAAATACACATTTTCTTTAGAAATGTAGGAGAAGTAGACACTATAAATGTCTATTTGAATCTGGACCTGTGATCAAGATAGATAATAAAAAGTGAAAGAAGGAAGAAAAGAAGTAGAATAATTACCTTATTGGCTGCCAGCATGATTCTATTTACTAAATCACTGATGAAGTATTAAAAGAAAACAACACTGACTTCATTCGGTACAGGCACATTTGAGTCTTTGGCTGTTAAACATGTAATAAACCTTGATTTCCTTTTCTGTACACTTTAACAATTAGTGGTAATATAGTCCTAAAGTGGAGGGTAGGCAGGGAAAGGGATGATATGAAGTTTACTGTGATTCGCTTTTAAGTTTTGTATATTTCTAAATATTTAAATACTCTTTTTGAAACTCTGCATTAGATTCTTTATTTTGTCTGGTTTCATGGGATCCATTTAATTTTGTGAGACTTTCATGCAATGGTGTAAATAAATGCAATTTTGTACTTTTGCTTTTTGGTCATTGGCACTGTATGGACTGATTATGTAATGTTTCAAAAGGCATGTTACCTTTATATAATGTCCAGTATAAAATAAAGTGTGTAAACTTTCCTTTATACAGTCTGCAGTGGTGTGATTTAAGCTTTCTCAATATAAGGCAGTTTCGTATCAGTGAAGTATGAAGCTTTAATCATAAATATGAGTGAAATATTTTAATACGCTTGTGCAATTGATTTGGCAAAATAATTTAAACCAAAAGAACTGAAGATGCTGTAAATCAGGAACAAAAAACAGATCTGGCAGCATCTCAGAAGTAGCATTGTGGGTCCAGCGACCCTTCATCAGAACACTTCATTCGGTACCGAATGAAGTGTTCTGAGGGAGGGTCACCGGACCTGAAATGTTAACTCCTCATGTTTTCTTCACAGATGCTGTCAAGACCTGCTGAGCTTTTCCACCAACTTCTGTTTTTGTAGCAAAGTTATTTCTTGCCCTTGGAGCTGGACAAGACAGTTTGCTAAAGATTTATATATAGCCAATGTAATTTAAATTTAACCCTTTGCCTTCCAGGAACACATTTCTGCAAACATTGGTTAATATTGTCTAACTATGTCTGAGACATGGAGTTATAGTGCAGTACTGGACAGAACAGATTTAATACTCAGAACACTGGTGGTCTGAGACCCAAAAGTATCTGTCACTAAGGCATTGTTTTATATTACAGAGTTTGGTTTAGTTTTGGCATGCAATTAGATGCATCACTATAGAAAATTGAAGCATTTTGTTAGGATCATCATAATGAAGCTGAAAACAATGAAAATGTATACCTGGGGGATTTCAATATGCAGGTGGACTGGGAAAATCATGGTTGTGGATTGCAAGAAAAGGAGTTTGTGGAATGTCTACAAGATGGCTTTTTGGAGCAATTTGTGGTGAAGCCCACAAGGGTACAGGCAATACTGGATTTAGTGTTGTGCAATGAGACAGACTTGATAAGGGAGCTTAAGGTAAAGGAGGCAGTGATCATAAGATGATAGAATCAGAGGTAACGGTATTACAGCTGAATAAAGGTGACTACAGCGGTATGAGAGAGGAGCCAAGCAGGAAAGACAGTGGAACAGCGATAGCAAGAGTTTCTGGGAGTAATTCAGGAGACACAGCAAAACTTCATCTGTAGGAAAAAGCAGCATGGTACAGGGAGGATGAGGCAACCATGGCTAACTAAGAAAGTCAGGGATACCATAAAAAGCAAAAGAGAAAACATATAATGTGGTGAAGGGCAGTGGGAAACCAGAGGACTGGGAAGCTTACAAAGACCAACAGAGGGCAACGAAAAAAAAAGGAGGGAGAAGATTAAACATGAGGGTAAGCAAGCCAGTAATATAAATGAAGGCTTTAACAGTCTCTTTAGGTATATAAAGGGCAAAAGAGAGGCAAAAGTGAACATTGAACCACTGGAAAATGATGGTGGAGTGATGGTCGTGGGAAACAAGGAAATGGCTGAGGAACTGAATAATTACTTTGCGTCAGTCTTCACGGTGGAAGACACGAGTAATATCTCAAAAGTTCAAGAGAGTCAGGAGGCAGAGCTGAGTATGGTGGTCATCACCGAGGAAAAGGTGCTAGTAAAACTGATTGGCCTGAAGGTGGACAAATCAGATGCACTACACCCCAGAGTTCTAAGAGAGATAGTGGCAGCGTTAGTGGTGATCTTTCAGGAATCACGAGTCATGGAGGGTCCCAGAGGACTGGAAAATTGCTAACGTGACACCCCTGTTTAAAAAGGGAGTAAAGCAAAAAATGCAAAATTACAGGCCGATTAGCCTAACCTCAGTCGTGGGTAAGATTTTGGAGTCCATTGTAAAGGATGAGATTGCTGAATATTTGAAAGTATATAGTAAAATAGGGCAAAGTCAGCATGGTTTCATCAAGGGGAGGTCATGCCTGACAAATCTGCTAGAATTCTTTGAGGAAGTAATGAGCAGGGTCGACCAAGGACAGCCAATGGATGTTATCTACCTGGACTTCAAGAAGGCCTTCGATAAGGTGCCACACAGGAGGCTGCTGAGTAAGATCAGGGCCCATGGTGTTAGAGGCAAGGTGCTACCATGGATAGAAATTTGTCTGTCTGGCAGAAAGCAGAGAGTAGGGGTAAAGGGGTCTTTCTCAGGATGGCAGCTGGTGACAAGTGGTGTTCCGCAAGGGTCAGTGCTGGGACCACAACTTTTCACTTTGTACATTAATGATCTAGATGAAGGATCTGTGGGCATTCTGGCTGAGTTTGCAGACGGATCAAAGATAGGTGGAAGGACAGGTAGTATTGAGGAGGTGGGGAGGCTGCAGAAAGATTTGGATAGGTTAGGAGAGTGGACAAGGAAGTCGCAGATGGTGTACAACATGGGAAAGTGTGAGATCATGCACTTTGGTAAGAAGAATAAAAGCTTGGACTATTTTCTAAATGGGGAGAAAATTCAGAAGTCTGAAGTGCAAAGAGACTTGGGACTTCTAGTCCAGGATTCTCTCAAGGTGAGTCAGGTTGAGTCAGGAGTCAGGAACACAAATGCAATGTTGGCATTGATTTTGAGAGGACTTGAATATAAAGGTAGGGATGTACTACTGAGGCTTTAAAAGGCATTTGGAATATTGTGTGCAGTTTTGGGCCCCATATCTCAGGAAAGATGTACTGGCCCTGGTACGGGTTCGGAGGAGGTTCACGAGAATGGTCCCAGGAATGGAAAGCTTAACATATGAGGAATGTTTGAGGACTCTGGGACTGTACTCATTGGAGGTTAGACGGATGCAGGGGGGATGTAAAAGGGGATGTTGGGAAGATGCTTCCCTTGGTAGGAGTCTAGACCCGAGGGCACAGCCTCAGACTAAAGGGAAGACCTTTTAAAATGGAGATAAGGAGAAACTACGGAATTCACTACCACAGAAGGCTGTAGGAGGCTCATTGAGTACATTTAGGACTGAGATAGATAGGTTCTTGATTATCAAGGGTTATGTGGAGAAAGCAGGAGAATGGGGTTGAGGAACTTACCAGCCATGATTGAATGGCGGAGAAGACTCGGTGGACCGAATAGCCTAACTTCTGCTCCTATGTCTTATGGGTTCTAAAATGTAATCTCGATGATTGAATGTCTTTCTGAATGTGCTGAGGGAGAAACTAAGCAATCTTTGAGTCAGCCCATTGTGCATCACTTCGACTGAAGTTGTCTTCTCCCGTCCCATTTTGCTGCCCTTTGCCTCTATCTTCTAATATTTCTAAATTTCTTTAAGAAAAGCTTATTGGGACCCATTAAATAAAAGGAATAGTGGTCATGTGAAAAAAAGTCACAAACATGAATTGTTTGAATAGAGATCTATATTTATGACCTAGAGTTAGGAGTTGAGGACAATTTCAAAATCTGCAAATGACACAGACTTGAAAGCATTGTGAATTGTGGATACATTTCAAGACAACTTACTTGTGAGGTAGACAAATGGCAGATGAAAGCAAAATGCAGAGAAGTTGAAAGTGATGGTAGGAAAAAGAAAAAGGCATTGTAATAGTTACAATTCTAAAATGGATGTGGGAGCAGAGGAACCAAGTTGGAGGGGTGGTGCTGGATAATTTTACAAACTATTTAAGAATGCACATGTTGAAGAAGTAGTTAATGAAGTGGGTTTCTTTTTTGCAAGAATTTGTGCACGTGCACTTAGAAGGAAAAGTTTCAAAGGGTTGCTACATTTGACAAAATATCATTAGTGCCTAGGAACAAAATTGGTCAAGTTGGTCACTGAAGAGCAGTTACGGGGTTTCAAGTTAGTTGAAGAAAACAACAGTTCGAAACAAGAACATTTCATGCAGAAAAAGTTAAGCTGTGATGCTGAAGTGATGGAAGACCCACTGGCTGTGTGGAGGTAGGGCACAGGAGAAGTCATAGAAGCTGCCAGGGGCTTGGAAGAAGGCATGTAATAACTCGGTATGGTTTTGAGCAAGGGTGAAGGAAGTAAGTCCACAAGAAGTAGTTACTTCATTCCCCTGAGCACGTCAGTGCTCAGAAATAAAAAAGGTAGTACTTGAAGCTACCTGTTCATCAAAACATTGGAATTGTCCTGGTCAGCAAGTACTGAAATGCAGTTTCTAAAATCCAGGGAAATGTAGTTCCAGGACAGGAGAGTGAGCCACCAGAATATGATACATTTGTGAGGCTGTCTGTAATTTTGAGGATCTTGAGAGAATTTCAACAGCAGATCACTAGAAGTTTAGAACTGTAATCCCATTTGACGTTTCAATGAAACTTCCTGACCCGCAGCAGCACGTTGCTGAGAAATCTGTACTTGGTGAGTTTTCGGTGGAACGATTGACCATACTTTGTCAGTTAATGACATTTACCTCATGGAAAGTTTGGGATGTTAGAATATTTCATAATCAAATCTTTGTTAATAATTATTGCATGTTTGTTTAATGGACTTGTTACAAACAATCTTTGATTTAAAAAGACAGCTGACATGATTTTAACACTACCAAATCTAGTCTAAAACCCATATAAGTAACAATACCAACCCAATTAAACTTGAAATTTGTTGAGACCTTGAAGCAATGGCATGTGATAGGAATTGGTATACCCTTTCGTTCTCAGTCCTGGGTGATATAAAGAGTTAGAGAAGACGAAAGTAAGGAAGTTATGAAGAACCAGTATTAAACTCTTCTTCAAACTCAATTTTTGCAGTACTTTGTCCATTACTGGGCACCATGCTTTAGGGAGATCACAAAACCATTAGAGGCTGCAGAATAAATTGGTTCCAGGGAGGAGTCCCTTCAACTGCCTAAAAAATTAATGAAACTTAGGATGTTCTCCTTGCAGAACAGAAAGTTAAAAGATGAGGTTTCACACAGTAGACAGGAAGAGCCACTCTAAATTAAGGTGATTATGAAGCAGCAGTGCCATGAAAAATGATGATTTCTGCTAACAGTCACATTATAAAGTTCCACATGCTAATGACCCTCTTCCTTTTTCCCCAAACTTTCATTTAGTTGGTGACCTGCTGGAGTCTGTCTGCTTGGTACTCGTTTGGAGTCAGTGACAATAATGGACCAAAATTGGTCCAGCTACTATTTAAACAGCAAGACCAAATGATACTTGATGTTCTGGTGATTCATAAACTTCAGGCCCAATATCTCATTTATCATCCTTTACCACATCTAACTTTTTAAAGTACCAATTATGCATGCATGTATGGTGCTTTAAAGCTAGCCTTCCATTCTTGGTATCAGTCTAGTCTCCTCAAATTATTTTTTTAGTAATGACACATTGAAAAATCTGACTTAATGCTCAAATAGTTGTTTCTGCAGCATAGAAAGGAGTTGAACATTGGAACCTGGAGTTTACTCTGGTGGGAATTCCCAGAAAATTGAAGATTCCAATGGACAATTCCCTGTATTTGGAAGTCTCCACTTAAGTCAGAGGATTCTGTTACACTTCTTTGAATGGCTTTGCAGGAAAAGCATTAAAAACTTAGTCCAAATCAAGGATAACTATTAAACAGAATTCAACAGTTAAATTCAACAGTTCCCCCACAAAAAAAAACTTACCATTCAGCCCAAACTACACCTTCCTTATAACCAGAGCCCCCTACTCAATAAACTCTCCCCTCGCCTTGTCACTGTATTCTGTCGATGCAATACCCCCATACACCCTGACCAATGCTAGACACTCCACTTACTAACCATACTACCTACCTTGTGCCCTGACACCCTAACCCCTATACTTGCACACTTACCCTTTCGGAGGAACTGTCAGCCTGTGCTACAGTCATGAGTCCTAGAGCATGGAGACAGCCCGTAGGCCTAAACTAGTCCACGCCAAACTTGGCCCATATCCTTCTAAACCTTTTCTATCCATGTATTCATTTTTAAATGTTGTTCATGTACCCACCTCAACCATTTCGGCTGGCAGTTTATTCCATATGCGTGCAACCTATATAAGCAAGTGACCCCTCATGTTCCCATGTATTCCTTCCCCTCTGACCTTAAACTAATGCCATCTATTCTTCAATTCCCAAACTGCAGGAAAAAGACTGAGTGCATTCACCCTATCCCTGCCTCTCGATCTTATGGGAAGTGTATAAGATTCTGCCTCATGTCTCCTACACTCTAAAGAAAAAAAAGCCCTAGCTTATCCAACCTCTGGGGTTGTAGACTTGCTCGCTGAGCCAGTGTGTTTGATTGCAGACATTTCTTAACCCACCTGAGTAACATCAGTGTGCCTCCGGTTGAAGCGTCAATGTTCTCTCCCTTTTGTTATTGATATGCCTCGGTTTGCTGGGGTAGTTGGCATTACTCCGGTTCTGTTTTTCAGTGGTTTGTATATCGGGTCCAGTCCAATGTGTTTGTTGATGGAGTTCCCGTTGGAATGCCAGGCCTCCAGAAATTCCCTGGCATATCTTGGTTTGGCTTGTGCTATTATGGAGGTGTTGTCCCAGTTGAATTCATGTCTTTTATCCACGTGCTTTGCGGACCAGTGAGAACTGGTCGTGTCTGTTGGTGGGTAGTTGGTCTTTGTGTATCCTTATTGTCAGTTTACTTCCCAGTTTGGCCTATTTGATGTTTCAGTCCTTGCATGCTATTTTCAATATTACGTTAGTTTTATTGGTTGTGGGTATGGGATCCTAAATATTTGTCATTAGCTGTCACAGGGTGGTTGTTGGTTTGTGGGCTACCCTGATATCTAGGGGTCTGAGTAATCTTGTGGTCATCTCTGATATACGGTAGGGTGACTAGCGTGTCTGGCCGTGTTGTCTTGTTGTGGTCTGTCACAGAGGTAACGGCAGATTGTACACTTTCGTTATCCATTCCTTTCAGAAACTCCATATAAGTGCTCCTGTTCCACTTTGTGCAATTCCAGATTGCTGCAGCGTGTTGAATACTGTCGTGATGCAGGTCCGTTTATGGGTGTTGGGGTGGTTGCTGGTGTAATTAAGTATGTGGTCCGTATGTGTGGTCTTTCTGTATACACTAGTCTGGAGTACCCAGTTGTTCTTACGTTCCACCATTATGTCTAGGAAGGGTAGTTGGTTATCATTCTCCTCTTCTTTTGTGAATTTTATTCTGGAGAGGATGTTATTTACGTGTCGGTGGGTTTCTTCTTGTTTTGTGTGTTTGATAATCACGAAGGTGTCATCTACACAGCAGACCCAGAGTTTGGCTTGGATAGTGGGGGAACTGTCCGTTCTAGTCTTTGCATTACCGCTTCTGCTATCAGTCAGAAAATCTAAGATCCCACTGGTGTTCTGCTGATTTGTTTGAATATACGGTTGTTGAAGGTGAAGTGGGTTGTGAGGCACAGATACAGCAGTTTCAGGATGCTGTCCTTGTTGATGCTGTTTGTGTCACAGGGTGTCTGCCTTCCTGATTTGTCCAACAGCGTGGTAATTGTTCTTTGGCTAGGTCGATGTTTATGGATGTAAATAGTGCTGTTACGTTAAAGGATATCATTAGAATAGACGAAGACAAGATAGTGTCCTTGATGATGTTGAGGAATTCTTGGGTGGAGTGGGTAGTGTTGTCTATTAAGTAATTCAGTTTCTACTGTAGTTCTTTGGCTAGTCTATATGTTGGTGTACCTGCTAATGTATACCCACGCCCAACAAAACCAAATGTAATATTTAAAGTTTTAGCAAAGATTTGTAGTTCGGGTTGTTGAATTACGTGCAGAGCCGGCTTGTTTTCATTCAGATGTTTCGTCACCATGCTAGGTAACATCAGTGAAGCCTCCGATGAAGCAATGTTGCTTGAAACTCTGCTTGGAATTTATACTGTCCGGTCTGTCATTTCCAGTTTTGATCTGTATGGGTTTGTATATGGTAGATTTCTATGTATTTGTTGATAGCATTACGGGTTGAGAACCATGCCTCTAGGAATTCCCATGCGTGTCGATATTTGGCTTGGGCTATTACGGTTACCTTTGCCCAGTTAAACTGATGGCCTTTATTGTGAGTGTACTGATATTAAGGAAAGTTTGTTGTGCCATTTCGCGGCTAGCTGATGTTCATGTATTCTGATGGCTAGTTTTCTTCCAGTCGGACCAATCAAATGTTTGTGGCAGTCGTTGCATAGAATTTGTAAACAACGCTGGTTCTGCGTGTTGTGGGAATGGGGTCTTTAATCCTTGTGAGTGTTTGTCGTAGAGTGGCTGTGGGCTTGTGGGCCACCATGATTCCTGGTGGTCTTTGGGGTCTTGTTGTCCGTTCCAATAAGTTCTTGAGATACGGCAGTGTGGCCAGTGTGTAAAGACGTACTGTGTCCTCCTGTTGTTGTCTGTTTCGGCATCCGAGGATGAAGTTGTGGGGATATCCGTTCATAGCAAAGACCGCTAGGAATCATGGTAGCGCACAAGCCCACAGCCATGCTATGACAAACACTTGATATTTTCTTAATATCAGTACACTCAGACAATGAAGACCATCAGTTTAACTGGGACAATGTAACCATAGCAGTCCAAGCCAAACATAGACAGGCATGGGAATTCCTAGAAGCATGGTTCTCAACCCATAATACAAATCAACAAATTTAGAATTGGATCCCATTTATAAACACACACAGGTCAAAACCGGAAATCACACTAATCACCATAAATAGACCGGACAGTATAAATTCCGAGCGGAATATAACAACATCGCTTCATCAGAGGCCTCACTGATGATGTTACCTGGCATGGTGATGAAACGTGTTAACGAAAACAAGCCAGCTCGACGAGCAAGTAAACAACCTCACCAACGTAATAACAAGATACCATGCAACGACTGAGAGAAACATTACACAGGCCAAACTGGAAGAAAACTGACAATAAGGATACATGAACACTAATTAGCTACCACGGGACACGACCAGTTCTCAGTGGTCTCAATACACACGGACAAAGAAGGACATGAATTCGACCGAGACAACACATCCATAATAGTACAAGCCAAACAGAGACACACCAGGGAATTCCTGGAGGCCTGGCATTCCAACCGGAACTCCATCAACAAACACAGTGAAGTAGACCCGATATACAAAAAAACCACTGAGAAACAGAACCAGGAAGTAATACCAACCACCCCAGCAAACAGGGGCAAATAAATAACAAGTGGGACAGAACACCAACGCGTCACCGGAGACGCACTGACGATATTACCTACCAGGGTGACAAAACGACGAGCAAGTCGACAACCTTATCCACCATCTGAACTACAAATCGTCTCAAAAACTTTAAACACCTACAGGTACAAGACCCTCAAACTAGCCCACAGATGGGAGACAAATGCCATCTGTCTGAGCGCGAACCGCAAACAATTATACTTCCGACATGAATGCCTCAAAAAGCAGGTACTACCACAAAGTTTAAAATATAAACTACCTATCAACAATCCACAGGCATGGAGAACAGCTGAAGGGAATGACCACAGAATGCTAAGGATTATGATTAATGAGGCCCACGACCACCTCCACAAATATGAGCAGGAAGTTGCGTGCCAAAAAACTTTGCACTCTAACACAACCGACCAGGAATGGACATCCACACTGAAACAAGCCATCACTACAGAGACTACAGAGACACCAAAAAAACTGATTTACTGGCCGCACTAGGATCAACACTTAAAAAGCAACAAACTCATGGAGGAAATACAACAGACCATCAGACAGACGATAGTCCCAACACTAAGCAGAAAAGGTATGTGGTACACATTTAACACCAAAGAGAAGAAAGCCCTGGAAAGACTCAAGAAAGTCAAAAATATTGTACTCTTACCGGCAAAGGACACATGCCTAATCCTTAACAGAGCCCAACACATCGAGAAAGCCAATGCACTACGAGCAGATATCAACACCTACCAACAGATGGTGATAGATCCAACACCACAATTAGAAAACTGGATTACAGCAACACTGAAGAAATTACACAACTCCTGAGATACCAGCAAGACAGACCACCAAAAAATGAAGCCAGAAGTATCCAACACACCCGATTCTATGGACTCCCCAAAGTGCACAAGCCAGGGGACCCTTCCGACCCATTGTACGACAACGTATAGACTAGCCAAACAACAACAGGTACTTAGTTGATAACACTATCCACTCCTCCCAAGAATACCTCAACATCAAGGGCACCAGAATAAAAAAGGAGATGATATGCTTTGGCATAACAGCACTATTTACATCCATAAACATCAACCTAGCCAGAGACAATTACCACACTGCTGGACAAATCAGGAAGGCAGACACCCTATGACACCAACAGTATCAACAAGGACAGCATCCTGAAACTGCTGGAGATAGTAAGAGCTGCCGATGCTGGAGTCAGAGATAACACACAGCGTGGAGCTGGAGGAACACAGCAGGTCAGGCAGCATCAGAGGAACAGGAAAGTTGACGTTTCGGGTTGGGACCCTTCTTCAGAAATGGGGGAAGGGAAGGGGGCTCTGAAATAAATAGAGAGGGAGGGCGGTGATAGCAGGTAGGTAGTGATGGGGATTGGTCAGTGAGGTGGGAGGAGCGGATTGGTGGAAGCGAAGACAGACAGCTAAAATGAGGCAGGGTTGAAAGCGGGTGCTGGTCTTGGGATGAGGTCGGGGGTGAGGAGATTTTGAAGCTAGTAAAGTCCACATTGAGACCATTGGATTGTAGGCTTCCAAGGCAGAATATGAGATGCTGTTCCTCCAGTTTCCGGTGGCATTGTTGTGACACTGGAGGAAGCCCAGGATGGACATGTCATCCAGGAAGTGGGAGGGGGAGTTTAAGTGGTTTGCAACTGGGAGGTGTTATCGTTTTTGGGGCCTGGGTTGGAGGTGAGCGAGGTGGTGTAGGGGCAGGTGTAGGCCCCAAAAAAAGCCTTCCACAACAAACAGATGTTCACCTGCACATCTACTAATGTGGTCTATCGTATCTGCTGTTGCCAATGTGGCCTCCTCTACATCGGGGAAACCAAGCAGAGGCTCGGAGACCATTTTGTAGAGCACCCACACTTCCCAGTCGCAAACCACTTCAACTATCCCTCCTACTCCCTGGATGACATGTCCGTCTGGGCTTCCACCAGTGCCACAACAATGCAGCCTGGAAACTGGAGGAACAGTACCTCCATATTCCACCTTGGAAGCCTACAACGCAATGGTCTCAATGTGGACTTTATTAGCTTCAAAATCTCCCCACCCCCGAACTCATCCCAAGACCAGCCCCCCTCCTCATCCCCACCTCATTGACCTGTCTGTCTCTTCTCCCACCAATCCCCATCACTACCTACCTGCTATCACCACCCTCCCTCTCTATTTATTTCAGAGCTCCCTTCCCCTTCCCCATTTCCAAAGAAGGGTCCAGACCCAAAACATCAGCTTTCCTACTCTCTGATGCTGCCTGGCCTGCTGTGTTCCTCCAGCTCCACATTGTGTTATCTGAAACTGCTGGATCTGTTCCTCACAACCCACTTCACCTTCAACAACCGTATATTCAAACAAATCAACGGAACACCAATAGGATCACTGATATTAGGACTGATAGCAGAAGCGGTAATGCAAAGACTAGAACGCACAGTACTCCCTACGATGATACCTTTGTGATTATCAAATGCGCAAGACTAGAAGAAACCCATTGACACATAAACTGCTTCCTTTCCAGAATAAAATTCACAAGAGAAGAAGAGAACAATAACTACTCTTCCTAGACATAATGGTGGAATGTAAGAACAACGGGGTACTCTAGACTAGTGTATACACAGAAAAACCACCCATGGGACCAGATACTTAAATTACACCAGCAACCAGCCCAACACCCATAAATAGAACTGCATCAGAACATTATTCAAACAAGCCACAACACACTGCAGCAATCCGGAATTGCGCAAAGTGGAACAGGAACACTTTTATGGAGTTTCTAAAAGGAATGGACACCCAAAAAGCACAATCCGCCATTACCTCCGCGACAGACCACAATAGGATGGACACAACACGGCCCAACACAATAGTCTCCCTACCGTACATCAGAGACAGATCAGAGACGGCCTCAAGACTACTCAGACCCCTAGATATCGGGTTAGCCCACAATCCAACAACCACCCTACAACAGCTAATGACGAACGTAAAGGATCCCATCCCCACAACCAATAGAATCAATAAAATATACAAGATACCATGCAAGGGCTGTGAGAAACATTATATGGGACAAACTGGAAGAAAACTGACAATAAAGGATACACGAACACCAACTAGCCACCAAGAGAGATGGCCAGTTCTCACTAGTCTCACTGCACACGGACAAAGAAGAACACATTCGATTGGGACAACACATCCATAATAGCACAAGCCCAAAGACATACCAAGGAATTCCTGGAGCCCTAGCATTCCAATCAGAACTCCATCAACAAACACATTGAACTGCACCCGATACACAAACCACTCAAATACAGAACCAGAAGTGATACCAACAACCCCAGAAAACCCAGGCACATAAATAACAAGTGGGACAGAACACCAACGCTTCATTGGAGGCGCACTGACGACGTTACCCAGCAGAGCGATGAAATGTCTTCAAATCAAACACACTGGCTCAGCGAGCAAGTCTACAACCTCATCCACAACCTGAGCTACAAATCTTGTCCGAAACACTGACCACCTCTGCTATGATATGGATTGTCCCCAAGATATCACTACTAACTTCTGCAAGTTCCCAAGTCTTGATGTCTTTCTCAACAGTAAACACAGAGGAGAAATATTCATTGCCCATCTCTTGCAGTTCCACACATACACGTCCACTTTGGTCCATGAGGGCTCCTATTCTCTCTTTGGGACCAGTGACCACAGTTCTATTAATTTTAAAATAGTTATGATGGGAGACAAAACTGGTCCACAGGTTCAAGTTCTAAACTGGGGCAAGTCTAATTCCATCAAAATTCGCCAGGAGCTTGCAGAGATTGATTGGAATAGTTTGTTTGCAGGCAAAGGGACCTCCTGCAAAGTGGGAGACCTTTAAAAGTGTGATAGCTACAGTTCAAGGTCTATATGTTCCTGTGAGGGTAAAGGGCAACGTTGGCAGGAGTACAGAACCCTGCATGACAAGAGATATTGAGACTTTGACCAGAAAAGAGGAGGCGGCATGGTTTAGGTACAGGCAGCTGGGATCAAGGGAATCCTTGGAGGTATATCAGGGATACAGGAGTTTACTGAAGAAGGAAATCAGGAAGGTGAAAAGGGGGCACGAGATAGCTTTGGCTGAGAAGATTAGGGTGAATCTAAAGAGATTCTTTAAATATATTAAAGGAAAAAGAATAACTAGAGACAGAATAGGACGCCTCAAGGACCAAGGTGGACAAGTATGTACGGAACCGTAGGACATGGGCAAGGTCCTCAATGACATTTAATCGCAAACTATGTTAAAAAGAGACTGTTTGATTTATGCTCTGTGTTTCTGCAAGAATTGTGATCATCACATTCCTGGCAGGAGGTAGAGCTTTATCTCGAAACGGAGTGGCAATCTGACTGTCATGCCTTGGTCAATCTGGCCCATTGTCCTGCTATCTGTCCACATATCAAACCACCAATCTCATCCATCTTTTGGCTGCTTATAGCCGCACACACTTGCAGAGCTGAATCAACACATCCTCGGGTCTCGGTGTACCCCTACTTTAGCAATCTTTGGATGAACCACGTGGTGACAGGAACTTTGGTGGAAGGTCTGCAGAGATGCTAAACACTTCATCCTATACAACAACAAAAAAACCTTTGCTTTCTTTCATAGATATAACAGTGCAATATTGGTATCAGTTAGCCACAATTCTGCATTAGTAATAATGGCATAATTGTCAGCATTCAGCTTCATTGTGCTGCTGAATTGAAGTGAAACTTCAGAAATTTGCACATGTACAGAATAATGTAGGAAATCCAGAAGTTACTGTCAGCAATTCTGTATGTCCAGATGCACTTGCAGACCACAAGCTAATGGATAATAACTGAATTGTTAAGCTTGCTGCAACAACCTTTCAATTTTTGCACCTTGCTGAATGATCTACAACTGTTATCACTAGTTTATTAACTTTATAATTACTAAAGCTGGATATTTCGGAACAACCTGTTACTTTTCATATCAGTTACTAATTTAACTGGAACTCTTCATTAATTGTCATAAACAAGGCATCACTAGTGGGATATAGTGATTGGATCTGTGCAGTATCACAGGTATTCACAAGCTAACGAGACATTAAATCATTGTTTATTGGTTGAAATCCACGAGCAGTGTGTTTCATATTGAATTATGGTCGTTCTAGTAATTGCTGAACTTTTATCTGGGCACATCTTTGCATTAGCAGGAAGGAAGTGTTTGGAGCCAAACTCTATCAGGAAATTCAACTGAAGTTGCTTTGGTTAACTTTTGTACAAATTTCTTTGTAGTTTATGTTAAGACCTTGGTAACAGACCCAGTAAATCACTGGCCTTGGTTGTCTAGATGAGGACACTGCAACCTGTCTTTATTACTCCCATGCTGAAGGGATCCAAATGGCTGTCAAAGACAGGTGAAGAAAACAGCAGGTACTCTGGGACTCAGAACATGGATAATTATATACACACATCCGTTTGTACATTGTTCCTAAGAAGGTGTTATAAATATCATACAAGTCCCAGGCAGCGAATTTCCTTCATCTAGCCTGTATTGTTTAAGACCTGCCTTCATATAATGGATAGTTAGGCACATTACTCACAGTGCCTGTATATTACAATACATTGAATAACTCAGTGCTTTAAATTACAACAAACTTCCCCAGGTGGCCATTCTTCACATACGTGCAGCCAGAGGATTTGCTATTTTGGTTAGGGCATGGGAGTTGATCCTGATATCTTTCCAGTAAATCAGACTTGTTGACATTAGGGACTATCATCTGAATCTTAATATGCTAACAATGCTATTTCTGAGAGTATACTGAACAGACTGTATTACTAATTTACACAATTCGAAGCCGGGGGAAACAGTACATGAGAAATTATTTCATCCTTCTAGGTCAAATGAAGGCTTGCATTCTGTACTAGTTTTGTATACATAGCCTGCAAAATAAATAAAAGTTATCTAAAACATGCATACTGATTATAAATTAATTAAATTGTCCAACTGAAGTCACAAAGTACCAATAGAAAAAAAACACAGGAAACTTATAGACAAGCAGCAGTTAAAAAGGGATCAAGCAGGAGAAAATGAACACAAACCCAAGATGGGTTCATATGCATAAATACACAGGACGGACAAGCCGGTGCACTGCAGGCACTAGAAGCAACATGGGTTAATAGAGACCATAATATGGACCTGGTTTGAAACATGGATTGATAAGAATGTATTTTCCTGCTTACAATGTGTTTAGGAAATGTAAAATGGAGAGGTGACAGTATTGATCAAGCTACTACTACAGGACGAGAAAAGGATGATGAACATTCAAAAACAGGTTTGGTTAAAATTAAGGAACAGAACAGCTGCTATGAAATAAATCATGGAACTGCAGATGCTGGAGATCAGAAACAAATGCAGGAAGTACCGAAGAAACTCTATTCTGACAGAGGGTCACTGGAGTCATGGAGTCACGGAGTCACAGTCACCTTTGGTCCAAATCATCCATGCCAATCAGATATCCTAAATTACTCGTCTCATTTTCCAGCATTTGGCCCATGTCCCTCTAAATCCTTCCTATCCATATACCTATCCAGATGCCTTTTTTAGATGTTGTAATTGTACCAGCCTCCACCACTGTCACAGCCAGCTCGTTCCACACATGCACCACCCTCTGCATGAAAATGCTGCCCCTCGGGTCCCTTTGAAATCTTTCCCCTCTCACCTTAAATATGCCCTCCAGTTTTGGACCCCCCCCCCCCCCCACCCTGGGGAAAAGACGTTGGCTATCCACCCTATCTATGCCCCTCATGACTTTATAAACCTCTATAATGTCACCCCTCAGCCTCCGCTGTACCCAGGGAAAATAGAACTTGAACAGTTAGCTGTTTTCTCTCTCCACAGATGCTGCCGGACCTGCTAAGTTTCTCCTGCAATTTTTTTTGTTTCAGTGTAGCTACTACGTTAATTGCTTGACATACACAATAGGACTCAAATATGGGAGATAGAAAATCAAATTACAGGAAGAATCATAATTGGCAACTTAATTATCCTCAGACTGAAAATAAGCACAAAGACCAATTGCTAACTTATCTTTGGATGGATTGATTCTGCCTTTAACGTTGGCTCTGTCGCATTCAACAAACACCTGTCTGAATTTACTGTTAAGTTCCTGCTGACTGCAGTGTCTAATAATCTCAGCATTTTGTCATGTTCCTCTCTATTGACTCCACGAGTAATGATATCATCTGTGATATTGGCTGTTATCGAGATTCTTTATTACTGTAAGGACTTTATGTTCATTTATCTCTGCTGTCACATTGATGCTAAATAGAATCTCTTGAGGTCTTTGCCAATGCATAAGTGAGGGAAGCTATCACCTTTCTTGAATTGGTATGCTGCTTCAGCTGAGGGAATCCCACTTTATGTCTATTTTGCAAATTACCTTGCCTGCCAACAACTCTTGAAGCAAGACTTCATCCACAGTGGTGGAGTTTCTTGTCACACGTCACTATCTGTCACATATCAACACAGATCCTGATGTCACCATTCGGTTTAGACACAATCACCACACAGATCACTCACAGTGTAGGTCCCGACTGGCTCCATGATGCCTTGGTTGATCCGTTCCCAGATTGTCGTCTTTTCACCCCACAAACAAAAATGTTCCTGCACACAGGGTGAGCTACAGACTTCATGTTCTTGGCAATGGTTAATTGCACTTTGCACAACTGCTATTTTCAATCCATTGAAGCACTGGTCCAAACCCCTCCCTCAGCTTTATCTCAGTTTGGAGAATTTAATTTCAACCCAACACATAGTACTCAATGGCTTGGGTAGATGCTCTGCCCACAATAGGGTTTGTCATTCTCAGTAAGCATGAATTCTGCCTCTGAATCCCCATTTCTTTCATCCTCTGTGCAACAATGATCAGCTTGAAATGGAATCTTAGATGTGTAATGGTAGTGCTGTCTGACACATTTGAGACATGCACTTAATTCTCTTTATATGCAGTTCCTCTGACAGTGCTTGGTTGATGACAATACTCTCACTGTCCAAATTATAATAACGCTCACTGCTGTCTGTTAAAATGGCACTCATTTTTATAAACATAAGTATATGGTACAAAGTGAGGAAAATATTAAAACATTGTTGAGGCTCCAGGCAATGGCATTTGGAATTGTCAGAACACACAAACAAGAAACATAGCAAGGCCATAAAAGGGGAGCAGAGGAGATTTGCTAAAATGATGTTATAGAGACAACAGGCTTTAAAATTACAGAAACTGACGTTATCTCCTGAGCAGAGATTAAGTGAAGATTTAATAAAGGAGGAACGGCTCTTTCCACACAGAAGCATAGGCAACAAGAGGTCAAATTGCCATACAAGAAGCAACATGAAGAAGAGCATTTTCGTAGACTGAGTAATGATGAGCTTAAAAGCACTACTTGAAAGGGCAGTGGATTTCAGAAGAGAATTAGATAAATATTTGAAGGGGGAAAAAAAAAGTGTGCACAGCTACAGGAAAAAACCTGGGGAGTGGGTCTAATTTGGTAGCTCTAGCAGCATCCTGTGCTGAACTATTATATCACTGTTCTTTAGTTAAGCCTAGCTGACAGAAATTAATTTAGGTAAGGGCACACATCAATTTCTTTTGTACAATTAAATAAAAAGCACAATGTCATTAATAGGTGAGGCATGAAGGAACCTTTTTTTTTAAATAAATGCAACCTGAAAAAATGTAGAACTGAGAAATCAGCCCAAGTAAATGACTGTCCCCAGATACTGCTGCATGGTAACTAAATGAGAATAGTTTGGATTTTAGAATCCTATTCCTATTTGAAATTACAATAAGCTATTTGGATTGTTTTCTGAAAAACCTATGTATCACAAGTAAAAACAAAATCATAAAGGGAGTGCAAAGAATGTGACAATAATTTATCAGTTATGCTGCCTCACCCTTTTTTTAAATTCATTCATGGGTTGTGCAAATCACTGGCTTGGCCAACATTTCTTGCCCATCCCTAATTGTCCTTGAGAAGATGCCTTCTTGAACTGCTGCAGTCCACCTGCTGTCGGTTGACCCACAACACCCTTAGTGAGGGAATTCCAGGATTTTGACCCAGCAACAGTGATACATTTTCAAGTCAGGATGGTGAGTGGCTTGGAGGGGAACTTGCAAGTGGTGTTGTCTGTATCTGCTGTCCTTGTCCTCCTAGATGGAAACAGTCATGGATTTGCGGTCTAAAGATCTTTGGTGAATTTCTGCCATGCATCATTTCGATAGTAGACACTGCTGCTACAGAGTGTCACAGGATGTGGATGTGGTGCCAATCAAGAGGACTGCTTTGACCTGGATGGTGTCAAGGTTGTCGGAGTGTTGTAGGAGGTGCACCCATCCAGACAAGTGGGAGTATTTCATCTCACACTGACCCAATTCCAATCAATAGATTACTGGAGGTGGGACTTGGGTAAAGGGATAGTAATGGAAAAACATACAAGTGTTATTTTTGAAGTAGTGGATATAGGAATCTAAGAAAGAGATAAGCTCTTGTGTTTTATGGGGATTGGGAAGGGCTTAATGAAGACATTCATGTTTGATACATTTCTGATATGTTAACATTTACAGATCAACTCCAAGATTGTTCTTTAAGTACATATTTTACATTTTCAGTTTCAATTTACTTTCATGTGGTGAAATTCAATGTC
Organism: Ginglymostoma cirratum; assembly: GCA_024137785.1. Lineage (NCBI taxonomy): Eukaryota > Metazoa > Chordata > Chondrichthyes > Orectolobiformes > Ginglymostomatidae > Ginglymostoma > Ginglymostoma cirratum. The sequence continues at coordinate 17,292,493 of JAHRHZ010000088.1, read as the reverse complement.
ATCAAGCATGTTACCACTTTCAAAACACAGGGTTTGCAAGTTCCTGTTCTTTTGACCTGTAAGCAATGATGTCAATGAAGTTCAACTTGTCAAGTTAGACAACTGTGTCTGAAGTACAACAAATAAGCATAGAAAACAAAATTTTCTTAACTTCAGGAAGAGATGCCATTGAAATACTTCAGTTAAAGAAATCTAGTGAAAATTTGAATCAAATTGGAAGGGTACCTATGAAAATAAAACTGGCAAGTCTTCAGTGCCAAATCTCTCAAATTTCAAGCTAGGTTTCCTCTGTTCAACATCATGTGCTGCAGCTACGGGGATACAAGACGACGATTTGGTAGCCACCCACACCCCCTAACACACACACGACCCATTTCAAACCAGGCAAGTATGCATTACTGATTAGACAGAAAACTTAAACTAGCCACATGTGCAATGGTGAATCACTAACTGGTCACTCATTAATCATTTTACAAAATTTGAATAAAAACACAATGCATATACTAGTCTCTAAAGATTAATACAATGCGTTCTATAATTCTATTTTATATCAAATTACTACATTTGAAAGCAGTGTTCAGTATAACCCTGGTATATATTAACAGCATTAACATAAGGGAAGTGGAGCAGAACTGGATCACAGGCCTTCAGCCTGCTCTAGTACTTAACTGATTGTGGAAGATCTTCTTTAGTTTCATTTTCCCACCCACTCTCAATATTCTGCGAGTCCTTAAAACATCAAAAAATCCTTGAATATACTCAATGATGGCTCACCACAACTGAGAAGACAACTCTAAAGATTTTGATTGCTGATCCCATAATGTCTTGATGTTCAGATTAAAATTATTACAGAAACAAAAAACAATTCAAGTATTCATGATGCTGCCTGTCCTTTCTCCTGAATCAGCAAAATGAGTAACAATCATCTAAAGAACACTGGAATCCTACCACAGCAAAATAAGAACATTCCTGGCAAGACCCGAGGATGAAATATAAGGAGTATAATTTGTTCGGTTTTTTCCCGCCCCCCCACCAATTCCCATAAGCATCAAATGTATTCTGTATTTTTAAGATTGAGAAACAGCAAACTTGCTGACTCCCTACAGACAGCTGTTTACTATCTGTGCAAAAAGGTGAATGAAAAAAAATCACTAAACAGCAACCAGCACTTAAGAACATACGAAAAGGGAAAATCCCCACCGAACTGTCAGACGATAGTGCTGCATTAACCCTTATTGCAAAATCTAAATTGGCAAGTATAACATTGCTGTGTCAAGTAAAATAAGACATAGAAAGATGACTGAAGGTTACTGGCTCACGTGCAAATGCTGTTAACACATTGGAAAGCTGAATTCATACTCAAGAATTAGTCTAACCACCAAAATTGGATAAATGTTTTCGTTGGTTCACATGCAGTTGCTTATATTATGGGAGTGGTGCCAGAAGACTGAAGGTGTTGAATAGCTCAAGTCTGTTTAATGATCTATACTGACATTCTGGATAAATACAGATCAAGAATGCTGAAAAAAACATTCACCAGATATTCTAATTGGGAGGTGGTTGTTGCTGAAGTGTAGACTGGAGTTGTGCGTGGGACCATGTGGAGGTCCAGACTCAGGTGACTGCAGGAGCTTCCTGGGAAGTTTAAACTTCTAATAGGAAATTACCCATCATCTCAAGCACTCCAGAAGATCCCCAAATTCCAAGTTAAAAGTCAGAGGTTTTGATATTTCTGACTTAGTGACTGAAAATTGCTCTAACTCCAGGGCAGCAATAAATCTGGAGTCTAAGCACTAGCACTAACACTAACACTCCCCACCAACCTCCAACGCACCCCAATGACCAAAATTCTAAACTCCTGATATTTTCTACCCACACCCCCAAATTCTCAACCTCCCCATGAATAACTCACCTGCTCCCTGACCCAACTAGGCTTGACGCCACCACACCACCTCCAACCTGAACTAACACTAATCCATCCTGTACCCCTTCAAACTGATCCAAAATTATAATCCCAACAACTGACAGCCTGCCACCTTATCCAACTGCTTGTAACCCTAACCACTTACTTTACACACTTACCTTCTCTCCATCATTCAAAGTACCTTTTGAACCTTTAAACCCCTTTTTCCAACAGCTAATGTTGTATAAAAGGGTTGTGTCTTGACTTCAAATGCTGATTCTGGACTTTGTGGATCCTTGGTCAGTTTCCTACAACAGAGGCATCCAAAGCAGGCCATACTCTTTGGTCTACCTACACAAACCACTGACAAGTAAGTGCGAAATCTCTTGGTTGGATAAGGTTCTGACAGGAATCGAAAGGCCTGGGCGCTTACTTCAATTCTTTCCAAGCATAATATTAAACCCAACTTTCAGCTGTCAATTTCTACAAGGAAAGAAAGGTATCAGTAAATAAATCCAGGCAGTCTGCATTAACAGATAATGTGGGAAGTTGATCAAAAACAGGCTTTACCTCAGTTTGTACAATAACCCATAAATACACACGTTGGATCTTTCTGAATGCAATTAAAAGGGGTTTCGCATCAAACAGGTGAATCAAAGATAGGCAAACATGCCCGTGTAAACAGCCTCAGAAGTGAAGCTGGGAATTTCACATCAAGGAGAGCTTCTAACAGGAATTTAGAAAGGTTGTTTTATTAGTGCCACTGGGTGATTTCCTGCCTTTACTAAAATTGCAAAACAATAAGTTTCCACATTGATATATCATGCAGCACCTTCCTCATTAAATTATACTTCTTTCCAAAATGTGTTGGAATTCAGAATGAATATAAATAAGGAACAATTAGCAATTCAAGCTCCATATTTTAATTGCTCAAAGATAACATGGTAGCAGTCAAAGTATAATGTACAATAAAGTAAATATGTTTGCTGAAATACTTCTTTGGATCTACCAATACAAATGTCCAACAAATTCAACTGCAGCAACAGATTGCAAATGAAACCTGATAAAACACTCATGTAAAAATGTGTGATTATGTTGCTCTTTACCTGAAATACATTTTGTACAAAATACCAGTAGTATGTAAATAAAATGCTATATAAAAATAATGATTACCATATGCAATAAGCATCCTGTTGTGGCAGAATGCAGTATTTAAAACAAAATGCAGGAAAAATATACTATTTACTACACAATGTATAAAGGACAGAAGTTGCCTGCATTTTTTTCCCAACTGCAATAACTTTTTACTATCTATTACTAATAATCTATTGACACTTCATGTGGACTCTATGCCTTAAGTGTTTTACACATTCACTTTAGTCCTGGACGAAGCTTGGCACATGGCAGTTTGAGAGAGGAAAACCATCTGAACAGTATTTAGTGATTTGTGAGGAAGCAAAACTGTTTTCAGTCTTCGGTCATCCACTGTGGAACAATCCAGCAAACACACAACGTTGATTATGCCTCCATTCCAAGTCTATGAATTTTCTTTAGGAGTAGGCACATATATTTTTGAAAATAAAATAACAGGCAAATTACTTTACCTTGAATCTGCTTTCATTCAGTCCTAAAATATCAGTACAAATATAGAACATGACACTTTTAATTGTAAAGAACTTTACAAAATACAGAGAAATTGTGCAACTATGGAAGCACACTGACTATGGGCCATCTGATGTATAAATCATTGGTAAACACTGGTTAATGTACAGTGAACAGAGATGCAACATGCACAATGCAAAATACAGTCTGTACATTTTTGAATGCGAACAACTGGAAATCCTGGTACACAGAATTAAACAAGTAAGAAAAAGATTTGAGAGTAATTGTGGTTTTTACATCAAGTTGATTTATACATCAGATATCCTACATATTAAAGTACAAAACAGAGCAGCTGAATGGTAGTAATACAAAACACTGTAATGCTCTTTTATCGTAAGTAACACTAAATACATCTAACAAAATTCTAATGGCACTTAAATTTTATAAAAGATTCATTACCAGTTTATGGTGCTGAAGAGATACTCTCCTATAAAGATTTCTGAAAGTGCTAGAACATAGTGAGTTAACCAGCCATAAGAGGAACTATTAGCCTTACAATGAATACAGGAATTAACGTTCACTGAGAAAGGTGTACTTGATCACTCTACAGTTATTCACTTTATATGAATAAAGTTGATATTGTCACTTTGGCTTTTAGCCAAATAATGTCAAGATTAACTCAGAAAATATCTGTCCACAGGTAACAGAGAGTTGCTGTCACTCATTTGCATCCAATCATCCTTGAGATAAATAATTTATTTTGTTGAGGCGGAATGGAACATGTAGGTTATTAATAATTTTCTAATTGGTACCACAACAGTCTATACATTATTTTCCTCCTGAAACAGTGAACTGAGGAAATCCATTAAGATATTTAGAGTTGAGTAATGCCACACTATACATATTGCTGCAACAATTTACTGGTTTATAAAATAAACCACTCTAGGCTATGACAGAAATGGCACATGATTTCTGCCATTAAAGTAATTTGGCAGTGATATTATTTTCATAAAAATAATTTATATATTAAAATATAGATATTGTTGATTTGCAAGAGGAATTTAATTGTTTTTAATCAGCTTATTGCAAATCAACAGCAGGTTTGTCCTGCTGTTGATTCAGTAACAGAGGCCCACATTCACTGTAAGGCAGGTTTGGTTTTCTCCTAGGCTTATAGCGAGAAGCATGCATGAGGTGATGTGTTGTGTCTTTGTGAGGTCCTGCTCAGAGAACTGTGAAGTAAGGATTCAAATAGCTCAAAGCCTCTGGTGGCCAGAATAAGGCACTGTCAGGAGAGGCAAAACAGTAACAAGAATTAAAATCTTTACATTAAACACAAGCATAACATAAAAATCTTTCTTGATGAGACCCTGACTTATAATCAGGGTATTCTTAATCCAAACACCCTGTTCTGTATCCTTTGTAGATCTCACAACTCCTAAATACAAGGAAAGGTACAATATTTTCAAAGTAATTATTCACTATAATAAAAGTCTAGTGATACTTGATGGATTTTAAGGTTACTACGCCTACAAGCCAACAATGCACCTCTTGCAGACGATGGTTAAGAATTTAATTAGCTTGATGTGTTTTAACTACATTTTGGAACTAAATCTTCTAATATATGCACTGTAGTATTATACACAGACGTACATCATAATGTCTTTCCTTCTCTTGAAGATACGTTGGGGTTTAAATGAATGCACAAAGCAAAATTTAGGATTATTACTCAGATGTAAAAGGCAGATATTAAAATATAAGAAGCAATTGCATTATAATTAAGCCACAATATCTCCCCAGTAAGCTGAGAATTGAGAGTGTTCAGTGTTTCGTTTTTTAAAGCTGATTTTTTTTTTTAAAAAGTAAAATTAGTGTTGGAAGGAAAACTGCATCACACATTTAGATAGTGGCTATTATGATAATGAATTTTATTCAAAATGCTAAGTTTTAAGTATGCCACAAATCTGGACGCAAAGAAAGGTTCTTCAATAGTTTAGAAAAATAGAGCCAGACTCCTGTAAAAATGTGCATCAAGCTAACTTTGATCGATTGGCTATGATTATTTTTGTGCAATTGTGTACCTTTGTTACAAACTAACATTCAAGTCTACCTTGCTTTAGGCTATTCCCCTTTTAGAGATGTTTAACCAATGTTAATTATGGTCTGAAATGCTTTTACAGTACTGCACAGAATACGACTGGGGGGCTCCTGAGCCTAGTACTGAACAAAATCACTGAGGAGCTTAATCTGTACCCTAGAAAAATTAGCAGCAAAATTTAAACTGCTAATTTTATTACATAGGACGCAACATATAAGCTTTGCTGTAAATGAGCTAATGTTAATGTTCAAAAACTCTCAAAGGCATAAACTATATAGGCTCTGTGCACCACAGTATAATAGGTTAATGTATGAACCATGGTATGAAATAATTCAACATAAAGAGGTGACATCTATCCTCTCAAAAAATATTACTTCATGAGGAAAATGAAGCAGCTGCTTTGCAATCATAGTAGTAAATCGGGACCAATCCGGTAAGGTGAAAGCTTTCATACACCCCAGTACGACAAATGTAGCTATACAGAAAGAAATGCAAGGCTAGAAATTATTGCTGCCAACATTCACAACTTGAAGTGTCCATTAGACCTCATTTGATTGCTATTTTAACAGGTGTTGACCAGTTTACTCAAAATGGATTAACAACACCATTAAAATAACAAAGAAAATTCATGTGAAAATGCTAAGCATTTCCCTAGCACCATTATGAACAGAAAATTTCTAGGCACTGCTCTTTAAATTATTATTCACATCAACACATCCTGGCACATAGCTTCCTGGTACTTCTACAATGTCTAGATTTTGAGGAACTGAAGGGTGTTTTAAAGAAGAAATAAACCAATACTATTTTTTTAAAGAGGGCAATTGAATGGGCACAACTCACATTGTGAGCACAATTTAACTTTTTCACAGACCAACTTTTGTTTCATGAAGAGACCTTTGCATGCGACAAAAATAGTTTTAAAAACATGATTTGGACAAAGCAGAGATTACTACATGTTGCACAATGTTATATTAACTATATTATATTCCCATCCTTCACTAATCTTTCCCTGTAATTCTATTTCAGACTTTTAGCTCATGAATTAACTTCTCAATTGTAACAGGTCTCCATGTATGTTAAACACATATGAAATGTTAAGCTATCTGGGGAGTAATTTTCACATTAAAACTCATCCACTTCAGACTTCTGATACGATCAGCCCTCATGTGGATTTCTATCCATAGTAGAGTGTAGAAAGCAAAAGGCTCATTGTTTGTATATGCCTCATCAGTTGCTAATAGATTTTTAAAAATAACCCTCCATATTATGGATTAAACTGAATAACGGAAATTGCCTTATAAAAGCTTCTTCAAAGCTTTAGCTTCCTTTGAGTTCTAGAAAGCTTTGTGCGCTTCACTAAATTCCACTCCAAGCACAGATTATTGAATAAAAGATTCAACAGTAGTTCACTGGAAAGCCTGGTGGAAACGTGGCAATGTTGTTGTGCTCAGACTGGTGGTAAAGACGGGAGATAATGGGTGAAGAGGCCCAAGGTTTAGACCATTTCCAGATCCCTGGGAGTCCTGGAGCTGAGGCTGAAGAGCAGTAAGCAAGGACTGAGGTTCACTTTGAGCATAGCCCATTACCAGCCCCCCTGTTGAAACAGGTGGATTGTACGTAGGGTGGTTCAGTGGTAAGAAGCTCAGTAAATGTGAAAAGTCCATGTTTGCTGTACAGAGGGATTCAGTAATTATAGCAGGGCTTTTGGAAAGCAAATGTTCACCAGAAATGTCATCCAGAGGCCCAGTTTGTGAATCTAAGCCTACTTTAGCTGGTGAAGACTGAGATTCATGGGATGAAAGTGGCAAACTGCTGTGCAAGTCCATTAAGTAACTTTCTGTTGGCTTCTCAGACAAGCCAGTGGCATATGAGGTAGATCCGAGCTGATATTTAGAAGGGGGTTGAGGGGGTGCTGAGTGAATTGATGACGGAGACTCCATTTGGCAACCCATTCCCATAGCGAGAGAACTGGCAACCAGACTGTGTGATGATCCTGAGTTTGCCATGGCTTGAATGTGTGGACTGTACATACTCATTGGCAAACTAGTAAATGGCTTACCTACCGCCTCCTTTGAAGCCATACACATCATTGGACTAAGTTCTTCCTTCACTGTTATGGGTGGACTGGAGTGAAGCAAACCCATCATATCAGATGGCTCAGTCTTAATTTTCAATAATTCCTGTGAATGACTCTTCTTCATATGTCTTGTCAAGTGGTCCTTTCTGCCAAATCTCTGAGCGCAATACTGACAGAGGAAGTCTTTTCTGCCTGTGTGAACAACCATGTGTCTCCGAACATCTTTGCGAGTGTAGAACCGTCGATCACAGTGGTCACACTGGTGCTTCTTCTCCTTAACTCCACTTGACGACTTGCCCGAATGTGTTTTCAGGTGCTCAAGCAGAACCTCTGTACTCTCAAATGTCTGAAGGCATACTTTGCAGGTCAGGTCACCACTGGTGGCAGCATGCAGTGCCAGGTGACGCTTGTAGCCCAACTTAGTATTGTAGTTCTTGCCACATTCTTCACACTTGAACGCCTCTTTATTTGGATCATGTGTCTGAAGGTGGTTCTTCAGGTGGTCTTTCCGGTGGAACATTTTTTCACAGTAGGTGCACTTATGTGTTTTTTGTGGTGAATGTGTGGCCATGTGCCTAAACAAAATAATAGTGAAAGTAATCAGGACTACACACATTTCCCATGCTCGCTTAAAATAAAGTGGCATCACATTAAATTAGATAGATTTAATGCTGATTACGAGTAAGTGCAAGCTCAATAATTCTTCAATAGGTTTTCTAATACTTATTGAAGATAATTATTTCAAGTGATGAGCAGAAATTATTATATTCTTAACTGAAACGTTACACAATTGTAATACACAATTTGGTGCAATTATTTTACCAAATTATCCAAAAAGTACATAATACAGTTTTTGAATTATTACAAGAAAATACAGAAGACTAGAGTTCATTATTTTGGAATTAAAAGGGAAAGCAGCATTGCATACTTTCCTTCTCTTAAATTAAAAGCTTTTGTTAACTATACTTTGTCACTGAAGGAAATTATGGAAATGTTACAAACAACTGAAAAGATCAAAAAGCAAAACTGCAGAATTTCTCTTATCAACTTAATTGCAACTCAACAAAGCAAAATAATTTAATGTTTATTGAATAGTTGCATACATCAAAGCTAGAACTTATATGCCTATTTTCAATACAACTGCAGTTTCAAAAAAAACACAGGAGAAGGTAGCCATGCAGAGCTAGGCAAAGTGCGCCTGTGATATTGAAGACAGCAAAGGAAGTGTAGACAGGGATCATTAGATACAATCAGAGTTAAGGCTCTTCAGATGGGTGAGTAATTTGCCTATAGAATAAGCTTTGTGACATGTCAGGGTTTTTAAGTTGCCAAGCTGGATTTTCAAACTAGCCCCAATTATCAACCAGATTTGTCTGCTGTTGTAGAGAACCGTTATTTGACATTCCAGGCTTTATTTTGCTCTGGCTGTTTTTTTGTTGTTGTTTTCTATGTAATACTGCCACCTCATCAGCGCTGACAGTGTGACACGGAAGGTTGTTCACGTATTGAAGCTCCGCAAACACCACCAATCTGTCCCTTGCTGCTGAAATCCACACAGGTATCTTTAAAAGTTGAAAGCTGAATAAGACAGTGCAGAAGAATAGCAATCTGACTGAGAACACCAAACCTTTTGACCCTGCTAAGCCTATGTCCTCAGTGTTCTCTTTTAGAAACCTACACAACAAACACTAGGCAGAAGAAAAGGCTGAACAGTTTTGACATTCACTTTTTTAAATGCAGTTCTTGGCAAGACAAGAGCACCAACTCAGGAATAGTGTTTGGCTCTTTAGACTGAAATTGCACAATGTGTTTGTATGTCACAGTTTCATGGATTTTCAGGGTTTGGTTTCAAATCATCAAATCATATTCCTATTAACCTGCAGGCATCTTAAGATGTGAATACAAACCAGTCTCAATTGGAATTTTTCTGTCAATGAGGCAACACTGCAAAGAACAGCCCTTTCAAGTGCCTACTGGATCACAAAATGAAAGCAAGTCAATGAGATATTAAGATTAATACTATTACAGGATTTTAAAAAATTATGATTTGAGACTGCATTTTGAAGTTTAGGATAACAAAGAGGTCATGTGACCTTTTTGGACATACCCAGATCCTGGACGGAGGGCGAAGCAAGAAATTAAAGCAATTATTTTAGTTCACCAAGCAGAAATGCGGGTGGGATCCTGCATTCAGAGTGAAAAGATCAAATTGGCAGGGAATTAAAAGTCACCTAGTTTAGGCTAGAAGAGGAGGTTGTGGAAAAGAATACCTCATTTGAAAGACAGTTCTTAGATTACAAGTTACCAGGCTGAGAAAAGAACAGGAATAAACAAACAGTCAGGAACCAAGAAACAAAACCACAAATTGCTGGAAAAACTCAGCAGGTCAGGCAACATCCATGGAGGAAAAGCTTTCTCTCCATAGGTGTTGCCAGACCTGCTGAGTTGTTCCAATAATTTATGATTTTGGATCCGATTTCCAGCATCTGCAGTTCTTTGGTTTTTTTTGTTTAGTGTTTAACTCAGGAGCTAAGAATCACTTTGAATCAATTTTGGAAAAACTGATTATCCACATAAAAGGAGTATGAAGTATACATGTGGAAACTTCATCCACAACTGGATGAAGAATCAAAAGGAAGCATTCGTTACTGTGAGTTAAACACAAGTTGTCAGTAAAAAGAAAGTAGGACCTCGTCAAAAAGTGATTAAAAAAGTTCTAAAATGTGAAATCCTGTTATGTTATTCTTTCAATTTTACCTGCAAGTTTGAATCCTTTCTAAAAAAAAAGTCAATCTCTACCAAGATCCTAGCAAGAAACAAAACAGAAATAGATCTGAGCAAACTGAGATCCTTGAAATGTGTTCGATCAGAGCCAAGAATTGATCATCTTGTGTATAGCACCTAGCTGGATTTTTCTATTAGGTGTATGGACAGACACACATTGAATCGGTACCGGTGATGAAATAGTCCCATCACCTCAAAATGAATTTGCTTATAAAAGCTTTTGTTTAAATGCAGGTGAAGAGGAAACAAATTACACATATTCAGTGCTTTGTGCAGTCAACATGGTGGAAATTTTGGAATATTTGAAAAATTGGAAGAAAATTCAAGTTAAGTAGTTCAGGTCATTCTGAACTTTTTAATCACTACCTTGTCAATGATAATATTATGTAATTCTGAGACAATCCATCTGCTTGTTTGACAAACTTGTATGAGCATGACTTGCTCAGAGTCCGGTAAAGTATACAGGAAGCAGCTTAAAGTTTGACTTTCAGATTATTTCTTCAGTTGTAAATGTTGATGAAGCAGACCATATGATCTTTCTAAAATTTTCTGTTACAGAATATTCCAGCTTCAATGTCTGTCTGCTGGTTAAATATGCTTATTGTGAAATTGTTCCACTGCCCCTTAACATAATTCATTCGTTCTTAATGAGTAGAGAGATCCCAGCAGATGTCCAGTTTGCTGAAGCAAAGATGTACCTGGATGAGCATAGTAAATAGCAAATTGAGGCTCAACAAATTTGCATGTCACTCCTCTACATGCAACTTTAGCAACAAGATTAACTTGATTATTTACCAGATTTATTTAAAGCAGCAGATAGACACTAGTCATGTCACAATGTTAAGAACACGCTGCTAAAAACTGCCATTCATAATTTGTGTCAGGTTATCACTAAAGTCACTAATAAATTAGAAAAGGTACTATCTTTCTGTGCTGAGATACTTCGGTGTCTTGATGAGGTCATTTTTGATTCAGAAGTAGTTACATCCAAAAGGCAATCTACAACAATGGAGCCCAAACTCCAACCTTAGCAGACAGTTCTGGTCATACCATGGAAGTGTTTTGAATAAGTGCCATAGTTTGGTGAATTATTGTGGCATATTGATTATTCATCATTAATGCATCATCACAATCCCCAAAGTGAGAAAGGGAGGGAGGCAGAATCAGCTTTTAACATCCATCAACTTTCTGCAGAACAGAAGATCAGGTTGATATAAAAAGCACTTTAATGTCAGCAAATCATTTATAATGATATTGCTGATGAAAACAGTAACAGTGTTTCACACAATACATGGAAACAGTGGCACAATTTCCTCAATGTTTGGCGTAACAATTTAATAAATCCATTTTTAATTAACATGTTTATGATTTTGTTACACATTTCTTTCGGTATAAAACAGCCCAATTTGGACAGGGGCAGGGGAAGGGTCTTAAAGATTTTCCTGTACTGCAGTCTAAACAGTCGCAGTTTTCAAACAATATTCCACGTGAAAGTCACATTATTGGTCAGTGTCCAGGTGATTTTGTTAAGCAAAATTCGCAGTGCTTTCTGAATACTTTCTTTAATTATATTTGAATTTCAAATGTTTATGATTTCCTAACATTTTCTGACGTTATTACTCCTTTAGCAATTACTTCTCTGTCTAATTCTAAAGCAATAAATGTTCTGATTAGCAGCGTACATTCACAGAAAGCTGAACATGCCCACATTACAATCCTCACATGTTCATTTAAATCAATGAACATACTATATCTATGCACAAATAGGGACAGAGTTAAAATTAAAAATGCATGCTAACTTTGATCATCTAAAGTTTTTCTCTTAAATTTCCTAATCTCATAAATTGACCAATTTCAGAACTGCTTTATGATATGGAAAAAAGGTTAAAGAAAATGATAAATGAGCAATATAATAACCAGGATCTGGCCACATGTTTAACTTGCTCCAAATTCTAATCACTGATACAAACATTGCAGCATATGGTATCAATCCCATTCTGAAACTGAAATGGATGCAACTTAATGAAAAATGCATTCCCATAATTTTCAAAATTCAAATCGGTGAGCAAATAGAAATAAGCAGGGCTTTCTTGGTAAAACTCCTTTTGATCATTCTTTTTAAATTTGGTAACCTCCTATGGCTATGCTTGCTGTGCTTCAAAAGGAGGAGTTAGCTAAAAGTAGTTCTGGGATAGAAATGAGGCAGACAAAACAAGTTTATAATATGAACAAACATGACTTTGGAGAAGGACTTAAATTAAACAGCAGCAGAGATAGGCTCACTAAGTATATTCAAGGTTGGGTTAGACAGATTTTTCATTAACAAGAGAGTCAAAGGAGCTTTGACCTAGGCAAGAAAGTGGAGCAGAAGCGGCAGGTTGGACACAGGTAATTGGAGGTGAAAATAAAACAATGCAGTTCAGTGCAGTAGTAGTGGTGGGATTTGAGGGTGAGGAATGGTTGCGCGTTATGTATGCACAGTTAAGTTCAAGATCTGCGCAGTGGAAGCATGATATGCAACAATCAGACATTGCATCTGTCACACAATATTCACCCTGCTGCCACAAAGGCTCAAAGATTTTAAGCTATTAGATGGCATCTATTCTACTTGTGGCAAACTCATACCACATTTGCTTAGCTGCATCTGTACAGATGCAGAAAACTCTGCCTTACATGATGAATTGATCATTCAGAAGTAACTTAAATTATATGCTCTTGAAAATAAATGATCATGGGCATGTAACCTCAACACTCCTTTTTACACACGTATTTGGTGGCATAATGCCAAGCTAGGAAACAAAATATTCAAAAACTTCCTATATTGTTTTTTGCACTTTACCTTTCTGGTTAGTGTTTATTATTTACTAAAATGGCATGATTTAAAAAGAAAAGACAGACTTCATCACAATAGAAACACCAGCAATATTTTTGGAAGAGGAGATGTCACCACAGTCAGTTTAGCCAAAATGAATAACGTTCAGGCAAAAACAAGCGACTGGCAACAGCACGTCATGACAAAGGACTTACAGCTTCAACTACATTCTGTTGTGCAAGTCAACATGCACTGCAGTCATTCTGAAAAATGTGAAACACTAACTGCTGGTCATAAACTTTGAACTTACATTAAGATGTGTTTTGCCTGGTAAATTTCGGCCTGAATTCCAAACATTGGTGAATGGGAGACCGCAACATTTGCCACTATCTATTAGTAAATGCTTGTTAAGAAAATACGCATGTTAAAATACACTTATCTATTGTGTGCCCAAGGCAGCTTCTACCTTAAAATCAATGTATGTGACTAAAATGGTGTGACTGTAACCAGCTTGTGGCTAATTAGAATTTTCCAGTTAACAACACTGTCTAAAAGGAGCCTCAGAGAAATAGCAAACAATATCAGTTACTGAAACTCAGGAGGAGAGGTAATCAAGGCTTGACCAAATAGATTTTGAGGAGATCAAGGCTGAAAATCAGAAGGGTTTAAGCAGAGAATTCCACAGGACAGAGCCAGAACTGCGTGAAGAATGGAAGACAAATGGACACCTTTGTTACGGATGAGCTAGAGTTTACACACCACAGAGGATGGAAAGCTAAACAAGATAGCATTGAAATTGCAGAGCCTGCAGGTGACTCAGACATGGTAAACAACTTGAACATCAAAGGACCAAAACATGGGGACGGGTCGGCAATGTTACAAAGGAGTAAGCAGCCTTTGTGACAGTCATGATAGGAAATCATAAGGTCAGTTTGGCTCGACAAGGGGGCGAACATGTTGACCAGCCTTAAACGTGGCCAGGAAACAAAACCAGAGATGCCGTCAAATCTCAAGCCAATCTGTTATTTAATTTATGTAGCAAATCTACCTGTTGTGATGAAAGTTGCATGGTATCAATGAACGTTTTCAGAGTTTCAATTTCAAAAACATGGCATGTGGGTGTTGATTACATTATGAAGGAATTTTAGTGAAAAAAAAACACTAGGTCAGCCAGCACTTCCAGAACAGTGGCCTAATCTGGTAAGTCTCAGAGTGCAAGCAATTGTGACCAGGTAAAGTGATCATGCAAAATTGCTTATGCTGCAGTGGTTTGTGACAAATGGAGCAAATATTGAAAGTTTTTAGTTTGTTCTCAGTTCATGAGAATCGAGGATTGTTTGAGTTTATAAAACCTAGAAATTTCTGCAGTTCAAAAAGTTCTGACTGGGATCAGGAGTCTCTCTTCTCTGAGAGAGCTTTTTTTTCAGAGCAGCTAAGGGAATGTGCTACCTCAGTAGAAAAGTCTGGTTTGTGCAACTTCAAGACTAAGAATGCTTCATTAAAAATCTGCAAGTGATTAGAAGCTGAAAAAGGATAACCTCCTGGTTTTGAGCATTCATGTAAGATGACTCTCCAGTTCACATGGCAGAAACTGGTTAAAAAAAAATTAAATTCATTCAAGAGACTGCACTGGCTGGTCTAGCATTTATTGCCTATTCCTACTTACAATGAAGAAGGTGGTAGTGAGCTGCCTTCTTGAACCATTGCAGTCCATTTGGTATAGGCACACCCACAATGTTTTTAGGGAGAGAGTTCTGAGAAATTGAAGGAATGGCAAAAATTTCCACGTCAGGACAGTGAATGACTTGGAGAGAACCTACAACCAGTTGTGTTCCCTTGTACCCGCTCCCCTTGTCTTTTCAGGTGGTTGTGGTCATTTAGAATGCATGTACATGTTTTGATATAAAATTTGACCCTTGATCTGATTATATCTCTGAGTAGACAGTGGACAGGTTTTGGGGAGTCAGGAGGCAAGCCCCGACCTCCTCTGGTAGCCACAGCATCTGTAGGCCTAATCCAGTTCAGTTTCTCAGCAATGGTTTAAAAAAGAAACAGTACACAGATAGTGAAGGGTTCAGCAATGCGTCAGTACCTGATGAGTTGTGAATAGAGCTGCACATGGTGCAATCATTGCAAACCATCCCTATTTCTGACCTTATGATGGACAGAAGGTCATTGATGAAGCTGCTGAAGATGGGTGGGCCTAGGACACTACCCTGAGAAACTCCTGACAAAATGACCTGCGGCTGAATGACCGTCAACACCATAACTATGTGCTAGCTATGAATCCAACTAATCGAGAGTTTTCCCCTTTATTCACATTGGCTTCAAGGAGCTAAGGGCTCCTTGATGCCACACTGGGTCAAGTGCTGCCTTGATGTCAAGGGCAATCACTCTCACTCATCTCTGCAATTCAGCTCTTTTGTCCATGTTTGAACCAAGGCTGTAATGAGGTCAGGACCTGAGTTGCTGTGGTGGAACCCAAACTGGGTATCACTCAGCAGGTTATTGCCAAGCAGGTGCTGCTTGATAGCATTGTCTGCGACCATTTCCAACACTTTACTGTTGATTAAGAGGAGACTGACCGAGTGGTTATTGGCCAAATTGGATTGGTTGTGTTTTGTGTGTACAGGACATACCTGGGTAATTTTCCACATTGTCAGGTAGATGCCAGCATGATAAGCGTATATGAACAGCTTGGATAGGAGTATGTCAAGTGCTGAAACTTAAATCTTCAGTACTATTGCTGGAATATTAATACAGCCAGTATCCAGCACCTTCACCTGCTTCTTGATATCACGTGAATTCAATCAAATTGGCTGACGACTAACTGATTGTGCAGCCAGTTAATTAATCTCTGATGCTGGGGTCCTCCAGAGGAGACGAAGATGGATCATCCACTCACTGATGATTGTTCCAATGCTCTGGCCTTATCTTTTGCACTGTTGTACTAAGCTCCCCCATCATTGAGGATGGGGATATTTGTGGAATCGCTTCCTCCAATGAGTTGTTTTACAGTGCAGCACCATTCACAACTGTGCATGGCAGATCTTAGATCTGTGTTCTGGAGGATAACTGGACCTGAAACATTAACTCTGTTTCTCTTTCCACAAATGCTGCCAGACCTGCTGAGTTGTTCCTACAAGTTCTGCTTTTGTTTTAGATCAGATCTGGTCATAGAATTGCTTACCTCTATTTTTTTTTGGCATGTAGGCTACCCTGGGCTGTAGTGTCACAAGGGTGGCACCTCATTTATAGGAATGCCTGATGTTGCTCATGGCATGCCCTCTTGCACTCTTCATTGAATCACTAATCCCCTGACTTAACGGTAAAGGTGGAGAGGGGGCAATATGCTGAGCTACCAGTGTACAATTCTACGCTGCTGATGGCCACAGTGCCTCAAGGATGCCCAGTTTTGGATCCATTTGAAATCTATCCTATATATCCTCAAACTGAAGCCAGTTCTTAGTCTCAGCAAGAACCTGCGCTCTTACCACAGACACAGATATCTGCAGATGGTAGACTGGCAATGATGAGGTCAAGTAGGTTTTTCCCTAATTACCTGCTGCACAATCAATCAGTCTAGCAGCTACGTCCTTTCGAAGTTAACCAGCTTGGTGCTTTGTTGATGGGTATTAAAGATGCTTGACTTGCGTGCACGTGTACGCACATGTGGTTCTGGGGCTGCTATCTCTCATGACAGAGGGAGGGACCACTGATGGTGGCTTAACCCAAGGCTGACTATGCCTCAGGTGAGGGACAAAGCTAAGAAGACAGGACATTCATGCGGGGTCTAACATTGGGTGTGATGTTACAATTGGATGACATTTGCTGGATAGACTTGAATATGCAAGGAATTGCACTGACCACCAATTTAGGATTGTCAGTTGGGCCCGCAGAACAGCACACTTAATGCCTACTGGAAACTAGATATATTAATGCACAGGTCCCTGTACGTTGCAGACAGAAATAATACAGACACGCAACACACCTGTTTCAACTCAATAAAATAGGTCACAGTCTTTCGTTGAATAATTTTTCAACACAATAGCCTGATCAATCAACTTGCCTGGTTTAGAATTTAAACAAAGTCTGGCTAGTAAACTATCAATTAGCACTAACAGATCCTTAATAGGGAGGCAATGGCCTAGTGGTATTATCCCTGAATTGTTAATGCAGAGAGCCAGGTAATGTGCCGAGGATCTTGAGTTCAAATCCCGTCATGGCAGATAGTGGAAACTAAACTCAATAATTTTTAAAAGTTTTGGAATTAAGAGTCTAATGATGACCATGAATCCAATGTTGATTGTCAGAAAAAGGCATCTGGTTCACTAAAGTCCTTTAGAGGAAAGAAATCTGTCATCTTTACATGTTGCGGCCTGTACATGACTCCAGACCCATAGCAATATGGTTGACTCCGAACTGCCCTCTAGGCAATGAATATACTAGCCTTGACAGTGGCAGCCTCATCCAATCAATGAATAATAAAAAAAAATTCTCCATAGACAATGCCTCAACTGTCCACATGCTAACCAATAAACATTCTCCTCTGATGCAGTATAAATGTTGATGCTGCCTTTGAATTAGTATTCTTGAGAAATATCCTGAGGAATGCAAAATGACTGCATTCTATATTGTCTTTTGTGTTTTAAAACAAAACCCGTTGTTCTGCAGCCTTGTCTGACTATGGTTTAGTTAGTGATCATCACATTAACTACGATTTCAAAGTATGTGAAGTTTAAGGTCTGATGTTATTGAGATCTGACTTGAACACTAATATCATCAACTGGGATCACCACCAGTGCTTGGTCTAGACGATGGCACGTTGGCCAGGACATCATTGAGATGGCAGAGCTTAAAGGTGACACAGGAAAGGCTAAATGTCCTGTTCAATCTGTAACTAGAATTGGCCTATTTGTCTCAAGCCTATTGTTCATTTAATTGGATCTGTTCCAAATCCATGTACCTACTTTGAATCCATATCACCACATGCACTGGAAGTTAAGAAATGAAATTAGAGTACCTGAGATTGAGTCATTATACTGGTATGGATTATGAATGGGTTAAGTGACAGAAAGCAGGGAGTAGAAATAAACTGATGATTTGAACAATGACATGCTGTTATTATGGTTATACCCCAAGGGTCAGTGCTAAGGCCACAACTGTTCACAAATGTTGACATGGAGACCAACTGTAAAATTTTCAAATTTGCTGATAACACCAAACTGGATGGAAATACAAGTTGTGAGGAAGGTACAGTCTGGATTCAACAGGACTTGAACAGATTAGTTGAATGGTCTAGAACATGGCAGATGGATTATAATGTAACTGAGTATGATACTATTCACTTGGGTAAAAAAAGGCAGAATATTTCTTAAATGGTGGGAGATTGGGATGGGCGGTCAGCTGAAGGAATCTTGGGAGATGCATCACTAAAAGCTAGTACCCCAATGCAACAAACAAATAGAAAGATAAACAGCAAGTAACGGTAATCAAGTAACAACAATCTCATTGAGTTGAAAAAGAGGAAAATAATGTGGCTGACAGTACCAAAGGTTAGAGTGAGTCAAGTTCAATGAGGAAAGATAAGAACAGGAGAGAGACTGGGGAAGCAATCTGGTATTGACACTGAACTCGTAACAGACCCAGGTAATGTTCTAGGAACATGAGTTCAAATCCTGCCATGGCAGATGGTGAAATTTGAACTCACGAAAACTCTGCAATGAACGGTCTAATTATGACCATGAAATCACTGTCAATTGTCAGGGAGACCCACCTCATTCACCGAAGACCCTTCGGTAAGGTAACTTATATTCTTACCTTGTCTAGCCTATTGTGGCTCCAGATCTACAGCAACATAGTTGACTCTTAACTGCTATTACTAGTCTCACTATTAGGGATGAGCAATAAATGCTGATTGAAGCAGTGACGCTTGAGAAAAGGAATTTCTGGTCTCAGAGGGTAGTGAATGTTTGAGAAGCTCTACTCTAGAGTTCTGCGGAGGCTAGATCTGTGTAGATAGACTTCTGAATGATCAGGGATTTGAGCAACTGGCATGAAAGAGGAGTTGAGGCTTAGACAGATCTGCCATGATCTTGTTCAATGTTGGTGTAGGCTTGAGGGAATGAATTGCTTACTCCTCCTCCTGTTTGTCATGTACACATGCTTATCACTATTGAATTAATGTGGTAGAGGAGAAAAGTGGCCAATCTATTAAATACACCTGTACTGATGTCTTAGTTGTGAGAGGTTAGGCCTAATGCCATGAAGTACAAGTGCAAACTTGGGAATGTGCCTCAGGTGGAAGTTTTTGTCAACTTATAATTTAGATCAGCACTCTGACTTGGAAGTTTAAAACTACAAGATAGTTAAGGAACCTAGTTAATTGAACCTACCTGGCAGCATCATTTATTTATAAATAAATGATACGTTTGAAAGTGTGAAGTGTCAAGGAAGTGTTAAATCACTGCAGCAGAAAGCTGACTTAGCAGTTGTGACTGTTGAGTGAGAGTCACTAACTCTCTATAAATAGATTTTGCTATTACAGAGTGGGTCAAGGCCCAAGTATGATGAGGTATAAGTGTTAGAATGGGAATCCTGGGCACAGAGTGTTGCTTTTTATATACTTTTTAAGCCTGCAGAAGCTGGTGAGCATTAATGGGTTCAATTTGCTAAACAGGCAGGCAATTAACATTTTTATTAACAGTTATTAACATTTTTATCCTTCATATATGGGAAGAAGCTAAATTTGGTGCTGGTGAAATAAAAATTGCATTAAATTTCTAACAATAAAGTTAAACAAACAACAGTTCAGGAAAATATGAAGAACCTGCAAAGGATGACAAAGAAAATCTCAAGTAGGCAAAATTGAAGTACAAGAGAAAGCTAGAAAGAAATTTAAAGCAGACAATACAATCATCATTTGGAACATTTATAAAAATGAAGAGAGTAGCTAAGTTAAGCATTGGTTCCATAGCAAGACTAATTTCTCGCGTTTGTTCAAAACACGAGACAATGACAAGCCAGAGGGACACAGGAAACCACCACAATCACTCAAGAAAAAGCTCTGAGAAAACTAATGGGACTGAAGGCTCTCAGGTGCCCTAGTCCTGCATCCTAAAATCCTGAATGAAGTGACTGCAAAGATAGAGGATGTGTGACTATAATCCTCCAAAAGTTCCCTACTTTAGAAAGATCCGAGCAGAATGGAAATCTTCAAAATTTAATACAACTATTGGAAAAGGACGGAGACAAAAAGCAGGTTTCTACTGGCCAGAAATTGCTAAAATCTGTTACTAAGGTGGGAGTAGAAGGACATTTAGACAATCATAGTACAATCCACCTGAGTCAACATATATTTGTGAAAGGGAAATTTTGTTCGATTGTTAGATTTCTTTGAGGATGTATCAGGCAGGGTGTGTAAAGGGGAACCAGTTGATGTGGTGTATTTATATTTCCTTAAAGCAATCAAAGTGCCACAAATAAAATACTGCAAAAGGTGTCATGGCAATGGGGTGATGGAAGCCTAGAGGATCAGTTAACAAGCTGGAAAAGAGCCAGGAAAAACATATTGTCGAAATGACAAATTGGAATACTGTAGGATCAGTCTTTACTAAACATTAACTCCACTTAATGTTATGAAGTTCACCACAACCATTGCTTGTTATGACTTCTTGTCTGGTGGCCTGTGCATCCCACACGCACACAAGGTTTTCCAGCACTGTTAGAATCAGTGCACCTCTTTCCTTTGCTCCCACTTGCAGTCTTGAGGGCTATCTTACTCCAAATGGAACACCGGCCTTTATCACAAGGGTAATGGACAATAAAAGTAGGGAAGTCTCACTTCAACCGTGCTGGGAATTGAGTGTCTATACTTTGAGTACTGCGTACAATTTTCATCACCTTCCTGAAGGAGGGCTATACTTGCATTGGGAACAAGTCAAAGAAGGCTCAATGAGGCTGATTTCTGGAATAAGGGTACTGGGATCCAGCAAGAAAATAAAGTTAAGGCTACCACTAGATCAGTCATGATCTTATCAAAAGAGAAGCAGTCTCAATGCATCAACTCCTACTCCTATTTATGATCTTATTAGTAACTGAATTGATGACTGTAGGAGCGAACCTAAGATAATCAAGTTATCCATGAGACACTGTCTCCATTCTATTGGGTCGAAAGGAAAACATCATCTTCAGTAAAATCAGGTCAGAGTTGAACAGTGAAGACGCGAAGATCGTTTAAAAACTTGAATCTTAAAAATTTAAAAGACTTGGGAGGCAAAGAGCATTTATTTAAAAAAGATAAATGCACAAAGTTATCTCGTTCAGAGAGAGTCCATTAAAGGTTAGATTCTTTGTGGCTGGTGCAAGGCAGTGGGGTGATAGGCCAAGTAGGCTTTTCCTATTGCATTCAGTTTTCATATACCAAATGCCTATAAGTCAAAACATTTTAGATTTCAAGTTAGAATTTAAAATGTCCAGCTTCCGTGCTGGAAGCATGATGGAATTTTGCTAGAATTAAACAGTAATGGGTTATGGCACTAGCACTGTGTGTTCTTATTTCAGATTTCCAACATGCGTGGTATTTTACTTTTGTGATATTCTGCTGTGTTCAATTCTGCTGCTTTCCAATCATTTTTAACCATTTATGATGAACGGTATGGATTGTGCTTGTAAATAAAGAACAAACTTTTAACATTGTTTCCATTGAACCACACAATTCCAACAATTAGCAGCAGGTTTGCAGCTTTCTACTGGTAACCTTCTCGTTGTTGGCATTATGCACTATAGTATACAAGGGATGCTGTGAGCTGAGATTTTTCTTGGCCTTTGCATTTGATACTTCATTCTTCACGTTTTGTTGCTTTTTTGAATACTTGGAGCAGAGTATAGAAAACTTAAAATTATGAATGGGCCTAAGATCAAAGTGATCCATTTCAGTACTGAGTTCAGCAAATTCTAAATTCCCACTGACTGTGTCAAATTTCTCCTTATTATGCTATCATTGATAAATGGGCTCAGAAAGTCTGATACAGAGAAAATCACACTCACTAAGTGAGACATGAAAAGCTGCACCTGATCAGTTACAGTTCAGACGGGAGGATTGAGCATGAAAGTGGCCAAACAACTGGCAGTGAAACAGTGTCATCAGGAAAAAGGAATGTTCTTATACTATCACCTAAACAAATAAATGAAGGAACAAGTTTTAAAAGGTATGTTACAGAAATTTATAAATTTTTATCAGGCACAAACCTCAATATGACCTGTTTAGAATGCACGGCTAAACCAAAACTTAGTTTCCATTCACTTATGGATAAAAATGCAATAAAAATTGTGCTTTGATTTGCCAAACTAAACTCTCTAAAATCTGTTAATAGAGTATTTTGTTATGTGGTCCCCTGTAAACAACCTGTGCAACTTGTCACAAAAGAAACATGTGGTGTTCACCGATTAACTTCCTCCCTTAGTCAGAGGATGAAAGTGAGGATGAAAAATTAAGTGACCTTCACAATGTTACGCAAATCAACAGCTCATGTGTGGAACTAGACACCTGTAATAGGCTTTTTCAATACTGAACTGCCTACCCTTGGTCTGGTGATACAAAACTGAAAACTTGGCTCATTCTCCAGTTTTCCACTTCATAAGCTATTTGTAAACTGAGCTTTTAGTTTATACTTCTCAACTGAAGTCTGCTAATTTAGCACAGATTATGAGTAAAACCATCTACCTACCCAGTGTCTAGAATGTCACTGAAAATATTTGATAAGTAGAGTTCCATGTCCACTGTGCTCCTCACACCCTCCCCACCCCCCACACCTCCCCAAGCAGGAGAGAACATTTTCCATTCTTACCTATCCGAATTATCATGAAATGAACTGCATCAGAACATCTATGAACAAGAGGAGCATATGAAGCATTGATAAAGTGACTAGATTAATGTTCTTTGAGTAGGACGTGTATTGAGGATAGTCTTTTAATTGCTCCTTACAAGTTAATGAACGAAGATGCAAGTGAGGCAACGTTACAGACTGACCTCATTGGTTTGAAAGAACAGCTGGAAAAAGAAAGCATCTGAAATTACATGGTCGAATGCAAATCACCAGTTTTTTTTTTACAATAAGATATGCATGTGAAGAAACTGTTAGTATTCCTTGGGAGAGGGTGTCTTGCAAGGTAAT
Source organism: Ginglymostoma cirratum (assembly GCA_024137785.1). NCBI lineage: Eukaryota > Metazoa > Chordata > Chondrichthyes > Orectolobiformes > Ginglymostomatidae > Ginglymostoma > Ginglymostoma cirratum. The sequence goes on along the minus strand of JAHRHZ010000088.1, from coordinate 17,269,042 downwards.
GTTTTGTATAGACTATGAAATAAATTGCGTCAAAACCTCCAAAGTTTGGATTGGACATATTAACCAATTTTTATTTACAAAGACAGCAAGAATCTAGTAATGGTTTCAAATCGTATGCTGCTGGTGGACATTAGCTGTGCTCCAATAAATATGACAGGCAAATGTTTCAGTCTATCAGGTTATAAAGGAACATCTTTGTAATGTGTACCTACATAAATACTCCTATAAGCGTTTATTTAACGGTCTGTTCTATTCCCCATCGTCTGCCTTCAAGGAGTATAATAATTATTGGTACAGAATGGATAAGTCTGGCAAAATTGGTTATCAGCTGCACTCTATAACAGCAATAATGTTTTTAAAATTATCACCAGAAAGTTAACATCCCATTTTTAAATGTCAGTTAGAATTTGCTAAGGGTCTGATAAAAGAGGAACTAACATTGTACTATAAACTACCTTCCACAGCTACCATTGTTTGATTCGTCAGCATGATCAGTGATGGATATTTATATAAACAACAGGATTGTTCTGTAACTGAAGTGTGCATTACTATCTTTTTAGTTCTAGATTCTTATTCCTATCTTTCAAAAAAAAAGACAACTGCAGTCTTCCATTTCTCGGTCTTACTCCCAACATTACACTGCTGTATCCTGGCTCTCTGTTGTGCAGTTATTTTCCTGACTGTTATATCATCAGTATAATGTTCAGTAGCAGCAACGTTATCCTCTTTTAATTATTACTCACTGATACAATATCCTGTCCTTCACTTATGCCACCCTTAGAAATAAAACCGCTGTGAATTTTGCATTCCAGTATCACCTGGTATGAAAGTAGAAGCAATAAACAAAATGGTAGTAAATTGCCATTCTGATTTGAAATATTTTCAGTATATATGCTACGTGGCTAACAGATACAAGGTAAGAAATGAAAATTCAAAACACTGATCTAAATAAAGCCCAATTTTTGTAACGTGGCACACAGTTGATGATTTGGTATGGCTTCCTTTTGGAATCATTGTAGGGTTCCGAGTCAATATTGTACGCACAATTTGAAAAACACATGTTTAAAGATTCTCTTTTAAACAATGGGTGCCAGGAAATAATTTGACGTCTCATTTGTATCGATAGCCAAACAGCATATGAAAACCTTGCTTTATTGTGTGATATCACTTTATGCAGGAAATCACTGGAGCAGGCAATGGTCAGAAGTGGAGTGGTCTTTAGCAGATGGCTTGCAAGAATCCTCATTAAGCCTGAAGGAGGTGTAGATACTTAAGTTAACCCTTTGAGGACTACAGTGGCATTTCTGCAAAGTTATTAAAAGCAGGTTTCAGCTATTTATAAAATATAGTTCACACTGTTTTTACTTGATTTGATTGCAGTTAAGTTTTGTAATTTGTTACAATGTTTTTTCCAAAACCAATTTTAAAAGCTAATGAAGGTATACATGTTACGAGTTATCATTGAAAACTGCGTCCTCAAAGGATTAAATACATTTGATAAACAGGTTTTTAGGGCACTATTTCCATTCAGCTTCCCATACCTGAGAAGTTTATACTTGGACACAAAGGCTTTAGTGCACTCCGGGTGTGAGCACGTGTAGGGCCTCTCTCCTGTGTGAGAGTAAGAATGGACTTTAAGTTTGTCAACACTGCTGAAGAATGCTCCGCAGATCAGGCACTCAAGGGTTCTCCTTGGCTTTGACTCCTTCCCTTTCCATTTGGCTTCTAACACCTTCTGCGCATCTTCCTTCTGTTTTGTAATTGTGATTTGACTTAGGTCATCAGTGGCAACAGTTGCCATTGCAGCCTTACAGGCCAAGTCCCTAGAAAAATGGGGCTTTACCCACCTTCTCGCTACCAAGTGTATTTCCTGTGTTTTCAGTCTGTGTATTATGATCACTTCCAGTTGATAGATACCTGTTGCATCCAGAGTTTAAGGTTGCTTCAGCAATTTGGGAGGAGTAGAGAAATCTTATGCCTAAAAGTCAAATTAAATACAAAGATTAACATTTCTAAACATGAAAATCATGATGTCTGTGAACCTTCATTTATTAACCGCCATTGGACTAACTATACAAGTAGTTCAGGCTTCCATCTTATTTTCATGATCAAACATATCTCCGATCAAAAACAATTTAATATGCATAATTCTGATTGAAAATCACACAATATTAGCCCTCAAAACATACACTGCACATATCTTAAGAGTAATCTACATGTAGCTTACTTTCACTCAACTCATCAGGAACATGGAGTAAAGGTTGAATTCAAGGCACACTGGTTTAAGAGCCAACTGTTTCTACATGATATAGGAAATGATTTCCCTTACTTGCAATGAGTAAATCCATACCAAAATAGCAGGAAGAGAGCAACTAGATACCTCCCCACAAGGGGGAGTGAAAGCTTGAGACAAGGAAAATAAGAAAGCAAGTCAATTTTGGCAGCCCTTTCTGTATTTCAGATAGGTTCATTGACGAAGTGACACCAGTAAAAACTTGATTATAGATTTCCATCTATATACGCCTTGGTTCGAAAGTGTTAAAAAACATGGAAGCTACCTAAAAAGAAAATGAAATAATGAAAACATAAGCAGCTAAGTGTACACAGGAAACCTTGACAAAGATGCCTATATTCTAATCTTTGAGAATTAAAATCTCAGATTCTTTCAGTTATTAATAAAATGAAACTTCTGAAGTATTATTTTTGAAGGTGGAAGAACTCTGCTGACGCAAATCTGTTGTTGTTGCAAAATAATGAATAAAAGGCACACTTCCACTGACAGAAAATTGTGGGATCAAACCTTCAGCCAACAATCCATGCAACAAAACAGGACTTGAGGAAGAGCTTGTTTTCCAAACAGGTCTCCTTTTAAAAGGGCATAAGACACCGCTGACACGAATGGTTTAAATGCCACGCTGCTATTCAAACAGCAGAAATTTCTCCAGGTAGTTTCACCAGCATTCTTCCCTCAAACACCACCATCAAGTCAACTGGTCATTCATTTCATTGCTGTTCATGGCATATACTTACACTAATTGGCTACTGTGCTTACCTACACTATTCCTTTGAAGTGGATTAAGTATTCAGTGCAAAGAAAGCATTTTAAGATGTTTGAGATGTAACATGTTGTAGAAATGCATCTGTTTTCCTTGTAGTCTGAACAGAAATTTATGAACTGAGCTTACCTTGGATTGGGTGCTGAAACAGGATTGTGTTGTTCTGTACGCAAAGTTAAATTTTTTTGATCCAAATTGTTCATTATAAAGCAATCACTCAAACAATGGACCTTATGCCAATTGCAAAATTACAGACTCACCAAAATGTGAGTTTATGTTTCTGCTCTAACCACGAGCTGCAGGATTCCAGGAATTTCACGGCTGGTTTAAAGCTTGGAAAGATTTCGCATTCCTACCCGGTGCCCTGGGGAGTGGTACCAAACAAAGAGACCTAGAGGTGCAGGTTCATAGTTCCTTGAAAGTGGAGTCACAGGTAGACAGTGGTGAAGATGGTGTTTGGCATACTTACCTTCACTGGTGAGAACAATGAGCATACACAAATTAATTGTCATGTTGTTGGCTCGACAGAACATTGGTGAGGCCACTTTTAGAATACTGTACGATTCTGGTTGCCCTTCAATAGGAAGCATGTAATTAAACTTAAGAGGCTGCAGAAAGATTTACAAGGATGTTATTGGAATTGGAGGGTTTGAATTATTGGGAGAGGCTGAACAGACCGGGGCTTTATTCCCTGGAGCATTGAGGCTGCAAGGAGACCTTACAGAGGTTTATAAAATTATAATGGGCATGGATAGGGTGAATAGTCAAGGTCTTTTTCCTACCGTGGGGGAGTCCAAAACATCAGGGCATAGGTTTAAGGTGAGAAGGGAAAGATTTAAAGCAAGGACCTGAGGGGTAACTTTTTCACTCAGAGGATGGTGCATGCATGGACTGAGCTGCCATAGGAAGTGGTGGAGACTGGTACTAACGCAGCATTTAAAAAGGCATCTGGATGGGTATATCAATGGGAAGGATTTAGAGGGATATGGGCCAAATGCTGGGAAATGTGACTAGGCCAGTTTTGGGTTTCTGGTCAGCCAGGACGAATTGAACCAAAGGGTCTGTTTCCATGCTGTATGACTCTTTAAATGACAGTAAACTTGTTACAGAAGCAGCATCATTATTATGGAAGAACTGGCTGAGGTTACTCTTAAGTTCCCATCTTCTCAAACTCACCCCTTGCCTGAGGCAAGGTGACTCTCAGATTAAATGACCAACAGTCACCTCTCTCTAATGAGAGGGCAGTGCTATGGTCCATTAAGACTATGACAACTTTGTCCTTACTGATCAATATGAGAGGGGAAATAACCATGCAGACAGGATTCTAGATAACAATACAAATCCTAACAGTTCATCGCTGGGTAAGAGCTCTCCGTTGAATGTCTCTCATACATCTGTTTTTGCAATTATCTGCCTAAAACATTTCCTAATGTGTGCCATGCCTTGAAAATTGTTCATAACATCCATAATCTCTGGGCTGATAATTAACCAGGTATTTCAGTAGTTTTATAGTGCACAAAGAAACTGATATCATTATGGTGTCAGAGGTAGCTGCCATTACAATGATTTAATAAATAATCAGCAGATCTGCTATCAGAGATAATAGGTACTGCAGATGCTGGAGAATCCGAGATAACAAAACGTGGAGCTGGATGAACACAGCAGGCCAAGCCGCATCATAGGAGCAGGGAAGCTTGACGTTTCGGGCCTAAACCCTTCATCAGAAATTCTGATTCTAGACCCTTCTGATGAAGGGTCTAGGCCCGAAACGTCAAGCTTTCCTGTTCCTATGATGCTGCTTGGCCTGCTGTGTTCATCCAGCTCCACACCTTGTTATAGCAGATCTGCTATGATATTGTTCATAAATAATCTGAAGTATAACTTGTATCTTTTAGTTAATCTGACCTGCTCCTTTGAAGCCAGATACTCCTTGTTGGGAATCCAGGAACTCAAATTTTATAATTCAAATGAGATCAACCGGAAGTCAGTAAGGTTTTTTGGTACAAAGTTCTTGAGGAAGACCTCAAGCAACAAGCCAAATTTGTGCCACACAGCGCCAAGGAATGGCCTTTGACAGGAAGAGAGAGTATCTTGTTATTTCTCGTTGATGTTCAATGGAATGACAATCAGTGAATCCGTCACCAGCAACAGCAACCAGGAACTCAACTGCAGCAGGTCAGAGGCTGGGAATCTGAGTTGGATATTTCACTTAGTAACTCCCCAAGGCTTATGCACCTGATCTACAAGGTACATGTCACAAGTGTGATGGAATACTCTCCCTTGGCCAGGATGAGAGAAATCCTTGGGACATTCAAAGCCTGACACTGCCAGGACAACACAACCCCATTTGCTTGGCACAACATCGACCTTAAACATGAACTTGAACTCATCCAAAACTTCACTGCTCGAGCTCTGTTCATCTTTTCACCCTGTTCTCTTTCACCACCTGTCTAGCAACCCCTGCATTTTAAATTTCTCATCCTTATTTTTACTCATTTCACTGCCTTAACAACTGATCCCTGTAACCAACAGACCCAGTACAATGCTTGGCCACTAACTTAAAACCCCTGCACAGTCAGTGTATAATTCAGCCCCTCAAGCACTAAACATCCCCATGGCATTATTCAAAACAAAAAGAGGAAGAGCTTTCCTTGGTATCCCAGTCAACATGCATTCCTCAGCCAACATCACCAATATAAAATTGTCCAGTCACAATCACATTGCTATTTGTTGGCCACGGCCGTGTGCATATTTGGTAGTGTTTCTTTGATTTCAGTGTTTCCAAAATTAATGTCTTTCCTTTTTAAATTTTGGAACTCGACCCATTCTTTTCTTTCAGAACCTTTAAAAATAGGTACACAGCACGTGTGGCAACCTGGTGAGTGAAGACTGCTGCAGTTTCCAGCAAATGCTTCATGCTAAGTTTACAGCTACCTTACCTTTTGGGACTTGGCTACAAGATATAGCTTTATACCCAAGGCCATTGTGTGAATTTATCCTGGAGTATTCGTCTCAGAACATGCTGCAGATTACCGCTCTGGAAAGTATAGATTCCAGGTCATTCTTTGTGGTCCTATACAGCCAACTATTCCATGGCTGCTGGCATAAATCGCTATCAATGAATCTGCGTCTTTATCAAGGAAAAAGCAAAAGCTTCTGTCTAAGTGACTGTGTGCTTAACTTAACAAGATATTTTCTGAATTAATTACTATGCGGTGAGAGGATAATGATCAAACTTACAGTGCAGTGGAGGCGTCATGAAGTGGAGGGACACAGGTTGATATTCACCCCTGAACAATTATCCCGATCAGTCATAACTCTCTGGTCAAGTATCTGATCTGCACTTGACATCTACCAAAAGAGGTGGAATATGTTGCCAGGCCTCTGCTCTATACTTCTGAATAACCACTTATTAACTGGGAACAGCGAAGGCCTGGGAAACAATTGCACGCCTTCTCTCTCAGTCACAGGAGATGCATTTCCCAACGAGATCTGCATAGGGAAAAACACAGAGATTTCAATCTGCCCCATGCAAAGCAACTAACCGTCTAATGCTTCACGACCAAGTTCTCCATGTTTCTGATTTCCAGTTGCTTCAAAGTGCATAACAGAAATACACCACATGCTCAAAATGCAGCAAGAACCTTCAATAAAGTTAACTAAATGAATAACAATTACTTAGGACTGGAAGTAGTGCCTGGATGACAAGGATTTCTGAAGAGTTTATGATTTGTCTCAGTTGGGTGCCAATATCACAGGCAAGGATACTATCGAGGAAGACCAGACAGCAGAAGAGGTAACCATCCACTTCAAGACATCTTCCAGCTGGTGAGACATTTATTAGCAAATCTATACTGTCACAAAGCTTCAAGAGCCAACAAGATGCCGGAATTCTTGGATGTCAAAGCATTATGAACATGAGAACAGAAAAAGTAAAAGTATACCCTCAAGTCTGCTCTGCCATTCAATCCTCTGCCTTAGTTTTAGATTTCTGCCCATTCCCTCAATTCTTTGAGAATTCAAAAAACATCAGTCATTGCCTTGCACATACTCAATGACGAAGCATCCGTTTCCCAATTCTCTGAGTGAAGAGACTCCTCATCTCAACGGATCTTCAGAGTTACATGCAGCACAAATTAAAACTACTTGAACTGAAAATTAAACAGATTATTTCAGGGACATTCTCGTATTTTTGTTAAATACAACTAAGTACGTCATACTAACGGAAGAATTTACCTTTGGCATGACTTGCTCCACATGTATAATAATCTCCTTTGGTGCTGCCAAGACAATTCTTTTTCAGCCAGTTCCAACAATTCTCGTTGGAAGACACCAGGAAGTGTTGCTGCACATCTTTTTTACTGACCTGCACAGGAATAAAATCCCACTAATTAGAAATATTGAATCATTTTTTCAGTAAGCAATGCTGTTTAGTGAACAAAAACCCTTTTTTGTAATGTAGCACTGTCCAATTCGATTTCGAAATCCTCTCAGTTACAATGCTGATTACTTTATTCCGACAACACATACTCAATTCTAAGCAGATATGGACTCTTATCTTCAAGCAATATTTCTGGTGTGGAAACATTTTCACAGAACTTTTCAAACGATCTCTGTTTTAACAGGGAAACCCACAGTCATGTCCGCAAGACTGAGGAATTTGGATTCAAAGATGATTCCTAATTGACATTAAAAATTGTGATCTCCAATATTATTCACTAAACTTTCTATAATCACAAGAATAATTGCCAGTGACCCAAATCCAGGCTTTCTTAGTAATTAATAACAAATACATATGTCTTAAAATGAGGTATAGCAGTTCCCCCTCATTTGACTATTATAATATGCAAATTAAATAATATTGGATCTCACTTATCAGCTGAAGTCAGGTTGCAAAATTAAGCAAATGAACAGTGTAATATTGCAAACAATCCTTTAAGCATTTCATAAGAAGTTTGTTGTTTCAAACCCCTGAGGGACAACCTAATGGGGACTTGGTTACAATCAGGTAATTCTGGTGATATTGTATAAACACTCAAGCTGCATTCTAATCAAAATTTAATTTAATTTTGAATTTCATTTTCATAAACACTGAAATGAACCACTAGTAATCAGTGCCTTTTCATGAATTTCTTTAAGGACGGTAACCAAATTTAAACAGGGCAGGCATTTGCTATTATGGAGATTTGATATATTAAAATTCAACTGCAATGTGCTTCTCAGTGTGACAATGCTGTTTTGCATGAAATGAATCAAAGCCTGAAAATAACTAGCTATTATGAAAATTAACTGCTGACAATATTATTTTGGGACACAAAGACTTTGCAAGGCGTTCAGCTTGTTTTAATAAGTGCAGGATTATTAAAAAATATGTTTTTCATAATTTTGTATACAAACCACAATCTTCCTATCTTCTAGCCATAATGTATAAGCATTTCACTGGCACATTTAGCATGAAAACTTTAAAAATCTTAACAAGACATTTCCGAAAGTTGTGCCAAGTACGCCGAATATATTTCCTGTTTCTGTTAATAGCACAAAATCCCCACTAGGTGGTAGGAGAAGCACTGAGCAAATAAAACAGTAATTTGACCACTGATCTCAGCTGAACTGTCACAGAAACTGAGTCCAAGACTGTTGTTAATCATTTATAAAATGAACTCAAATTTAAATGCATATTTATTATTTGGCAAGTGTGTGTGTGTATGCGTGCGCGTGCACATGTGCGTGTGCGGTCTCTTGAGCATTCCCAATGTCATCACTCCACCATAGGAGCCATGCCTTCAGCTGCCAAAGCCCGAACCACTGGAATTCCCTCCAAACCCTTTCCATCAATTTCTTTACCATTAAGATGCTGCTTGAAACCTACCTCTGATGAAGCACTTGGTCACTAGTTCCAAAGTCTCATTTGGCTCAATGTCAATCCTGGCTTAATAAGTCTCAGCGGAACGCCTTAGGATATTTTTTGTTGCCAGCGCTATGTTATTACAATTTGCTATTACATACAGCCACACAGATATCCAAAATTCTGCTTTGAATGGTATGTTTGGTCATTATAGACAGTCTTCTTCAATGCTACATTGTGGCAGCTGTAGGGTATACATAGTACATTGTAATATATTTAGCTATATCTATGCAGTTGTGGTACACGTTGCCTGGACACAGCTATTGCATTGGAATTTATATATTTTATTTCATTTAACCTATTTTTCTAATCAACTTGTTCAGAGGTGCTATTGCACACCTCTGGAGCAGGTAGGGATTGAACCGGGGCCCCTCGATCCAGGGTTAGGTACACTACGACTGTGTCACAGCCCAAGTTTAAAATGTATATGTTTTGCATGTTACATATTTGCTCCTTCATATTTCTCATTTCCATGCTGCTCTTTGGTGACAACATTGGGAAACAAAGTTAATTTTTACATATTCACACTGACAACACTAAAATCTAACTCACAATAGCTCTCTCAGCTCCTTCACTGTTACCAAGGGCTGAAGATCACCAGAAATTAATTAAGAACAAAAACAATATTGCTGGAAAAGCTCAGCAGGTCTATCGGCATCTGTGAAGGAAAAAATAGAGTTAACGTTTCGGGTCCTGTTCTGAGGAAGGGTCACCAGACCCGAAACATTAACTCTGTTTTTTCCTTCACAGATGCCGCCAAACCTGCTGAGCTTTGCAAGAAACTTTGTTTTTGTTCCTGATTTACAGCATCCGCAGTTGTTTCGGGTTAAGCGTTAATTTGATGACTTTCATTGAGGTTTCTCTTAGTGACTGCTAGCAAGTTCTCTCCTTGGCAGCCCTCTCAGCAACGGTGGAAGCACTCACCGCTGTTGGGACTTCCTGGGACCACCAGAGCCATTTTTAAACTCCAGCCATATGCAAGAACAAGTGCTGCCAGTCAGGAACTGCCCTTCACGATACACATAGTGGAGGCAATTATTAAAAATATCATCTCTGGGGACATATACGCGGCACAAATGACACTTAATTGCAAATCCAATTGCATGACTGTACACAAAGAAACGCTGCATTGGCTTCTGGGAACAGATTGGAACTAATTCATTATAAATTTGTTGTTTGAAAGCCAATGAGTGATCACTGCAGCCAGCTCAAATCTATTGGAAATACTTGTCCATTAAGCCCTATCTGTCCTGTTGTGCCTGATGCTGCAGCACTCTATCAAGCAGAGAGTGATGCTTCATCTCACTCAACGTCATCATCTTCCTCCTCAGAAAAACGCTGCAGCTCTCCAGAATCCATCACTTCTCTTCATTACTCGCTCCAGTTGTGTTGGACTCAGCATTCAACATGTACCATAAGGCTCCCACAGACTACTTCAAATCAGGGGATTACATTAGAGTCATCAACCATGGTTACAAAGGGCAGTCTTCTTCTCTCAATAAATATACTTGAAAGACATCCAGCCCTTGAAACACAGCAGGAACACAAGAGTTCACAAGAACATAGGCATGATGGCATCTCCCAGGGTACCTGCTGCAAATTTGGAGTGGTACCAATGATCACAGATAACATGTGCATTGACTAAATGAAATCCTTTTCTGTTGATAAAGTGAACGATGCTCTAAACTTGACATGTGTACAACCTACAGAGCCCTACACTTGGGAGAATCCAGCTAGACTTCCAAAGCCCACTTTGCAGGCTGCAATACTTACCTCATCACAGGAAAATCAGATAAAATTGAGAGATCTGGCACTAATTGCATTAGTTAACAGCTTTGATACATTTCTGAATCCTAGCTTGAGAGTTCCCATAAAGGTCCCCAGTGGATCCTTGAATACAGGGAGTTGCACAAAGGTTTAGAGCAGCTGTCACCATGATGATCACTAGGATAGGATGACCACTCACTTCTTCAGGTAACAGGTCCCACTCCAGCAGTTGGTATAATTCAATGACAGTATCCTGGGACATCTCAGTCTGCAGCAACACGACACCTCGTTCATCTGGAGGAAATGGCACCAAGGACAATAGACCCTGGGCCTCCTGTACCCAATCCTCATTCAGCTGCGACTCCCAATTGTGGAGGCTGTTTGGCAGCCACAGGAGGTTGCTGCCGATCCTGGGCTTGCTAGTACATCTGTTCCTCTTCAAATTCTCTTTGCCTTCATTACACCAGAGTGTAACAATGCCCCCTGCTGTGGCTGGATACATTGGTCATGAATCCAGTGAACCAGTATGGTGAATATCAGATGTGGAACAAGTCCTGAGCAGTCAGCATTCACACCACACACAAATGATGATTTAGCACAGTACTCCAAACAGACAGACATGGAGGCCTCGAACAAGCAAGGCCACAAACAAGGAACTTTGCCAATGAGTGCAGCACAAATCATGTCACACGAATAAAGGAGGTGATTATAAGTGCTGTAAGATCACTAATACCCTGGTCCCCACCACTAGCAATCACATTAAGTAGCATTGCTTATTAGAGCATGTTGGCAAATACTTCCAGCTCAAGGCGAGAGGAAGTCAGTTGCATTCCTTGTGCAGCCTATGGGATCTTGGATTATCTTTGAGAATTGTGGACTGTGGGTGACACTTTTAGAATGACGTGTGATTACTTCAGCTTCACGTTGACTATGATCAACTTGCAAAGACCAATGACATGGTCAGAATTATTTGTGACTAGGGTTTTTAGCGCACACTGTTGGACAGAGAATACATTTCACATGCAGCGTGCTACGATTACAGATGACTTCAACCTGTACTTCCAAAGTGCATGATCAATACTACCGCCCCTTGAAGGGCCTCACATTGTTCAAGTAGAGCCTGTGTGCTCAGGCATCAAGAAAAATTTGCTTCACCCACTTTGAGTATGGTCACAGCCACTGTCCATTTCCATTGCATATTTGCATTTCATGTGAGTGTGGAGGACAATGCAGAGTCAGGTTTGGCAGAGTCAGTTGTAGGCTCAGCTCAGTAATCAAAGGGGACCTCTGAACCTCCATGTTCCTTTCTTCCTTGCAGTCCCTGTTGCGCCCAATACAATGCTTTCACACATTCCACACACCCATTTGAACGGTAACTTCAGCTCCCAACATTGCACCGAGCCCCAGACGTACAGTTTAGTCATAAGTCAACCACACTCGTTCCAAATCGTTCAATACACTATTGTTTCCCCATGCCCGTATATGATCTGGTTTCTCCCTTTAATTATTGTACCCTTCTGTATCCCAGCACGCTGCCTCCAATTTCCAGAATTAACTTACCACACGTGACCCCTACTAACCCCCTAGATGTTCATTCAGTAAACTCCTCCCACCCCCCCGCCCAAGAATTGACTGTCCACCCCATCCACCCTCTATTGACTTGGACGGGCAGCTCCAATTCATGACTGACTAGGCCCCTGATTGATATCTGTGACCTCAGTGACGTCCCAAGACTCCCAGACTGGTTGCACTCAACCAGCCGGACTGATCGCGGTCACTCCTGTAATCTCAGCAATACAGACCCACCCACCCACATCCCATGACTATCAAACTGGTTAGCTTGCTTCGTTCAAGCCTCTGAACTGATATCGGATGCTGCTAAGTTACTGTGCCAGGACCCCAGACCGAGGCCTGATTGAAAACTACTCTCCATAGACTTTCAGACTTGGCCATTTGTTCCAAGCATATGCAGTGTGCTTGCTGCATGAGCTGTTTGCATCGGGTACGGCTATAACATTTACATAACACTACGCCATGCAGTTACACATCCATCCCCTTGACTGATCACTGCTGCCAAGCTATCTGGCTTTGTATCTGGGCTAAAAGGTAAAGAGAGGTAGTGCGTCCATCGTGAACTAGTTTGGTCTAGGGGAATATGGTCTCTCAGCTCTTATTTCATTCTATGTTTTTATAGTCCCTGTAGACACCAGTGACGTCAAAAGTGATGACTTTCCCCAACAACAAACGAAAATAACTAAATGGCAAAATTTCACATTTCAAGACTTTAACTGCAACAAAATAAAGATCAAAACATGACTGAAAAGGCAACTGATGCAGCAAACCTAAGGGAAAAGGTACTTTCACATTAACTGATACAACTGAGAAACTTCCAACTTTTTTTTTTGTTTACCGTGATTTTGACAGGTATGTACCAATACAAGGCTAAGTCCTAAAGTACCTGTAGCTTTTGAGAGAGCTTACTTCTCCCTGCTACATCAAGAGGAGTCTCCCAGTCCTTTGACAGTTATTCCTCTCAGCAAGTTCACCTGAACATACTTTCACTGACAGGGTCATCCTTGGTGACTTCTTGTTTCTTAAATCTCCAAAAATCACAACTGTTCTATCCTCTACTTTTTGAATAGAAAATCAGCTCTCACCAGCATCCTGCTTAGTTGCTAATACAAAAAAAAAAGTCTTCTTCCTTATCCTCAAAGCAGTAACTGCTTCAACTGTCATTTCTTTCTGTGTCGGCGTTCAAAATGCAATGGTCTTTTTTTTGTATCAAGGTGTGAAAACAGTACCTTAATTTTCGACAGGTTTCTGTTCAGGTTTCATTCCCCAGGACAACCAGATGACAGTCTCAGTCTGTCCCTGAGCAGAAGTTTAGTATGACACTACCCCCTATGTAGAAGATTATGTTTTGCCTGGGATTATGCGTGGAAGGTCATGTCTCACCAACTTCATTGAGTATTTTTTTTTGAGGTGGTGACAAGATTAATTGATGAGGGAAGGGCAGTGAATGTTGTCAAAAAGGCATTTGAAAAGGTACCTCATGGCAGGTTGGTACAAAAGGTAGAGTCTCATGGGATCGGGGTGTGCTAGCTAGATGGATACAAAACTGGTTTGGTCAGAGAAGGCAGACAGTAGTGGTGGAAGGTGCTTTTTGGAATGGAGATCAGTAACTACTGATGTTCCACAGGGATCTGGCAGAAAATGTAGGTGGTCTCAATGGTAAGTTTGTAGATGACATTAAAATTGGCGGAGTTGCAGATCGTGAGGAGAACTGTCAAAGGATACAGTGGGACATAGATTGCAGATTTGGGCACAAAATGGCAGATGGAATTTAATCCAGACAAATGTGAGGTGATGCAATTTTGAATTCAGGTGCAAATTATACAATAAATGGCAGAACCCTTAGGAGGATTGACATACAGACAGATCTGGGTTTACAGATCCACAGATCCCTGCAAGTGATGGCACAGGTGGATAAAGGTGGTCAAGATGGTATACAGCACACTTGCCTTCATCGGTGGTGGCTTCAAGTATTAAAACTGGCAAGTTGTGTTACAGCTGTAACAAACTTTAATTAGGCCACATTTGAAATATTGCATGCCCTTCTGGTCGCTACAGTACCAGAAGGTCGTGATTGCTTTGGACAGGGTGCAGCGGTTTACCAGGCTGTTGCCTGGTCTGGAGGTGTGAGGAAAGGTTGGATAAACTGTTTTCACTGGAAAGATGGAGGCTGAGGAGCAACCTCCTAAACTACAAAACTATGAGAGGCAGAGATCATCAAAGGTTTTCCCAGGGTGGGAAAGGACAACTACAAAAGGGCACAGGTTGAAGGTAAAAGGACAAAAGTTTAGGGGAGAAGTGCAGGGAAGCTTTTTCACACAGAGGGTGGTGGGTCCCTGGAATACACTGCCAGTGGAGGTGGTGGAAGCAGGCAGGTTAGCAATATTTAAGGCATATCTTGATAGACATGTGAATAAGTGGCAAACAGAGGCATAGAAACCGTGTATGGGTAATAAGTAGCAGATCTAAGTAAGGATTAGGAATCGATGCAGGTTTGGTGGCCAAAGGGCCCGTTCCTGTGCTGTATTATTCATTGATCTTTGATTTTGATCCACCTCATCCCACCCTGAATCTTCTTAAAAATCAAAACTATTTGTTCAGTACACTGTCAATCAAGGTCATTCCCCAACTGCTTTAGGAAAGCCATCGTGTCCAGAAGAAGGTTACATGCAACAATGCAATCATTTTGGTTTGTGTCAGTAATATGCAATAATGAAATTATTATGGTTTGTATGGGAGGCTTCACTGACAATTAATACAATTAGGTGAGGCAATGACCTAATGGTGCTATCACTGGACTGTCAATCCAGACACCCAGATAGTGTTCTGGGGACCCAGGTTAGAATCCCACCACAGCTGGTGGAATTTGAATTCAATAACTATCTGGAATTAAGAATCTGAAGATGACCGTGAACCCATTGCTGATTGTTAGGATTCGCTAATGTCCCTTAGGGAAGGAAACTGCCATCCTTACCTGGTCTGGCCTACATGTGACTCCAGACCCACCACAATGTGATTGACTCTGAACTGCCCTCTGGGCAATGAGGGATGGGCAATAAATACTGCCTAGCCAGCAACACCCTTGTCGTCTGAATGAATAAAGGAAAAAAAAAGCTATCTGGAATCAGAATTTCAATTAAATAGATAATTTTATTTTCCAAATATCTACAATCCTTTCAGGCTTTTTTTTTCTTACACAAAAGGACAAATTTTCAGCAACCATTTAATTTTAGAGAAATGTATCAAACATCAAATGTATCAAATAATGTATCAAATAAATTGGAGGGCTGGAACATTCTCCCAAACGTTGTCAGAAAATAAATCTCCTGCGTAACCCTCATCCCCTGCTGTAAAGTGTAGATATACCAAATGCACACTGTGTTTTTATACTTTAGTAAATTTTGACTCTATGAATAAATGTCCAACTACACTTAAATCATTCAAAAGTCCTTCCTACTTCACCAGAATGAGATCTACAAATGACCAAGAGGCAATGCCCCGATATACAAAATGTTGTAGGTTCAGGAGCTTCATAAAGGAACAGCATCTCTGACATCTCATGGATATATATTTCGGAAAATTCAATGTGAACTTCCTGTGCTATGCATAAATTTACACAGAATCAAACAGTAACAAGATCATGAGATAGCAAGCATGGGGCTGGATGAACACAGCAGGTCAAGCAGCATCAT
>JAHRHZ010000088.1:17146139-17252650 GCA_024137785.1 Ginglymostoma cirratum | reverse complement strand
GACCTGCTGTGTTCATCCAGCCCCATGCTTGCTATCTCGGATTCTCCAGCATCTGCAGTACCTTTTATCTCAGTAACAAGATCATGACTTCTGAAAAAAAAAGCAGTAGCAGCTCACAGCAGTAAGTGTTAAAATGAGGACTGGTTCTGTTAATTTGAAGCTTATGGATGAGACTAAAAGGCATCAGAACTGACAAAATAAAAAGTCAAGCCATCATAAAAATGTGCACACCATTGGTTTTGCTAAAACAAAGATGACATCTAGTTAAATATTAACACAATATCTTATCACCCTAATTACTCTCCTGCATTATTAAAGACTTAGGAAGAAGCACTTGACCGTACACACTGGTAAAACTATTCCTTGCTGCAGAAGCAAAGAGCAAATGACACATTTATGAAGTACCTTATCATGAACGTTCGCAGGTCATCACTGAGCATTCCATAAACAAACAATTATTTTTCAAGCATTATTACTTTTGTTATGTAGACAAGGGTGAACAGTGGAACAACTCCGTGCTCTTTGAATTTTGCTTCTTCTTTTAAAAAATATCAGAACTGCATAGTAGTTCAACATGTCACGTGGAAGATATTTCATCAACGATGAAACTCTCTACCTGTACAACATTCTAGAACGAACCAAAATGAACCAAACAGCCTTCATTCATCACCCAAGTACTAACGGCTTAATTCCGTAACCTATCGACTCAACATGACAAAGGAAGTAGAAGCTGAACAACCCAAGGCTCAAAGTAAAAACAACCCACTTTAAACACAGCACCAACTGAAATGGGACAACACAGTGTGGAGCTGGAGAAGCACAGCGGGTCAAGCAGCATCAGAGCAGGAAGGTTTACATTTTGGGTTGGGACCCTTCTTCAAAAAAAAGTCTGATGAGGGGTCCCAACCCGAACCATCAACTTTCCTGCTCCTTTGATGCTGCCTGGCCTGCTGTGTTCCTCCAGCTCCACACTGTTTTGTCCGGGACTCCAGCATCTGCAGTTCTTGCTATCACCAACTGAAATTTACAGCTTTAAATTGTAAGTGCTTGTGTTTGTTATCTTTTAAACTATTTTCTTTGTGATCTGCAAAGATGGGTCACAAACACTGCCTATTTCTAAATTTCCACAGTTCCAATTTTAAGAAATGCACAATTTCTGCTGCTTTTCTTCAGCTCGCTCTTGGTCTGCCCTCATGACACCACTTTCTCGAGGACCTTCTAAAGCATTCTGCCTTTAAATCTCTCTCTCCTCTTAAAAGTCTTCTCAAAACCTTGTTAATCATCACCTCAGCCATTCTTCTTGGCGCCTCAGTGCATACATCCTTCTCAAATTTCCCATAGCAAACCATGACAGGACAATTTTTGCATTAAATCCAGTTGACAACTAAATGGTTTCGCTACTTAGACCATAAGACCATAAGACATTGGGCCGAATGGCCTCACTTCCGCTCCTTCGAGTCCACTCCGCCATTTAATCATGGCTGATGGGCATTTCAACTCCACTTACCCGCACTCTCCCCGTAGCCCTTGATTCCTTGCGAGATCAAGAATTTATCAATCTCTGCCTTGAAGATATTCAACGTCCCGGCGTCCACTGCGCTCCGTGGCAATGAATTCCACAGGCCCACCACTCTCTGGCTGAAGAAATGTCTCCTCATTTCCGTTCTAAATTGACCCCCTCTAATTCTAAGGCTGTGCCTACGGGTCCTAGTATCCCCACCTAACGGAAACAACTTCCCAGCGTCCACCCTTTCTAAACCATGCATTATCTTGTAAGTTTCTATTAGATCTCCCTCAACCTTCTAAACTCTAATGAATACAATCCCAGGATCCTCAGCCGTTCATCGTATGTTAGGCCTACCATTCCAGGGATCATCCGTGTGAATCTCCGCTGGACACGCTCCAGTGCCAGTATGTTCTTCCTGAGGTGTGGGGCCCAAAATTGGACACAGTATTCTAAATGGGGCCTAACTAGAGCTTTATAAAGTCTCAGAAGCACATCGCTGCTTTTATATTCCAACCCTCTGGAGATAAATGACAACATTCCATTCGCTTTCTTAATCACAGACTCAACCTGCAAGTTAACCTTTAGAGAATCCTGTACTAGCACTCTCAGATCCCTTTGTACTTCAGCTTTATGAATTTTCTCACCGTTCAGAAAATAGTCCATGCCTGTATTCTTTTTTCCAAGGTGCAAGACCTCGCATTTGCTCACGTTGAATTTCAGCAGCCATTTCCTGGACCACTCTCCTAAACTGTCTAAATCATTCTGCAGCCTCCCCACCTCCTCCGTACTACCTGCCTGTCCACCCAACTTCGTATCATCGGCAAACTTCGCCAGAATGCCCCCAGTCCCTTCATCCAGGTCATTAATATATAAAGTGAACAGCTGCGGCCCCAACACTGAACCCTGCGGGACACCACTTGTCACCGGTTGCCATTCCGAAAAAGAGCCTTTTATCCCAACTCTCTGCCTTCTGTCAGACAGCCAATCCTCAATCCATGCCAGTAACTCACCTCGAACACCATGGGCCCTCATCTTACTCAGCAGCCTCCCGTGAGGCACCTTATCAAAGGCCTTTTGGAAGTCTAGATAGATAACATCCACTGGGTTTCCCCGGTCTAACCTACTTGTTACCTCTTCAAAGAATTCTAACAGGCTTGTCAGACACTACCTCCCCTTACTAAATCCATGCTGACTTGCTCTAATCTGACCCTGCACTTCCAAGAATTTAGAAATCTCATCTTTAACGATAGAATCTAGAATTTTACCAACAACCGAGGTTAGGCTAATCGGCCTATAATTTTCCATCTTTTGTCTTGATCCTTTCTTAAACAAGGGGGTTACAACAGCAATTTTCCAATTTTCTGGGACTTCCCCTGACTCCAGTGACTTTTGAAAGATCACAACCAAAGCCTCTGCTATTTCCTCAGCCACCTCCCTCAGAACTCTAGGATGTAGCCCATCAGGGCCAGGAGATTTATCAATTTTTAGACCTTTTAGCTTTTCTAGCGCTTTCTCTTTTGTAATGCCTACAATACTCAACTCTGCCCCCTGACTCTCCTTAATTGTTGGGATATTACTCATGTCTTCCACTGTGAAGACTGACGCAAAATACTTATTAAGTTCTTCAGCTATTTCCTTATCTCCAATCACTAGCCTTCCAGCATCAGTTTGGAGCAGCCCAATGTCTACTTTTGCCTCTCACTTGTTTCTTATGTATTGAAAGAAACTTTTACTATCATTTCTAATATTACTGGCTAGCCTACCTTCATATTTGATCCTCTCCTTCCTTATTACTCTCTTTGTTATCCTCTGTTTGTTCTTGTACCCTTCCCAATCTTCTGATTTCCCAGTGCTCTTGGCCACTATATATATATATACACTTATGTCCTATCACCCCAATTACTTACAATATTTAACATCAATGTTCTGCTTTTTGTTTTTTTATTTTTTAGTTTCAGCTATTTTAAAAACTGGAATGCTTGCAAGTTAGAATACGGACCTGCAAATAAGGATAATTAGTAATATTTGCTTTGACAGCAGGTTTTGGTGATGGCTCGGCTCTAAATATTTGCCTCTATTTTGCATCTCTCTTTCATTGTTTTTTTGCCCTGTAACCCCTTAGTTTGGCCTTGCACATGAATTACATCAATGATTTAAAAATTCTGGTCAGTCCATGCTTTTCACAACTTCCATGTTACTTTATTCCCAGGCCCAATTATTACCTGGCTTCATCATTTGCTTCCAATCATGAAACTAATGGTTTCCACTTCTGATGAAAGCCTAATGGCCTGAAATGGTCTTTTTTCCCCTCTCTCCTCTGTAGCTGTCTGATCTGAAGAGCATTCCCAACATGTTCTGTCCCAATTTCTAGATTCTCAGTATTTGCAGTCTTTTACTAGTTATAATACCATAGCAGGCATAAAAAGAGAGAGGTTGTAAACTGCTTTTAGGAACCCACAAATTAGGAGCTCGAGTCAGCCATTCAGCCCCTTGAGCCTGTTCTGTTATTTGACAAGGTCACTGTTCTGCTGTCAACTCTACTTTCTGGTCATCCCAAAACCTGACACCTTTGTCAATCAAGCAGCTATCTAACTCAGCCTTAAAGCAACATAATCACGATGCAAATTTCCACAGATTGATAACCATTGGAGAGAAAGAAATTCTCCTCACCTCAATCTTAAATAAGAGATTGGTATTTTTAAACTATTTTTCATAGTTTTTTTGTGTCTCTCCCCTAAGAAGAAATGACATTTCAGTATCCACCCTGTCAGGGATGCAGACCTAAGCCTCCCCAACCTTTCCTAATAAGATAATTCCTTCATCCAGGAAAGGGGCAAAGGAATCGTCTTTGAATTGATTCAGTTGCAACAATAATATTGCCTAGGTGAGGAGACCAAAACTGTACACAATATTCCAGCTGTGGTCTCACCAACACCATTTACAACTATAGCAAATTTCCCCTGTGATCCATTTCCCCTTGCAATAAACAACATTTCATTTGCCATCCGAATCAAGTATTGCATTTTGGTACGACAAACAAGGGCAGGGCTTATGCAATTAATGGTAGGGCCTTGGGTAGTGTTGTAGAACAGATGGACCTAGCGGTACAGATAAATAATTCTTTGAAGTTTGCATCACATATAGACAGGGTGGTTAAAAAAGGTGTTGAGTAATATCCCAACAATCCCAACGCTTAATATCCCAACGCTTGCCTTCATTGCTCAGTCCTTTGAGTACAGGAGTTGGGAAGTCATGTTGAGGTTGTACAGCACATTGGTGAGGCCTCTTTGGAATACTATGTCCAGTTCTGGTCACTCAGTTATAGGAAGGATCTTACTAAGCTGGAGAAATTTCAGAAGAGATTTATCAGGATGTTGCTGGGTACGGAAGGTTTGAGTTTTAAGGAAAGGCTGGATAGGCTGGGACTGTTTTCCACTGGAACATAGGAGGTTGAGAGGCAACCTGATAGAAATTTACCTATACGTCTCATTATTTTATTGAGTTAATGATGGTTGTCTTTTCCCTAAGATGGGGAATTTCAAGACTAGGGAACAAACTTTTTAGTTGAGAAGAGACAGAGATTTAAAAGAGACATGAGGGGCAAATCTTTTACACAAGAGGGTGGTTCATGTGCAGAATGAACTTCCTGAGAAAGTGGTGGATATAGGTACAATTACAATGTTTAAAAGACATTGAAATAAGTACATGAGTAGTAAAGGCTTGGAGGGATATGGGCCAGGAGCAGGCAGG
The DNA here is from genome assembly GCA_024137785.1 of Ginglymostoma cirratum. Classification (NCBI taxonomy): domain Eukaryota; kingdom Metazoa; phylum Chordata; class Chondrichthyes; order Orectolobiformes; family Ginglymostomatidae; genus Ginglymostoma; species Ginglymostoma cirratum. The sequence continues at coordinate 17,247,393 of JAHRHZ010000088.1, read as the reverse complement.
TGGGGCTAGTTTAGTTTGGGAATATGTTCGGCACGAACAAGCTGGACCAAGGGTCTGTTTCCATGCTATATAACTCTATGACTATTTGCTGCACCCGAATATTAATTTTGGTGACTCATGTAGCAGCGCAGCCAGATCCCACAGTGCTGCAAGTTCTGCATTCTCTCTCCATTTAAGTCATATGCTGCTTTTCTGTTCACCCTGCTAAGAACGTGCAGCCCTCCGCTCCAATCCCAACCTCACCATAAAACATGCGGACAAGGGAGGTGCAGTTGCAGTATGGCGCACTGACCTCTACATCGCCGAGGCCAGGCGCCAACTCTCCAACACCACCTCCAATCACTCCCTTGATCAAGACCCCATCCCCAACCACCAAACCATCATCTCCTAAACCATCCACAACCTCATCACCTCAGGTGACCTCCCAGCCACAACCTCCAACCTCATCGTTCCCCAACCCCGCACCGCCCGCTTCTGACTCCTTCCCAAAATCCACAAACCTGACTGCCCTGGTCAACCCATTATCTCTGCCTGCTTCTGCCCCACCAAACTTATCTCCACCTATCTCGACTCCATTTTCTCCCCCTTGGTCCAGGAACTCCGACCTACATCCGGGACACCACCCATGCCCTCCACGTCCTCCAAAACTTCCAATTCCCCGGTCCCCAACACCTCATCTTTACCATGGACGTCCAGTCCCTACACACTTGCATTCCCCATGCAAATGGCCTAAAGGACCTCTGCTTCTTCCTGTCTCACACGCATGACCAATCCCCCTGCACTGACACCCTCATCCGCCTAGCCGAGCTCGTCCTCACCCCTCAACAGCTTCTCTTTCGATTCCTCCCACTTGCTACAAACAAAGGGGATGGCCATGGGTACACGCATGGGCTCAAGCTATGCCTGCCTCTTTGTAGGTTACGTGGAACAATCCCTCTTCCGTACCTACACTGGCCCTAAATCCCATCTCTTCCTCCGTTACATTGATGACTGTATCAGCGCCGCTTCGTGCTCCCATGAGGAGCTCGAACAGTTCATCCACTTCATCAACACCTTCCACCCCAACCTGAAATTCACCTGGACCATCTCTAATACCTCTCTCTCCTTCCTAGACCCCTCTGTCTCCATCTCCGGCAACCACCTGGAAACCGATATCCATTTCAAGCCCACCGACTCCCACAGCTACCTAGAATACACCTCCTCCCACCCATCTTCCTGCAAAAAAATGCCATCCCCTATTCCCAATTCCTTCGCCTCCACCGCATCTGCTCCCACGATGAGGCTTTCCACTCCTGAACATCTCAGATGTCCTTGTTTTTCAAGGACCGCAACTTCCCCCCTCAGTGGTCGAGAACGTCCTCGACTGTGTCTCCCGCATTTCCCGCAACTCATCCCTCACACCCCCTCTCAGCAATAACAACCAAAACAGAATCCCCCTCATCCTCACGTACCACCCCGCCAACCTCCGGATCCAACACATCATCTTCCGACACTTCCACCATCTGTAATCCGACCCCAGCACCAAAGACATTTTCCCTCCCCACCCTTATCTGCCTTCCGGAGGGACCACTCTCTCCGTGATTCCCTTGTCCGTTCAACACTCCCCTCCAGCCCCACCACACCTGGCACTTTTCCCTGCAACCGCGGGAAGTGTTACACCTGCCCCTACACCCCCATCCCAGGCCCCAAGAAGACTTTCCACGTCAAACAGATGTTCACCTGCACATCTGCAAATGTAGTATACTGCATCCGCTGTTCCCATTGTGGCCTCCTCTACATCGGGGAAACCAACCGGAGGCTTGGGGACCGCTTTGCAGATCACCTACGCTCGGTTTGCACTAAACAACTGCACCTCCCAGTCGCCAACCATTTCAACTCCCCCTCCCATTCCTCAGATCACATATTCATCCTGGGCCTCCTGCATGGCCACAACGATGCTACCCAAAGGTTGCAGGAACAGCAACTCATATTCCGCTTGGGAACCCTGCAGCCCAATGGTATCAATGTGAACTTCACAAACTTCAAAATCTCCCCTTCCCCTGCCGCATCCCAAAACCAGCTCAGCTCATCTCCGCCTCCCTAACCTGTCCTCCCTCCCACCTAACCCCTCCTCACATCTCAAGCCCCACCCCCATCTCCTACCTACTAACCTCATCCCGCCCCCTTGACCTGTCCGTCCTCCCTGGACTGACCGACTCCCCACCTACACTCACCTTTACTGGCTCCATCCCCGCCTCTTTGACCTGTCTGTCTCCTCTCCACCTATCCTCTCCACTATCCATCTTCTATCCGCCTCCCCCTCTCTCCCTATTTATTTCAAAATCCCCTTCCCCTCCCCCATTTCTGAAGAAGGGTCTAGGCCCAAAACATCAGTTTTCCTGCTGGGCCTGCTGTGTTCATCCAGCTCTACATCTTGTTATCTCAGTTTTCCACATTGTCACATCTTCGACAACTCACTTAACCTATTTATCTCCCTTTGCAACTTCCTTTTGCCCTCTTCATAACTAGACCTCTGTATCATCTACAAAATTAGCAGGCATCCATCCACAACATTCATCTGAGTCATTGCTCTAGATTATAAGTAGTTGCAGCTCCCGCACTGATCCCTGTGGCACTCCACTAGTTACTTGCCAACCTGAAAATGACCCACTTACTACCCTCTACCTTCCATGTAGGCAGCAAACCTTTATCCAGGCTAATAATACATTATCCTATTTCATACAGTAGACTTTGACATGGCATGTTACTTGAAGATTTTTGCAAATAAAAGTACATCACATTTGCGCTTTATCCAAATTTTTTCCTTCTCAAATAACTAATAAATTAGTCAAGTATGATTTTCCATTAGAAAACCATGTTGACTCTGCCTGGTCATGTAGTGGTTTTTCATGTGCCTTGCTATAATTTTTTAATAACAGATTATAGCAGTTTCCTGGTTACAGATAACTGGCCTGAAATTTGCTGTCTCCCTCTTTTCTCAGAAAGAGAAGTTGCATTAGCAGATCTGCTGAGAAACTTGCAAAATAGGGAATTTTGAAAAAAATTACAACCAATACATCCAAACCTTCAGTAGCCACTGTTTTTCAGACACTAGGGTGCAGCTCATGAGGACTTATCAGCCTTTAATTCTCAGTTTTCTCAACATGCCTTCCCCTAGTGATTGGAACTGTTTTAAGTGCTCTCTCACTTTGACCTCTTGATTTACAAGTATTTCCAAGCCAACATTTAGGTATTTAGATAAGCACTTGCGATGCCATGACATACAAGACCAAATGGTGGAAAATGGGATGAGAATAATTAGGTGGTTGTTTTTGACCAGCACAGACTTGACCAAATGGCCTGTTTCTGCACTGTTGACTTCTATGACGCTATGCTACTTGTGTCTTCTACTGTAAAAACAGACAAAAACTCTGCTGTTTCTTCACTTGCAATTATTAATTTACAAGACTCACTGACAAGAAGACACCAATGCTCATTTTGGTTATTCTTCAGCTTTTTAAATCCATGCAGAAACACTTACCATCTAGTTTTCAAATTTCCAGCTAGATTTCTCATAATCTAATTGATGCCTCATTACATATTTTAGAAATTCTTTGTGGTTTTTTGGCTGTCCAATTTTCTGACCTACCACTAACCTTAGGAAAATTGTATACCATTTCTTTTATAGAGTCATACAGTTTGGAAACAGACATTTCAGTCCAACCAGTCCATGCTGAACATAATCCCAAACTAAACTAGTTCAACTTGCTAGTTCCTGGCCCAAAACCTTTCCTATTCACGTACTTATCCAAATCTCTCTTAAATGTTGTAACTGTGCCCACATCCACCACTTGCTCAGTAAGTTTATTTCACACATAAACCACCTTCTGTGTAAAAAAAATGCCCCCATGTCTTTTTTTAAAAATCTGTCTCCTCTCACCTTAAAAATATGCCCCCTAGGCTTAAAATCCCCCATTTGAGGGAAAAGACAACTACCATTAACTCCAGCTATACTCCTCACTATTTTCTAAGCCACTAAGGTCAGCTCTCAACCTCCTACGCTCCAGTGAAAAAAAGTCCCAGCATTTCTTTCTGACTCAATCCTTTTATACCCGGCAACATCCTGGTAAATCTCTTCTGAACCTCTCCAGCTTAATAATATCCTTTCTTTCTATAACTGGGCAACCAGAACTGGACACAGTACTCCAGATGAGGTCTCACCAATGTCCTGTGATACTAGCCTTGAGTTTCTTAGTTAGCCATAGATAAAGAGGTTGTAGAATCTCTTTTTCTCACAGCAATATTTTTGATGGGTGTTATGAAATATTTCTTTACATGTCTATTATATTTCAACTGACCTATTCCATAACCTAATTGTTCAGTTTACTGAAGCCAGCAACTGCTGTACAAAATGTTACTTTACCCTTTGAACCAATATTTCTCGTGAATTGTTCTGCTGAGTGCAAGATGAAAAGCTTTGGAAAAACAACGTCATTTTTCAGCAACAGGATAACCATCTCATTGCACATGATCAAATAGACCTCTCTCTGGTATGTTCTAGAACATGCTTCATAAAGAAACTATCCTGAAAACATACCATGAACTCACCTTCCAGACTACTTTTGCTAACCTAATTTGACCAATCCATGTGCATCCTAAAAATCTGTATATATGGGAGTAGCTTTCTTCTAAGACTCCTCTATCTATTTCCTGTACAGTTGTTTTGTGGTTCAGAATTGATTACTGCTGAAAAAAGGTAGACATATTTTGTCGAAGCTTTCCATCTTGCATTCATTAGAAAAATTTGCAAGAAACAGCAACGCAAAGGGAGAAAAACATATTAATTAGCTAGCAATAGTACTCCAATAGGTACAGGCATCGCCATGGAGATTGCATCATTTAGATAATGCCTGACAATGAACTGCCAAGTTTTAAATTTTAAACCAGACTGGTTGAATCCAATAGTTATTGCACTGAGAAATCAACCACAGGATGGATTTCACCTATTTTGTTCAATTGAAACAGGCACAGTATGTACATGTTCTTTCTATCGGCAAAGACCAAGGTCCTTTGTATTGATACATGTTGCTTCCACAACACACAGACGTGCCACACTGCAAGTCTGACTGATGATCTTAACTTGGTTGTCAGTGTAATTCTCCTCATACTCAGGATTATTTAGCAAATGGTAAATAATAATGGAATTCCATCTAATGTTGAGGACTGTGTTTTGAGTTTTGCAATTCCAGGCTGGTTGGGATTGGTCAGTACCTTGCCTGTTGCAAGCAGCAGAAGGGATATGTTGTTTATTACGATCCACCAGTTTTTTTTTTTAAAAGAAGAGATCACACCAACAATGAAATCCATACATCACATTACTTGTTAGCGAGATGGGCAGAGTGTCCTTGTGACTTGATGGCAGCATTCATTGGTGGCAAACACTCTCATATTGCTGCCGCCTTGTCTCAGCGTAAAACAATTAGCTGTTGCTCAAACGTTTGAGGTACTTTATCTTTGCAGGTTAATCCAAGGAACATTCAGCACTTTTGAAGGCCAAAGGTTACGATTTTAGACATGCTCATGAGTCTGCGCTATATACAGCAAAAAAAAAATCTGATCAAGCTAGATGGCTTTGATGTGCCCTATTTCAGCATCAAGCTTCCATGAAAAGCTTGACAAAAGCCTTTAACAAGAAGTCTCCTCTTCCTGCATCATCCATTCGACAGTACAGTTACCATTAGAAGGACCATTAGAAAGTCACAAGGACAAACAACTTACTTCCACAAGTGACATATCATCTTTGATATTTCTCATCCCTGCCAAACTCAATCTAAATCTTGATCTGTGGAAGAGCATCCTTAATTTACAGATCTGCTCCACAACCTTTTCCCAGCAACCTATCCTTCTGAAATTAACCTGCGAATATTCAAGTCCCAGCCTTGGCTACCTAACAACCACGTCTCTATGATGATCATTAGGTCATAGACATATATGTATATTCATGCCTACAGATTAACCAAATACATGCATTTAAATACAAGCATTTAGTTTTCTCTTTTAATTGTTCTTGCAAATTCTGGCCTTTTCTGTGGTCTTAAGTTCATATGCTCTTTCCATGCCTCCTGTGCTCTGGTTCTCATTTCTCTTATTGCCGCTTTGATCTATTACCTTCTCCTTTTCCTTCAATTTACTACAGCTTCCCTCATACGATACCTTCCCTGACAACAAGTTAATTTAGATCTTTCTCTACCCCCAGCTAATCAGATTTGCTCATAGTGAGTGGCATGTTGTGCAAGCACATTTCCCAATAAATAAGAATTGTGTACTCGGTCATTGGTTTGCCTGGTTCAGAGTAGTGATGGCTTTGTAACTCCCCTGGGCTCCATAGACTAGTCTGAAAAACTCTACTGTAACCAACATTGAGTAGTCCCCCACTCTGCCTCTCTACACATATTGACACGGAGATTAACATATATTACAAATGGTGTGTCAAAATAACCTCATGGTATTATGCCTGTGGGCAATATAGAGTGAGATAAGTGACACTAAAAGTACTACGAGACTGAACAAGCAGTGCATGACAGGCCATAACGTATATCCACTGAAATCCTTCCATAATGATTTCAGAAACCCATTGTTTCCTATCCAAAATCCTCTTTTTTATTGCCACCATGACGTTTCCGAAATTTTCACAGAGTTGGAAAAAATTGCACCCTTCACTTACAGGATGGATGCTGAAAATCATGTTTGGAATATATAAAAACAAAGTTGCTGGAAAAGCTCAGCTGGTCTGGCAGCGTCTGTGATGGAGAAAACAGAGTTAATGTTTTGGGTCCCGTTCTGAGGCAGGGTCACCGGACCTGAAGCGTTAACTCTGTTTTTCCTTCGCAGATGCTGCCAGACCTGTTGAGCTTTTCCAGCAACTTTGTTTTTGTTCCTGATTTACAGCATCTGCAGTTGTTTCAGTTTTTGTTTAGGTTTAGAATGCAGTCCAGTTCCTCCAACAGGAATGAAAGTAGGGCCTTCAGCTACAACGGCGAAATAGTCACAACAGACAGCCAACGACCAAATGAATTCAAAGAGCATTAGTAAAGGCCTGAAAGACTTAGGATTTCGGATAAAAATAAAAGCACATTGAAGAGTAAAATGAAATCATGTTTCACATTCAAAGTGTTCAAGTTTCTTCCCCCCCTCCCTTAATTCCTGACTGTGCAGATCTGTTCTTCACCTCCACAAAAGCTTGTCTATTCCTGCAAAGGGAGTTCCTGGAACCTGTTGGTGTTGGTTGTCTTCTTCCACTGCTGGGCAGACCCTAGAGCTCCTCGCTTTGTATGGGAGTCATCTCATTCAAACCCAGCACCAGAATAACATCCAAAGAAACCAACTCACAGACTCACCCTCCTCCAACCAATACAATGGAGCTCACGTGCCTGCAGCGGCACTATCGGAAGATGTTATGATCCGTGGGTAGGAGTCCCTTATTTCTGGCCTTGTGCTTCCTTCCCATCCCAATCTCTATCTATCTCATACCATCTCACATTCTTTCAGGCTGCAGTCTTTCACCTATCCCCTCTCCATTCCCCAGCCATCTCCTCAACTTCATTCCCTTCCTTTGACTTCTCAGCACGGTTTCTATTCTCCCACAGCCTTTTCACCCTCCCTGATCTGAAAAAATACAATGTGAGCTTGACCATCCAGATGTTACATGTTTGAAGACAGTTTTACACATGGTAGAAACTCAGCTTCAAAATGGTTAAGTTAACTTAGATAAAACTCCAAGACAAGGTGAAACAAGGTAATAAAACAAACTCAGTAGCCTATAAAAATTGAATAAATAACACACACTTTTCTAACAGCATGAAACTGGCTCATTTATTAATACACTTGAATGAATCTGAAAACTATGGTTTCATGCCTCACTATGGATACAAGCATGCAACACAGGTGGATACCACAATGCAATTAATACAAGTAATCCATACAGACAATGCTCAGACAAATACAAGTTGAATGGCTCATCTTGAAGGTCAGAGCATATTCATGACATTCTGGCCCACATTCCCTCCTCAACCAAAAAAAATTATCTGGTCATTCATTTATTGGAAGCTGATAGTGCAGGATTTAGTTAGTGTGTTTGCCCACAAATCATTACAGTTCAAAAGCAACTGTAAAGCTTTGGAAAATATTCTGAAAATCCTTTTACATAAATATATTTCTCTTTTCTTTTGGCTCAAAGATCATGAAGATTAATTTGTTTATATTCAAATCATTTCTTTTTGCTCCAATGACCAATTTAAAGTTAGGAAAGTGAACAATCTTAACACCCTAACATTGTACATTAACTACTGCTCCGGCATCTACACAGGGCAGTAAAACCGTAGCACGTTACACACTTGCACAAACAAGTTCTGCTTTTATATCTGCTGTATTATCACAGTGCTTAATTGGAATTAAAGAAACCTTGTAGGATAACCCAATCTTGTGACCACATTTTTTTGGACTAAAAGCTTTGTTCATGACTCAGTCCAGAAGCACTGCTTACCCAGTTGTTTAATTGTTGTAGAAACTGACCACATATCAACCACGTCTCATTCAAAGCACGCCTGAACATCCACCTCACTGCTCACAACAGTAACTGTGCCGCCAAATGCATAAGAGGAACTAAAATCCAGAATATGGCCCAAGCAGCTCTCTAGAGCAGAAAATGACCTTTTTCTTACTAAAGAGCTTATAAGTCCTTCCATTTTCTCAGTTTTATTCTTTGTTGTTAGTTGTTAGCTGTTAGCATCTTTCAACATATTAAGATTCACAGCATTATGGAAATCAGAAAAGTTTATTTTCAACTACTGCTAATGATATTAAACATAAAAACAAATTTACTACAGATTGTGAAATGTTACAGTTCTACAACCACGTGGATTTTGAAACGTGAGCAAATACAGAACATGGCAGTACCAAGATCAAGTTTCTGAGCTCCGATCTGATACTAACAAAAGATATTTGAAATATTGTAAGAACAATTTTTCAACGCAAAACTTCTTCAATAAGCTGTGGAAGCAAAACTATATACTTTGCACATTAACAAAGCATGCATGAAAACAAAAATTATAGCAATTTTGTTTTGAAGAACTATTTAAAGAAGCAATATGCATCGAGGTCCTGGAAGAGTCAGTGTGAAACAGTACTTCAAAACTTAACACTGTCAGAATATTTATGCTGGGAGTTATTGCTGTTTTACAGGATTGAGTTAATTTATCAATTGCTGTTGAGAATTTTGGAGGAACGCTTAATGGAGTCACTAGACCGTTATCTGTCGAAAGGCATGTGCACTGATATTTCAACACAACACCACTGTTGTTACTACTTTGACCTCACGTTTCACCAGAATTATTGAGGTCAGATGAGCAGACCAAAGTGTGCATGAAGCAATGACAGAATAGAAATGAAGACCCCTTAGGCAGCAGCAGCAGCACTTCCTGTGAGCAATCAGATATACTTCCAAGGCTTTAAGGAACTGATTTTAAACAGGAACATCAATGGGGAACAAACGACAAGAGTTGGCCTCCAGCAATGATGTCTGTAATGATTTGAAGTGATGTGAAACTAAGCAGAAATTCTAAGGCCAAAGCTACAAACAAAATAAAAGCAGCTTTTTTTGTTCAACTGTGTCGGGAGGTAGCTTCAAGACAGTACAAAATCTCAAAGTGTGCTCACAGATCTTCTGCGATTATGAAATGCATCCCTAGATCTAAACAGCGCTCGTGAAATCCAAACACTTACTGATACCTAAATCCAACTAAATCACTAGGTATGTACAAATCATGAAACCACTACCCCAGAATCATTGTATACAAGGAAAGGAAATCGTCACACATTTCTTGGATTTCTATCAATTCAGACATGCATGTCATTACAGTGGAATTAACAAGAATACCAATCCAGTGTGAAGTATACACAACTTCAGAGGGAACATGTATAACATTGGAATTCTGCATTTGTTGATCTTACTAAATCTGACTTGCAACGAAACTGCATTTAAAACAAGGACCCAGTGGTTGCACTATATAGGTGCAAAAGTGCTGCCCCCACTTGGGAGAAATGTGAAGTCACTGTGCTCAAATGAATGAGTCAAAATTAGGTCAAAGTTCTGAAACTCTCTTTCTGACAGTGTTGTGGGTGTATTTGCATATGGACTGCAATGATTCAAGAAGGCAGCTCACCACCACCTTATCAAAGGCAGTTAGGAATGGGCAATAAAGGCTGGCATAGTCAGTGATACCCAAAGCCCACAAATGAATTTTAAAAAGTACGTTTATTTAATTTTGGTTGTGGCTTGCCATTGACGAATAGGTATCTGCTGCATAAGAATCCAACAAAATAAAACAGTAATCTATTTGAGATGATGCAATGTTACCCCGTACACCAACCAGGCAGTTGGAAACGTGCAACCTTGGAAGAATCCGGCACCAGGTACACAGACCACAGAAACCGTGTCAACGGCAACCCAAAACCAGGTTATAGTGGGGGAAAAAAGAAATAACACCCCAAATACACGCCAATGCGAAGGAAAACCGGAAGTGAGGTAATCCAGGTCAACGGACTCCAGAGTTTAAATAACAGGAGGGAAAACACAACAGCGCTTCATCGGAGTCTGCACTGATGATGTTACCCAGCAGGGTAATGAAATGTGTGCAGAACATCGAACCAGCTCAGCGAACGAACCAACCACAACATCTACAAACCAAGCTACAAATCTACTCTAAAACCCTAGACACCCTCTAGCTTTGGACTCTCTTCCCCTGGCAAAAAGACCTTGATTATTCACAGTATCTATGCCCCTGATGATTACATATACAACTATAAAGGTTACCTCGCAGCTCTTACGCTTCAGGGTAAAAACGTTCCAGCCTATCCAGCCTCTGCCTACAACTCAAACCTTCACGTCTCTGTAACATTCCTCCTACAGAAGGGCAACCAAAACCGTACACACTACTCCAAAAGTGGCCTCACCAATGTCCTGTACAGCTGCAACATGACATCCCAACTACACTCATATCCTACCTACTAGTCTTTTGAGTAACAGTACATTGAATACCTTTTTGGAACCTTAGTGTATAACATCTACTGGGTCTTCTCTGTTGACCCTACCCTTTTTAAAAAAACTCCAATGAATTTGTCAAATTTGATTTCCCATTCATAAAACCATGCTGACCTTGACCATATAATGATTTTCTCAATGCACTGTTGTGATTTTCTTATGAATAGATCCCAGTATTTTTGAGATGACTGTCTTCCGTGGGATAAGGAATTAAGTCTTACTGTTGATAGTATTCATGACTGTGTCGTGAGCATATCATCACAGGAAGTGACGCAATGTTAAACAACCTTGCACGCTCTTGTAGCCTTGTGGCATCATAAAGCCATGGTAAGGCATTTCTTTAAAAAAGTTATGTTTTTCCTTTTTTCATGCCTCAGCAGACTGTGTAAATATATGCTTTATCAGCACCAAAGATTATCACACTATCAAATAGACTTGCCTTTAGGTCCTAATATCTCTTCTCTCCTGACTTGAATAGTAGTTCATAGCTTTGTTAACTTCCAATCCTCAGACTGCTGTAAAATGTAGGAAAATTTGGAAAATTGTAACCAATCTATCCTCTATCTCGTCAGCTACATTTGTTTGGAAATCTTAAGATGTAGGCCATCAGGTCAGGTTGACTTTTTAGTTTTTAATCAAATTCTTAGTTGCCTAATGATGGTTTCTAAAACGTACCCAATCATCCGGCTTACTACTTTTCTTTATGTTACAAATCCTGTCTTATTCTTAACGCATCATCAAATTCTTGATTAACCCAGGTAGAGATAGTTACTGTTGAGCTTTGGTCCACCACACCTCCCATGGAATGCTTTTTCGTTGAACATTTTTAAAAAAATATTTTTCTAAACATTTCCCACTGCTTATTTACCATTTAACCCTACAAAAGTCTTATGGTTCATTGGGTAATAACTGTGCCTCTGAGAAAGAAATGTTAGGTTCAGGTCCCACTTTGACTTTTTACTCAGAAGCAGCTTTCAAAGCATTGCTCAGAATGCTTGATAACCAGCCTGCTAATCCTTCCGATTTTTTCTCACTACTCCAAAAAGAAAAAAAAGTGTGAAGTTATGAAACAAACAAACCTTCCACTCTATGTCACCAATCAACTATAGCTGGCTTTTCCATTACATCAAAAGCAGCGGATTTGCTTAGATTTACAATTCTCAATTGGCACTGGAATGTATTGCTTCCAAACTCAATGTGGAATTTAATTACATTATGATCACATTTTCTTCAGATGATCTTTTCGTGCGAGATTACTAATTGAACCTGTCTCTTTGCATAATACTAGAACTTGTCAAACTTGAGAGGGTGCAGAAAAGATTTACAAGGATGTTGCTGGGACTGGAGGGTGAGTTAGAGGGAGAGGCTGAATCTCCCCCCGGAGCATTGGAAGCTGATGGGTGACATTATAGAGGTTTATAAAGTCATGACGCGTGTGGATAAGGTGAATACCCAAGCTCTTTTCCCAAGGCTGGGGAAAGCCAAAACGACAGGAGCGCAGGTTTAAGGTGACAGGGGAAAGATGTTAAAAGGACCTGAGGGGTAACTCAGCTGGTGCATGTATGGAACAAGCTGCCATAGAAAATGGAGGAGGAGAGAATAGTTACAATATTTAAAAGTCATCTGGATGGATGTATGAATAGGAAGGATTTACAGCGATATGGGCCAAATCCTGGCAAATGGGACGAGGTCAGATTGGGATGTCTGGTCACTGCGAATGAGTTGGATGAAAGGGTGTGATTCCAAACTGTATGACTATCCAAAATAGATTTATCCCCTTTTGTTCTAGAATGCATTATTACAGAAAATAACAAACATTCTAGAATACTTTTCTCAAATCTCTAAAGAAGAATAAAGTCCCCCACAATTAGAACATTGAGTATTAAGCCCCGTTTAATAGTTCTTCTAGCAATGCATCATTCTCAAAACTGCACTGAAATGACTACTTAAGGAAGAACCTAAACTTGTTCTGTTTTGCATCATATCTTGTGTTTGTATACAATGAAGGGCTTCACACACCAAAGCAGAGCTGTTACATGGACAAATCAAACAGCTAATTTGCATGCAAGGCCTCTCAAACTATTAGTAATGTAAGAAACAATGTTTGGTCGTCGGGAAAATATAAGTGGGAAACCGTTTTCCACATTCCCTCTTCAGGTTACAACAAATATTGCTCCGCTAAGTAACTATTAATGTTTTGGTTAAATTTGTACTGAAATTACTCTGTTAAAGTCAGCAAGAGCTTTACTGACCTCATTAAATGAAGTGGAGGTTCCGACTTTAGCAGCATGTTCAAACACAAATTCTACTATTTACCTCCAAATGGCTTTCAGTTCTACACACATTTTGCAAATTCATAGTAAATGATTTCTGCTGCTCAGCAAAAGCTTTGTGAAGAGATGTCCTTTGTTTCATGCCTCACAGAAGTAGTAGTTGTCTTGCTTTCAGTTTAAATAGCTTGTCACAGCTTGCTTAATGGGCTTTAAAGACAGGATAACATTGAAAATAGATATTTATCAGTATACCAAGTTTCAATTCCAGAGTAGGTCTGGATGCAAGACAAAGGAAGAACCAATCTTCCCACAATTTGCAGCTGTGATCACGGGCAGAAGAACATCTCTTCAGAACTGCCTCAAAAGCAAAATGCTGCAGATGTTGGAAATCTAAAACACAAGCAAAAAATGCTAAAAATACTAGGCAGGTCACACGGCTTCTACAGAGAGAAAACCAGGAGTTACCATTTCAGGCCAATAATCCTCTGCCTCTTCTGGTGAAAAGGTCATTATGTGAAAAATTAAGAATTTCTTTCTCCACAGATCTCGCTGATCTTAGTATTTCCAACATTTGCTGCTTTAGAAAATTTCTCTTCAGAACAGATCCTCTTAAATATGTTGTCAATGTGGTTGAGAACAGTTTACATGCTGATTATCACAATATTTCTACTATACAGCAAATCTCTGAAGCGCAAAGATGTCATCTTGATGCCAAATCAGCAAAAGACTTCAAACCAATTTCAAAATCTAGAAACAGCCACAATACAAAAGTTCACCAAAAACTTTCAATAAAACAAGAGATAATTTGCCTTTTGTTCAATTGAGGAGAACTGAAAGCTACTTTTATACTGATCATGCTGGCACTTGTGACATGTTGCAAAATTGATGAATTTCTCATGCTAAAAGGAAGGTAGCTTAGAAAATTGATTAACCTTTACCAACTTGTGTTAGCCTTATTTGGAACAGTAATTGGTCTGTCCTGTTAGGAACAGAGAGTCTGGTAAAGACATTAGCATACTAGCCACGACGTCATGCTGCACAGCCATTTTCTCCACAATGCTACCGAGATCTGATGTCACTACTTTGTGCATGCACACTCAGCAAAACATCTCAGCCACGTTTCACAATGTAGAGACTACGGAGTCTCACGTGCGTTTTATAAAACCATAATGACTGGACTTCAGAAGCAATTAATTAGTTATTAAGCACTGTAGGATATCCTGAGGAAATGACAGAATGCCATAAACATGCACTTACTCTTTCCTGCAGTACTTGCTCTATCTGATTGCTGCTAATCACATAAACCATGCACAATGTAATTAAAAATCAGTTGCCAATTAAGTTTTGCAATGATATTCACCTAAAATACGGAAGTTTTCCCTGTAATTTACAAAACATTGTCTGGAATCACATGTAATAGAATACATGCCCTAAGTTTAGACCTGGACCAGCTTGAGAAGGTCATGTTAACAACCTCAGGATTTAAAATGAGTAGTATGGGACGTGAACACAAAGTTTCTTGCCCAGAGATAGAGGCACTTCAAGTGTACCACACAAGCTCCTTTGAAATGAGCGATATAATATATTTATACTGTTTTTGGCTTCAGGTGATATAAACCATCTGTAAACTATTCCAATAAACAAGATCTCTTATGCAACGTTTAAGGATAATCTATTCTGCAGTGTAACTGTGCTATTTAGCTGTCAACCTGGTCTGTTCCTTTAAAGCCACTATTCAAGGTACAACTTGTGAGGAAGCAGCACAAGTAAGAAACTTTAGATCATTCTAGCCATTTATAATCTTTCCATGTCAAGGAAAACCTGTCTACAAATGTCTGCAGTCACAGAGGAAAAGGGAATTAGGGTTGTGAAGGAAGGTCTGATGCTCAAATGGCCCGGACAAGGAAAAACACAAGTTTCCATAGCAAGGTGGGTAGACAAGCCAAGAATTACTGCTAGACTCGGCCTTGGCAAATATTTTTGGCCAGAATCCATTCACACCGGTTTGCTTGACCTTTTCACCGCATTCCCAATTCTTCTGTCTTTAAGTACAATACAAGCAAACATTGGATCACCTGGAAAATGATTAAATTGAAAATTGGCCACACTAGGGCCCAGAATGAGTTGAGAGCTGAAGTTGAAAATGACCCAGACTTTCAAGAAGAGTACTGGGATCAGTTTTCCCTGCGGTAGGTCAGATGCAGCAAGTTTGGGACTGAACTGGAAACCTAGGGCCTGGACAAAAGTTAAATCACAAGGAGGTCAAAAAAAACCAAGAGAGGTATTTCAAACAGGCGCTAGATAATTTTTACAGGTATGTTGAAGCATTTTGTTTATCTTTCTTATTTTCAGTGAATGCTATATAGGATTCTTTGGCTATGAGTTTGAAAAAGTAAGTAAAAGAATTTCCAAGGATATTTTGAGACATTTGGCTGATTATTCTTCTTCCTTTGATTAGTTGATCTTAGCAAGCAAAAGGACTCCGGAAGGACATCTGGCACATCAGTCCAACAGACTAAAACCAATCACTATTTTGCTCTCTTCACCCTATTTTCTTCTGCTTCTAACGTTCACCTTCCTTGAAAAAGATCCCATTCTCTCGGCTTCAACGACTGCCTGTGGCAAAATATTAGCTATTGTTAACAACGACATAAAAAAAACTCTTCGCCCACATTCATTCACTTCATCATTTTAAATCGGTGTCCTCTCGTCTCCAATTCTAATACCTGAAAGAAACGGTCTCTTGATTCACTTGATCAAACCTGTCATCATTTAAAATATTGCTCTAAAACTTCCTCTTACTGCAAATATAAAGCTTCTATTCACTAAAGCAAGGAGATAAAAGCAGGAAACTGTAAACCAGTTAGCCTAATGTTTGTCATTGCAAAAAGTCAGAATCCATTATTAAAGTGTATTAGCAGGATATTAACAAATTAATAAATTGACACTGACTCTGCTTTATAGTATGAAAGCAGAATTGTGTTTCACAAATTTAATGGAGTTCTTAGAGAATATACTGATAGGATGGGGAGCCAGTTAGGAATGGGGTGAGAAATTTTTTTTAAACTTCAAGGGATATGAATCTTGGAAATTCCATACCCAACAGCATTGTGGAAGCTCTGTCACTGACTAAG
Organism: Ginglymostoma cirratum; assembly: GCA_024137785.1. Taxonomy (NCBI): domain Eukaryota; kingdom Metazoa; phylum Chordata; class Chondrichthyes; order Orectolobiformes; family Ginglymostomatidae; genus Ginglymostoma; species Ginglymostoma cirratum. The sequence goes on along the minus strand of JAHRHZ010000088.1, from coordinate 17,230,909 downwards.
TTTAAAGTAAAGATTGATAATGATGGAAAGGGATACTCGTGTCCGTGTGGGGAAAGATATTGAAGCGGTTGATGTCAATGGGATGGCACATTGGAAATAAAGCTCTGGAGTCATCACAAAAGTTAAGGATTTTATAAAAAGTGCAAAATAATCCCAATTTACCTGTCTTTTAGACCCAGCTTGACAGAAAGCATGGATGAGGTTCTTGTGTTTAACAAGAATAACCACTTACTACAAATAAATGTACATTCGCTATAGATAAATAATTATAGGCCGTTGACACATAAAACCACTCGTTAAATCTCTAACCCCTTACTAAACTCTTTCTAAACGCAGAGACAGACAGACACAAAAAAAGGGGTGTCATGGGCGGAAGGAAAGGCTGGGAAGGTGGTGTAATGGTCCCTGTCTACAGGATTCATGGAGATGATCCTTTAGCTTACTAGGACCTGTTGTTCCTCTATCTTCTTTCAGTAGGTACTTTCCATCTACTTGTGTGAAGTGCAGAGCATATGGTGCACACTTATAAAGGTTCTGACTTATTGGTTCAGAGCTGCCACTTACAGCAGCTCATGAAGGAAATAAACTAGCTTTTTGTCAGGCTTAAGGTGCCTTTTACTGCAGCGAAAAGGATAGTTCCTGCCTTGTCAGAGATCTGGTGGCTTTCACGCAAATATTTACACCCACAAGCTGGGGAGCCAATTACATTTATTGGTAGGCAGAAGGCCTTTATCAATCATCAACAATGCATTATCAATCAGTTAATACCGTGTGGAGCTGGAGGAACACAGCAAGTCAGGCAGCATCACAGGAGCAGAAAAGTCGACGTTTTGGGCTTACACCCTTTATCAGGATTGACATCCCGTCACCCTTCAGTGCTGATGAAAGGCATGAACACGAAATGTCAATTTTCATGCTCCTTGTATGCTGTCTGGCCTATGTTCCTCCAGCTCCACACGGTATGGACTCCAACTCCAGCATCTGTAGTTCTTACTATCTCATTATCAGTTACTTGTTGCCGATAAACTTCCATTCATAAACATTTCCTGGCTCCAGCTCATCTGCCGTAACCTCCCCTACTGCATGAACAAACAGCAGTGTAAACAACTCTTCAAAATGAACATCACGTAACTTGCTTTTCAAAAGAAGTGCAGTAATCCTTTCCACAATCCTTGGTTTTTAAACCAGTCCTTTTCCCTTTCAGTCCACAATTAAAAATACAGAAAAATAAAAAAAATCACTTTGAATGGTGGAGTAGGCTCAACAGAAATGGGAATAGCCTATTCAGCCTATGTCCCTATGTAACCAGCACAGTGGATAAAATATGGCTTTATTGTATTTGAATTTCCAAAAGGCATTGGACAACATGCAACATAAGAAAAGTTACTGCACAAGATAAGAGTTTGTGGTGTTGTGGGAAATATTTCAAAAATGGATAAAGGATTGCACGTCTAACAGAAAACAGAGACTGGGGATAAATGGATCATTTTCAATTTGCCAAACTAACTATGACGAGCGAGAGAACAAGGTGTAGAGCTGGATGAACACAGCAGGCCAAGCAGCATCAGAGGAGCAGGAAAGCTGACGTTTCGGGCCTAGACCCTTCTTCAGAAAAAGCTATGGAGTGCCACAGGGAGCAATGTCAGACCCTCAAGTATTTACAATCGATATTGATAATTTGCATGATGGGACCAAGTGTATTGTCCCAAATTTTTAATGAAGCATGGAGAAGTCAGAAAGCATTAAGAGAAGTGTCTTAAAGTGAGATAGGTAGGTTAAGTGAATAATATGTAGAAACACAGTGTGGGAAACTGTGAGCTGGTCCACTTTGGCAAAACGACGAGAAGTGCAAAAATGGTATTCAAATGGAGAGACAATGCAGAATATTGCAGTAGAGGGATTGGGTGCCCTGGTACAGAAACTGAAAAAGACCTTTCAAATAAAAAAAAATTGATCTGCTCGGACATGCTATGACACAGCTGCATAGCTGGTCGAACTTGAAGCCAGACCCCCTGGGTTAGAGACAGGGACATGACCACTGTGCCAAAAGATGTCCCAATGACTAAAGATTGGCATACAGACAAGGGATTTGGAGGACAAAGACAACGTTGGCTTTACACTCAGGAGATGGAGTAAACAAGTATGGAAATTTTGCTACAAATGTACAGGACATTGGTCAGACCAAATACAGTGTACAGTGTATAACTTTGATCTTTACTTAAGGAGGCATTTCAAAGAAGATTTATGAACTTGATTTGTGAGATGGAGGGATTGTCTTCTGACAGAAAGTTGGGTAAGTTGGCTCCGTATTCAATGGAGTTTAGAAGAATGGGAAATGATTTTCTTGAAACAGACAAGAAAATTATGAGCCCCGAAACGGTACATGCTGAGAGTGTTTCTTCTTCTGGAAAAGTCTAGAACTGGAAGGCACAGCTCAAGTATAAATAAGTCTCTCATTTAAGATGCAAGTGATGAGGAATCATGCTCTGAGGGTTGTTTCTCCTTGGAACTGTTTACCTCAGGCAGCAGTGTGGGCCAGATCAATGAATGATTCAAGATCAAGTTAGGCAGATGTTTTTAATCTATAAAAAAGTCAAAGGTAAAAAGGGGGTAAAGTAGGAAAGTGCAATAGAGGGCACAATCAGATCAGCCATGGTCCTAGTGAATGGCAGAGCAAACTTGAAGAGCTAATAGGCCTGCCTCTGCTCCAATTTCTTGGATTCTTACCTCTCTGACTCAACAGGGCAAGTCGCCATACTTAATGCTGGCTTTTCCTCCAAATAGAGTAATCCTCGGTGAATCTTTTCAATAGTCTTCAGATAAAGGTGTGCCCAAATTACAAACAATAGGCTTCAGCTCTGGCTCATACAAAATTACCAGTTATGCTCTTGCACTCTTACATTCTTATTATGAAACCAAAAAAAAAACTTATCGTACCAATTGCACTTGACCTTGCTACGGTGTTCCAGGAACTGAGGCACAATTGTAATTAGCGATTTCTTGAAACAGCCAAAATGCTGTCACTGGGAAAAAGATCAACTTCAAGCCTAGTCTTTGGAGACAGATCAAGGTTTCGAAGTTAAAAAAATTGAAATGCAAAGCAATCAATTTTCTGGAGGAAACTGGATGATGCACTTTCAGTTAAAACTTACATCATTTGCATCACTTATTTTAGTCAGGGTGGTTAAACATTTACAAAAATAACTTTTGGCTTTGACAATAAATTTAAGCGTATGTTTGAAATGCAAACATACTTCCTTTTTGGAGGTGCTTTTTTTTTGCTATTTTTAATTTCAACCAATTAAGAAGCAAAATTAATGTGAATCACACTCAGTCCCACTAATTTAACTAACATACTAGCATATTTTCTGCGGCATTGCTCATGGTAAGTCAGCAATTTCTTCACACCAAGGGAGCATTATAACATGGACAGCCTTGATAAACAGCCCTTTAAATGCATCAAATTTAATGGAATAGCATGTCATTTACAAGTAGCCAATATCCTGATGTTGCTTATTCTGAAAAGGCTCTTTACATTTTTGCTAAAGCCTAACAAACTAGACAATAAAGTTTAAAAAGCTTTGTTGAGGAAATAAAGTGAGTATAATATTTATATTAAATATATTTTAAGATTAAACGGTTGTATTATTTCAAACACAAATGCAGAAATTCAAACACTTTTTCTTATCAGTGGAAGAGTGCACTTTCATTCATAAGAGATCTAGCAGTTCAGACGTAGCTTGAAGCCAAAAGACATAAATGAAGAAGGTTCAAAATTATTCTACCATGAACATTTAGACAAATGATGACCTTTGACATTAAAACTCGCTCAATATCAGCTCAAATATAACATTTTCAGCAGATTCTCAGAGGCACTATTATTTATTAACATGTGGAATGTTTCAATGTTTATTTCAGAATGTGCAGCATTTGCTTTTGTATAGATAAATTCTCATTGGCAAATCCATTTTTAGAGTTATGCAGCAGGCTCTTGTGGAACAATAGTAGTGCCCCAATCTCAGAGGCAGTAGGCTCGGGTTCAAGTCATACCTGCCCCAGAAACACGTACCACAATGTGGATTGAAAAGTATTTTACACACAATTATGTGGGTTAATTGGGTTTAACATTTAATAGGTGATCGAACTGAACTTAAGTTAGAATATTGCAATGTATTTATAACATGTTGTTTCTAAACAATTCTGTTCTGATTTAGCAGCATTTAGGTACACTTGGAATTGTGTCTTGCAAAGAAATACGTTGAAATTGCAATTAGTCATCAAGCCCAAACAGCTAACATTGGTAGTAATTCTCGACACAAACAGCAGTCTTAATAACATGTGCTTGCCCTATTTCCATATTTCTTTAACCATCTATCTAAGCCATTCTTAAAAGGTGGCAGAGACTCTGCTGTAATCAGTAACTTCTGCAACATGTTATGACTGAAAATTTACCACACAAAAAAGAAACTTGAAAAAAAAAATCTTGGAGTTAGAACTAGCAGCACCAGGGGAGCAGGAAGGCCGACGTTTTGGGCCTAGACCCTTCTTCAGAAATGGGGGAGGGGGAGGGGGTTCTGAAATAAATAGGGAGAGATGGGGAGGCGGATAGAAGGTGGATAGAGGAGATAGAGCTGGATGAACACACCTTGTTGTCTCAGATTCTCTAGCATCTGCAGTTCCTACTATCTCTGGAGTTAGAACTATAACTTGACAAAATTGTTTTAACTCTGTAATGAAGAGTCAGACTGCCTGCCCAACATCTAGATCTCCAATGTGTTAAAACATCTTTTCATCTACACACTACAAACTCCACTGTTGATAATTACAGCCCTTCTTCAACTATCTCTCAAGGCTGAATCAGACCATCAATCACGATGGAATTTATGACAAGATTGTTTACTTCTATATTATTGTACGGCGTGCCCCAGCAGTGTAAACTCCACTCACATGCAGTCCACGGTCTCAATACAGGCAATGATCTCTCTGCCATCACCAGTCCTTCACCCTTCGTAACTTCCATTTGTCTAAATTCCGCCAGGTACAGTTACCCAAAGTGGGACATTTGAAACAGATCAGTCTTCAGTGCCCTGGAAAATCTCTTTATCAGCAAAATATATATCTTTAGTCAAGTTTCATTATGCTACCATTGTCTGAGGTGGTAAATTTACATTATGAACAGAAGTTCTCATCAGCGTAACATCTAAAGCCCACATGCTGTTTGATACTTGCAGTTTACATCCAAGCATTGTTGATAACATGCAATAAATTAGAGGCTTAGGCAATTATCTGGGAGGTAGGGTACCTTTTTGCCCTCTCCAGGAATGCAAATTTCACTCATGTGCTGGTAAAATTAATGCATTTGCTATTTTCTCCAACTTTGTGAAACAAATGCAAATTGTGCTTTAATTTCAAATTCCATTCAAGGTCAGAAAAACACAAGTACAGCATTCTTAAAAATTCAAACACAAACAGCCAAGAGACATGCTAAGCAACCTACTCGCTTTCCTTGGCCAGCAAACACTAAGCACGCATAAGGAGCCCATTGGTAATTGTCTCTACAATTTTACCCTCAAATCTATGTGTCAGAAGATACCAAGAAATACCAGATACCTTTCCAAACCAACACACCGATCGGTAGTATTTTGTATTGCAGAGATCAGCTATGGCAATGCATGTCAGCATCTTATTAAGCTGCAACAATGTACTTGAGAAATGACTTGTTTTTCTGGCTGCTGTTGTTCCTTTCAGCACGTGGTTTGAAGCAACACTACGAATGAGTTCGAGACAAACTGGTCAAGGAGAATTCGAGTCAACAGGTGTCTTCTGTCTTGAGCTTTAACGTAATATGATGTATAATATGCTCGCACTAAATAATACTATACATTGTAATCATATACACACACACCAGGTTCTGATCCTATATTTACATGAAGTTATAACCCATCTTCTTCACGTGATCGTATCCACATGCTCTTAAGATTACCTGAAGTTTTAGTCCAGAGTCATTTACTCTTATACAGCGTGTTCAAACTCTGATCACATCATGTTATTTACACTCCAATCCATAACATTATCACAAGGTTGCTTTGGGATTCTGAAACCCTTGCACAGCACTCTGTCCAAACTTCTTGCCCCCATCTTAAAGATTGATGAGCTTTTTTAAACTGTCTCAATCAACTGAGCTACCTAGATTACTTATTTTAACAACTTTACTACACATTTTCTCACCTTTTCTCCTTCTCCCCAAGTCTTTGACTTGACTCATCTCTGTTTCAATGCATGGGTCAGCTAAGTTCTGATAAAGAAACACCACAAAGTAGGTGATCTTGCATTCGCTCTGCTGGCAACCACAAGATCGGAAATTTAAATCAATCTGGCTGTGTGCATGAGAATTACAAGGTGGTTATACATCTTTTGTTCCATTATAGTGTTCAATATTGTTGTTACTCGCCCAATGAAGAAACAGAATAGTCCTTTCACATGTTGTTGTCCTTCACACAAAGAAGCTGAGTGTGAAGACAACTTTCCACTGGCAAGTGAAACTAGACCTAAGGGGCTTAGCCTCAAAATAAGGGGGAGCAGATTTAGCACTGAGTTTAGGAATTTCTTCTCCTGAAGGGTTGCGGATCTGTGGAATTCCCTGCCCAGTGATGCAGTTAAGGCTACCTCTGAATGTCCTGAAGGCAAAGATAGATAGATTTTCCAACAGTAAAGGAATTTAGGGTTGTGATGAGCAAGTGGGTAAGTGGAGCTGAGTCCATGAAAAGATCAGCCATAATCATACTGAGTGGCAGAGAAGGCTTGAAGGACCAGATGGTCTATTCCTGCTCCTATTTCTTATGCACTTACGTTCTCTCACAGGATTGATGTGTTCTTCAAAAGGACTCTTCTAAGTCACGAATGTACATTTTGTTCCCACTTGATCAAAAAAGTGTGTTAACTTGTTCTTCACTTAATTTACTGTCCTAACCTGAAGCTGTTTGAAATTTGTACTCCCCACTTCTGCCAATTTTCTGATCAATAAAATGAATCTTAAAGCTTAAATTTTTGTGGTGGCAAGACTCGTACCAGAAAATTTTATTCCATCGTTCTATTGCCAAAAATTACCTTCCTGGTTTGGAAAAACACTGCCACAAAATACGCAAGATTTTTATCTCCTTGTATCGCATTTCTTTAAGTACGTTGTTCAGTTTTGGGTGTTGTAAAGACTGTTTCTGTGATTGAAAGCTCTTGCCATTCTAAATTCTGTTTTCTAAGTAAAATTTGGTTTTCCTTCAGGTTGTAGACATGCTCGCTGAGCCATTGGGTTTGATTGCAAACATTTCAGCACCCTGCTAGGTAATATCGTCAGTGCGCCTGCAGTGAAGTGTTAGTGTTCAGGCCTCCAGGAATTCCCTGGCGTGTCTCTGTTTGGTTCAATTCTCACTTGTCTCACTACACAGGGACAACGAGAGAAACAAATTCAACTGGGACAACACATCCATAATTGCACAAGCCAAACAGAGACATGCCAGGCAATTCCTGGAGGCCTGGTAATCCAACCAGAACTCCATCAACAAACACACTGAATTAGGCCCTGTGTACAAGCCACTGAGGAACAAAACCGCAAGTCATACCAACCACCCCAGCAAACCGAGGCACATAAATTATAAGTGGGACGGAACACTAACGCTTCACTGGAGGCGCACTGATGACGATACTAGCAGAGTCACGAAACGTCTGCAATCAAACCCGCCAGCTCAGCAAGCAAGCCTACAACCTAATGAACAATCCAAACTACAAATCTTCTCAAAAACTTTTGGTTTTCCTTCACCAATATGGCACTTGAACATCACTGAATAAAGACCGTATTTCCGCAAGATAACTGAAGGATTTCCATATACCAGTGGGTGGAACTTTCTCAAATGGCTGCGCTAAACAAGGTTCAATTATTTTGTCACTGCATCATAGATGTCTGCTAAGAGTTCTTCTGCACCCAAGGTATTTTTGTGCAGAGTTTGAAAATTATGATCACACTCTTTTGTATTGTTTTTCATATTTTAACCGAGTAAAATTGATTTAAAAAACTTCATTGTTTAATAAAATATTGAATTTGTCAGCCAAACCGCAAAATAATAAAGATTGCACTGATAGGGTTTTGATTTTTTAAATTTCAGTGATGATTCTTATTCTTTGACTGAAAAACAAACACTTTTTTTTAAAGAATGTACCTCAAGAATCTTAACTTCTCCATCAAAAATAGTTCACAAATTTGTTAACTCATAGCTAAAACTCTTGACTTTGTTCCTAAGCCCAACTCTTGTGATGGATGCAGAATATTTTTGTCCCTTCTGAAGCTAGTAGAATTCTTGAAGGATGCCAGCTTCCTTTCACAGGTACTTAAATTTGGAACGATCCGTCCAGCTGCTCAATGGACTTTTAGCACTCTCACAACTTCTTTAAAGCTTTTCCCCCTATTAACGCCTGTAACAGGCATTTTAAGACCTACATTGTTCAGGTAGTTTCTCCGGAGGAGTTTTCCACTCAGTAATGCTTCTTTCACAGCAAATACTGCCGATGCTGAAGATCTGAAATAAAAACGAAGTGCTGGAGAAATTCAGCAGGTCGACCAGCACGAGGACAGCAACAAAGCTTATGCTTCGGAGTTTTGAAGAAGTGTCATATTGGACTTGAAACATTAACTCAGTTTCTCTTTCACAGATGCTGCCAGGCCCGAGTTTCTCCAGCACTTTCGGTTTTCAGTTCTTTCAAAGCAGCTCTATGTTCAGTTCTGTGACTTAGAAAGGTCTGGTCTTAAAGTGTAGCTGATCATTTCTTCAAATTTAAAAAAAGGTTTTTATTGAAGTCTTCTCTTGACAATCTCAGATCTGTTTCTTGACCTTCACTGCTGCTGCAACTTTCTAGGCATGTCTCCCATCATTGATACTATCTTTTAATTCATAGGTGAATGCCTCAGAATGAACTGAAAGAACTGTAGATGCTGTAAATCAAAAACAGAACTATTGCAATGATGGAAGAAAGGGTCACCAGACCTGAAACGTTTACTCTGATTTCTCTTCAAAGATGCTGCCAGACCTGCTAAGTTTTTCGAGCAATCCTATTTTTGCCTCAGTATGAGTTTGAGTTCAAGACACACTGGTCAAGGAGAAGGCAACGTGAAGAGCTATCTTGCAAATTTATCAAAGGCTATTTATTACACATTCAAATAAAATATTGTCTTCCATGGCAATCACAGATACACCAGGTTCAGATCTAGGAGTTAGATGAGGTAACTCTGCTCACACTGTGCTATTTACACAGTGATGTGCAGCACTGCGACATCACTGCAATACTTCTCCAGCCTCTCAAAGACCTCATGACAACAATCCTGATATTTACTTTATATATTGTGCTTAAGTGGTTTGCAAGTCAACAACACAATGGATATCAAATTCCAAGGTTCAAAAATATTAAAGCCAAACTACAATGATCTCCTCCTGAGCTGAAAACAGAACAGACTTCTTTCTGTGGCTTCAGCAGTTCACAGTTTGACCTGAACACAGAAATGCACTTGCCCCTGAAAATCTGTAAAGTTTCCTTGTCAACAGGAAATGCAAAACAATCTCAAGCTTTTGTCTATTGACAGCCTTAAAAGCAGGTTCAATTTGGTGAACACATCGTACATTCTGTGGTATCATCTCACTTTTGTTACAATGCCACAACATGGGATCCAGTGAGAATCAATTTGAAATGACAGAAATGGGGATGTTCGGTGATGATTGCAGGATCTTCAATATCATTTGCAACACCTTAGATACCATGTGCATCAAGACAACAAGCTTGGGACAATAAGTGGCAAGTAACATTTATGCCGCACAGGTAGTGGGCAATAACAATCTTTATCTAGCAAAAAAATAATGAGTACAACAGAATACTGTGCACTTGCCTGGATGGTTGAATCTCCTATGGGATTTAGGGAATTCAACACAATTGCACAACTGTTACGCTGCAGGAGGTCATTCAGCCTATTGTACTTGCACCAACTGCATTAGTACACCATCACCTGAAACATTCGACTATCTAATTGTAATTGGTGCATGGCACCTGAAACGTGGACCAGCTAAACAATGTACTGGAGCACTCATCAAGGCTCTGACAATATGATCCAACCATGATCTATCCCAGTGACAAGAACAGGAGTAGCAAACACATTCAACCATCATTAGCTCTAGTCCCTAACCAGTGACACACTTTATTGCCACTATTTCACAGTCACCAGGTCAAAAGTCATGGGTCTCTCTCATACTATGGGGGCAGAAGTCCAGGTTAGAACTCATTGAAACTAAGATGCAGGTTTTAATACCCAATTGCAAACAAGCAGGCAGCTGGCCATGCTGGGTCCAGGCTCAAAGATTCTCAGAGTTGGTCAGACAGAAATCTGGGGAAGATGACTCATAACAGGTGCTGCTATGCCAAGCAGAGGAAAAAGACTGATTTTGGTTAATCACCCAAGCAGAGTGCTGGTGAAGATGCATTCACGGTCTGAAGAAAAGAGGCTTATTCAAAAGTACAGATCAAGGAGATGCAGAAGATACCCTTGTTACTGGGGTCCATTCAAAATACGCTCAGCTGATTCAGTGATGAGACTTCATTTATAAGGACAGTAAAATATTTACCCTGGTCAACTAGGGAGAAAAAGTCCTGTTGCAGCTAGGAGCAGCTCACAATTTTATATACATAACGCTTTCTGCTGAAAGTGGATTATAATGTATAAACAGTGTGGGATTTTTTTCTTAAGTAGTCAACAAGACATATCTTCACCATAGTTCAGTGTATAAGGTGCCTATCAAATGTTGTTTAGCCAACATTTAGCATATTTGTTACAAGCTTTACAGTGTGAAATCATGCGTAATTTCTTTTGTACGAGTTACTGGGAAATTCACATCTTTTTGAAAACAAAACGTGTTGTCTCTCTATGGGAATTGTAACATAAGCACAATTATTGTAACAAACGTTCCCTCCAAGCTGCATGCAGCCACTGAAAGGTTCAACACATATTGCTTGGCTTTGGCACACCAATAGTAACATTGGCTTCTGATTCCAGAAGTCATTGGAACGGACCTCAGAGACCTGCGCAACCAGTAAGAAAATTAAAAGGGAATGTTGATATTAACCCCTTTTAGTTTTAGAAACAGTACTGGTGACAAAACCCACTTTTATACATGCGTACGAGAAAGAACAATTTGACACAGATGGAAAAAAACTATTAAAGAGAGAGGTTTAAGAGATAAATTGAAGGTTACAGGTTGTTGAGAAGTTTTGAGTAAACAGAGAAAAGCTATCCCCTCTGTCAACCACATCAATAACCAGAATTAACAACAGAACAACAGTGAGTTAACAACAGAAATAAATTTCTTGTACCAGTGATGTCCATGAGTTGCACACGGTGGCTCAGTGATTTGAATTGCTGCCTCACAGTGCCAGTGACCAGGGTTTAACTCCACCCTCAGGCGACCGTCTGTGCGCAGCTTGCACATCCTCCTTGTGTCTGCGTGGGTTTCCTCTGGGTGCTCCAGTTTCCTCCCACAGTCCAAAGATGTGCAGGGTAGGTGGGCTGGCCGTGCTAAATTGCCCGTAGTGTTCAGGGATGTGTAGAGTAGGTGTGTTAGCCGTTGGAAACGTAGGGTTACAGGGAAAGGGTACAGGGATGGGTCTGGGTGGGATGCTCTTCAGAGGGTTGGCGTGGGCTTGTCGGGCCATTTGGCCCGTTTCCACACTGTAGGGATTTGATGATTCTATGATCCTTCACTGACACTATGCGTTCATTATATACAAGGTAGTGAATTGCAACATAACAAAAGAAGACAAATTGCAGAGCTGGACATAACAGTTACCTATTTATGGATTAAATACAACTTTAGATGCAAGATGATAAATGGACCATTCAAACCTTCAAGACTGATAGAAACTGTATCTCTATACAACAGAGATATCTCATACTGAAATTTCAAGGGTCATGATAACACACATGAACCACGCAAACTATACTCATACAGTTATGTGGTTTGAACTACTTGCCAACTTGTAATTCACACAATTACGCATTTGACTGTGTAAGATCCTTCTTAAATTTCTGTACTCATAGTTCGAAAACTAATGTCTTTATTTCAAGGTAAAATATAGGACATAGTTTAAAAGATATTGATATTGAAATACCAGAAGAATAATAGGTAACACCGAATGATTATGAGTCTGTCATCAGATAGCATAATAAACCTTAGGAAAAGTTTCGAGTAGTTTATAAATGTTATTTAAACCACAAGATTATGTTACAGCCTTGAATCATTTCCTTTTACTTGTTGTTGTTTACTATACATTTTAGTTTCCAACATTAAGGTTGTAAGCCTTACTGATTTTGTCCATAGCCTCAAGGTAGGACATGGCAGACTGATTTCACATGGCCTCTCAGCAACTATTTTTTGTGAAATGCATTTTTAAGAGCGAGTTCTGGTCATCATGGTGAAATAACAAAAACGGTTGCCTTATCGGCTTCTGAAAGGAAGCTGCCCTTTAGATAAGATTTTACCCCATCAGCTCTATTTAATTTTAATGGTTGATTAACAATTAATTGGAGTTAGAAGCACTTGAGAAGCTAAAGGCACTTGTAGAGGCATTATCAGCAACTTGTAAAAAATTGGTTCAATTGACAGATAGATTAGATGCCAAGTACATTTTGCACTATGATAACACTTTCCTGAAATGACTACGAAGTTTAATTAACAATTTTTGCAATAGATTCATTCCAATCAGAATTACTAATACATTGCTATAAAAACAAAATACTGACAAGATCATGGAATAAGTGTGACACAAAACTGCTTCATTCACACCAGCAACATCATATTTCTGTTACTAAGTCGTAACTCATTCAAGCTCAAGTCATACTGCCTCATAAGGCTGGTGCACACATGACACCACACCAAGAAAACAGGATTCTATGTATTCAGCCTAATGACTCAAAACATAGTTAGGTTACCCTTAATATCTTCAAGTTACTAATGATCAAATTTGCATTTCTACAATACCTAACCATTTTGCAGAAACTTAACCTACAATTTACCTTGAAATGCAATCACTGTTCCTCTGCACCCAATGCAGTAGTGGATTCACATACAAGATTGTTCACTGGGTAAATAAACAAATGATCAACATTGTACAGGATTAATTTAGGGAGAAACGTTGATCATGAAAAGCAGAGAGCTCCTCAAGTCTTCTGATAGAGTTCTGTAGTTTATATCACTTCCTCAAACCATTTGAAATAAGGTTCACGTCTCATCACAAATAAATATTCTAATGACTAAAGTTTAGGTCAAAGAAATTAGATGAATCAGAATTCTGTTTAGCCATTCTGATACAGGACTTGGATGCTGAATTCATGACACAAAATAAGATTGCAGTAATATCACAGTGTAACTGCAAAATTAAGTATAATAATTTTTAGCCAACATGGAAAAGCAGATTATCATAGATTCATGAAGGAGACTTAAACAGTCCCCAAAAAGCTGATTTTTTTCTAATAACTACACCATACAAGTGTGGAATCTTGACTATTTGTCAGAAGAGGTTAATTAACTACAGACTAACTGAGGAGTTAACTCTAACTTCTTCACTAAATGCATTCTGAATCAGTCCACAACAACCACTAGAACTTAATGTTTACAAGGATTGTAAAAGTGCCGAGAACCATCAAGTCATGCAACAATGCACAAGAACAGATAAATCTTAGGTTTAGACTCTTCATCACAAAGAGATAGCCAAAATACAAATTAATCATTAATCTTTGATAACAAAGAAAGGCCTTGAAGAAATGTTACATGTGCTCCATTGGAAGGAACTACCTTGTGAAGATTCCGTTTCATAACATGAAATCTCTCCGTTCTAGGATCCAACACATTTGAAACCAATTCACAATTGAATGACTGTCATGGCTAAAAAATAAGATTGATATCCTGACAAAAAAAAAAAAAAACAAATATGACCAGTTAACTCAAGGCAAACAGTGTCAAATGCAGTGTGCCCACTTCGTCTTTGGAAATGGTTTGCAAGATTGGTTGGCTTGGGCGATAGCTGGGGTGATGCCCAAAGAAAGAAACCAAGCAGTAACCTGGTCATCAGAGTTGCCATTGCTGAATCTGCCCACATCCTTTTTTGTTAAAGAAATAATTAGTACGTTTTTATAGCTTCACTTTTGATATATTGTGTCTATGTACTTAATTTATTCAACAGGGCACGCATAGGGTGTGGATCACAATTTCACAATGACTATTCAATCCTTAAACATAATTAAGAGCTGTCTTAACCAATTGCCGAAGGATAGATTTTAATTATTCCTGCAAGATATGCGGACATCGCTGGATCAGCCAGTAATTATTCTCTATCTCGACTTTGCTTTGAGGTGACAGTGATTTAGCTTCTCGAATCAGTTCATACAGAATAGGTGCTCCTATAGCGTTGCTAGGAAGCACTGTGTTAGAAAGTAAACTACTTCCCAGAATTGATTTAACTTACTGATCCACCTTAAAATTTAGTTAATCCCCTGAAATTTATTTCATCACATATATTCAGGTATTTGATCAAAGTAACTTTGAACAAGATCTACAGTAAACAAAGTATTAGGAGCATAAAATAGTTGTACTTCAATGTAAATTGGAAGAGGTTAGAAAAATAAATGGTTTTTTTGTTGGTAAAACTAAAAGATAAAGCAGGAACAGATTCATTTTTTCATCCTGACAGCGTTTACACTATGCTGCGTATCAATGAAGTGAGTCATGCCACAAGCATGATGATGATGATTCAGACATTGCTTGGTATAAAATTGAGGATGTACAATTTACCATTTTCACTCTTATCAAATTCCGAAATGTAAACTGTCTGACTCAGAGATACATAGCATTAGCGAACATCATAAAATACATACAGTAACATTTTAGGCTCAAAGCTTCAAGGCATTCCTATCACATTGGACAACTTCCAAAATTTATTCCGCTCCTTCATTGCTTCAATTTTCAAGAGCTTAGTTTTAAGTTACACAGTACACCGATGCTAAGTATAAATTTCCTGGCATAAATTCTTTATGAATCAGCACTACCCACTGCTGAGTTCCGCTGTGACTAATGACACACTAATAAAATGTTTGATATTCAGGAAGTAACCACATCAGTATATTTTACTACAGCTAAAGAAAACAAAACTGATTCATCACATTGATATTTTTTATTTATTTTGATTTTTTTCTTAAAGTCATCGTGTTTTGGGCACGCGATCTTGCTCCCTGCTGACTGGGATAGGACATCATTGTTGACAAGATGGTATTGGTCCTAACTTTATTTTCTACTCCCGCAAAACACCCACAATATCCTTCCTTCCTCTGCAGGTGATGAACCATATTGGTGCAGACTTCAACTGGCACGCACAGTACTTAAACCATTCTTCCCCTGCCAGACCAGACAGTTCAGTATTTGCAGGCTGTTCAACTTAAAGGATCATCCAGTGTTCACATGTGTTTTGCCCCAGAAACAAAAAATGATGTAACTTTGATTCCCCTTGACAAACTTTACAGAGTCAAAGTGTCCAACAGAATTCAAATGAATCTGGCTTTTTTTGGTCAATAAGTTTATAGAGGTGTAATAAAGCAGGTTCAAGAGAAAATTAGTGTCAGTCTTAGGTGGGAGAAAGTTGCAGACCGAAAAACAATGAGGTCTGTTCCCTTGTGCCTCATATAATCTATTATATATCCATCCGTAATTATCCATCTGAAGTAAGCACAATTTTGTTCCAAGTAACAAAAAGCTAATATGGTGTCGAGAAAGAAACTGAAAAGGTGAAAATTTACAAAGATAAATAACACAAATAAATAGAGAAAGTGTAGAAGTTACTAACAGTTTGCAAAGACTTATTCAAAACTCAGAAAATTATAAATGGAAAATAATTTTCCCTGGTTTACTTCCAGTGTTATTTGAAAAAAGGTATTTGCTGGAAAAATTGACTAAGATACTGAAAAGTAAAAAAATGTACTTTTTCAACAGTTTATGGGTATAGTGTCTTTAAAAAAAGGGAGTGAACAAGCGAGAAACAAAGGAAGAGGAAACGAAGAGGGGGAGGGACGGAAGGGGAGGGAGAAAAATAAGAAGGAGATAAGGAAGGAGGGAGGAAGAGGAAAAGATAGATGAAGAAAAGGAAAAGGAGGTGGGGGAGAAAAAAAGGTCATCCCAAATACGAATAGTTGTCAAATGGAAGGTCATCAACAGACACTTTCATTGGCCAGACAAGGAAGGGGATCCACATTTCAGATATTTTTAATCACACATTTGTATCCAGGAGTCTCACTTAAAAAACGAAAGTATTGACCAAATTTCTACACTCGTTCAAGATAATAAAACTAATGGATTACTGTGATTAGACAAAATGACAAATATAAAAGATGTCAAACTTAATACAAATGCAAATGAAACCATAATAATCTCCAAGCCAATTATTAAACAGAATACCTTAAATGTGCACATGAAAGCCAAGTGCTGTTTTCATTTTTATTTCAGCCGAGTTAGTTTGCTCCAAGATATAATTTTTTGTAATATACGGTCGGACTTAGCCTGAAAAATATTAGCTTTGACTTTTCACTTTGAGGAGATTAGGAGCATTTACTGGATAATACTTTGCACGTTCACAAAGGGAAGCAGTAGATTTTTAACTTTGAGGCATTCATTATAGGCATACAGTTAGGTCTGCATTTATGAGGAGCACAAATCCTAAGATAGCGTTATCATGCTAAGATGGTGTATGGTGTTTAAATTCCAGTTGTAGCAAAAATAATTTGGTGAAACACATATGAGGTAAAGGTTTCTTTTAATAGGTTCAGTCAAGAAAGGTTAAACTGAGGCTGAAATGGCAATTTTTTTTGGAAAAGCATTGAAACCCACAATCATGATCATAGAACAAGATCTATGGAGGTAAAGGTAAACAAAGACAAAGACAAAGACAAAAAGTAAAAGTCCAACGTTTCTCCCGTCATTTCTGATGAGAACGGCAACTGGAAAAGATGATGTGAACGTTACAAAGGACTTCAGAATTTCAAAGCGAAAAGGAGGGATATGAAAATGATAGTAGGTTCCTCACTACTATCCAAATACTTCTGTAGGAAGTTAGCACAATATGACAGGATTAAGTTCGAATGCTGAAGACAGTAAGGACTGCAGGTGCTGGTTGCTTGAGTCAATACACGTGGAGCTGGAAAAGCACAGTAGGTCAGACAGCATCCGAGAAGCAGAGCAGTCAACGTTTTAGGCCGAAACCCTTTGTCAGGACTAGGGAGTGGGAGGGGAGTCCAGAAATAAATAGGAGGGAGGGGGCAGATGCTAGGGAGAGGATAGGTGGGGTAAAGATGTGTGGATGCAAGTAGGGCATCATTGTGGTTGTTCAGTGGGAACCTCTGAACCACCAACCTCCGAATACGATGCATCATCCACCAACATTTCCACCACTTAGAATCAGACCCCACCACCAGAAAGATATTTTTCTCCCCGATCCTGTCTGCTTTCTGCAGGGGCTGTTCACTCCACGACTCTCTTGTCAGCTCCATACTCCCCACCAACTCCTCCACCACACCAGGTACCTTTGCCTGCAACCGCAAGAAGTGCTACACCTGCCCCTACATGGCCCCTCCGTCCAAGGCCCCAAACAATCCTTCCAAATCCGGCAGAGATTCCTCTGCACTTAATCTAACCTCATCTACTGTATCTGTAGCTCCCCATGCGGTCTTCACTATTTCATGGAGACCAAACACAGACACAGGGAACAGCTTTCAGAGCACCTGCGCTCTGCATTCACCAACCAACCAAACCTTTAACCACCACCTGCCATCCATTTTAACTCCCCCACCCACTCCCCCTGGTGACATGGCCATTCATGGCCTCCTCCACTATCAGAATGAGGCCAAATGTACACTGGAGGAACAACACCTGACATTTCACCTTGGGAGGTTACAGCCCAATGGCCTGAATGCTGACTTCACTAGCTTCAGAATCTCTCCATCCCCAACCTTTCCATCTTCAGACTCACCTATCCGCTCCGATCCTTCCCATTGACCAACCACAACAACCAAACAATAACCCCCGACGTGCATCCACCTATTTCCATCATACCTACCCTTCCCCCAAGCCCGTACCCGCCCCCCACCAAACACCCCATTTAATTTGAGGCACCCTTCCAGCTCCCCCAGTCCTGACTAAGGGTTTCAAGCCCTAAATATTGACTGCCCTGCTCCTCGAATGCTCCCTGACCCGCTGTGCTTTTCCTGCTCCACATTTATTCACTCAAGTTTTCGTGTGATGACTCTGACAATTGAACAAACTCCCAAAAATTACCGCCCTTAAAAGGGAGATCAATTATTGAGGTATCAGAGGTACATTCAATGATAAATCAATTCTACTTTCAGGACAGGAATTTAAGAAGCGGAAAACAAAAGATGATCAGACAGAAACACTGCAGAAAGAACAATATATGTTGTACTTTCACTTCAAGAACATCGTGCTGAACAAAGGAAACATTCTCATTTCAACAATCCACTGCTTGAGAAGGCGGTCTGTTTGGCAAGCTTATTGCAGACAATGCTTTTAGTTTGATTCTCGAATAGGTTTCTCAGGTTTAGTGAATCAAAAAGCCTCAAAAGGGAAGCAGTGTCTCCACATCTTTAAACATGTCCTGAGAATCAACAGGAAAAATTCTTGAAGGCCATTGTCATTATCATAAAATTAAATTGATTGCATCGAATTAACAACACAGGTAGAGTTAATTTATGCTCTTCTGTCCCACTCCCCCAATCGTCCCTTATCTCTCTGGACGTATACAGTTAGAAACAAGGGAATTTACAATGGGAAACAAAGAAATGGCTAAGTAAAGAAATACATATTTTTGTGTCCTCCTTTATGAACCCAGAATCATTAACATATCAGAAATGTTGTGAAACACAAGGTTTCAACAGCGAGGAACTGAAGGAAATCAGAACAAACAGGGAAATGGTGTTGGGGAAATTGATGGGATCAAAAGCTGGGAAATCCTCAGGGCCTGAAATTCTACACCCTCGAGGCCTTAAGGAAGTGGCCTGAGAAAGAGTGGATGCACGTGTGGTCATCTTCCAAGATTCTATGGACTTTGGAACAATTCCTACAGATTGGAGGGCAGCTAATGTTACTCCGTTATTTAAAAAGGACACAGAGATAAACTGTGAATTACAGACCAGTCAGAGAAATGTCAGGAATGGGGAAAATGCTAGAGTCCATCACAAACGATTTAATAGCTAAGCACGTGGAAAAACGGTGACAAGACTGGACAGACTGAGCATGGAGTTAGGAGGAGGAACATCATGCTCAACAATTCTACTGGAATTCTTTGAGGATATAACGAGTAGAGTTGAGGAGGGGGAACCAGTGGATGTAGTTTACTCAGACTTTCTGTAGGCTTTCAGCAACATCCCACATAAGAGATGAGCGTGTAAAATTAAGGCACATGGGATTAGGGATAGCATATTGAGATGGCTTATACGAAACTGATTAGCAGCCAGGAAATGAAGAGTCAGATTAAACAGGTCTTTATCCAAATGGAAGACAGGGATTAATAGCTTACAAGAGGGATCAGTGCCGAGACTGCAGTTATTCACAAATATAAAATATAGATTTAGTTCCCTCACCTAAATCATAGGTCTCAAAATTTGCAGATGACACAAAGCTGGGTGTGAGGGTGAGCTGTGTGGAGGATACAGAGACGCTTCAGTGTGATTTGGACAAGTTGAGTGAGTGGGTAAATGCATGGCAGATGACATACAATTTGGGTAAATGTGAGGTGCACCACTTATGACAGTAATACAGGAAGGGAGATTATCATCTGAATGGCTATAAATTAAGAGAAGGGAATGGGCAACAAGACCTGGGTGCCCTGGTCACTAAAAGTAAGCACACGGGTGTAGCTGACTCTTCAAGAAGGCAAATGCTAAGCTTGGTCTTCATTGAGAGGATTTGATTGCAGTAGCAGGGATGTCTTGCTGCAATTATATAGGGACTGGATGAGGCCACACCTGCAGTGTTGTGGGGGGTTTTGGTCTCGTTATCTGAGGAAGGATGTTCTTGATAAACAGGGAGTGCAGCAAAGGTTGACCAGGCTGATTCTAGGGATGATGACGGAGGCAAGGTGGAATTAGTAAGAATTTTATTCACTAGAGTTCAGAAGAGTTGGGGGGGGTTCTCATGTATATATTGAGACTCCTTTCAAAAGTATCTAAGCTACTTGCCTCAACCACTTCCTGCAAGTACAACATTCAAATCATAACGTGTAAAGAAGTTTCTCCTATTGCATTTCCTTGCTTTCTATTGGAGCTTTCCCTTTCATGCTACATGGGTCACCACAATTCTGGTTCTCTTGCATATCAATTCTTTTGGTTTTGGATTTGACAGCTGGGTGCCCACCTAACATATAGTAGCTTAGTCGAAGTTTGCCAGTTGTTTGAGGAACAGGTTTGCCTGTAATAAGTGCATTACTTTTGAGTTGTTTTTTTGAAAAACATAGTTGAAGTTTCTTTTGCTCCTGTTAAACTATCAATTTCTTTCCTCTGTATTAATAAGAGGCTTGCACTTTTGAAATGCATTGTGGAATAATGGGGCTCGATTTTCAGTTCAACTTTCCTACCAGAGTTGTAGCATTAGTCACATCATCTTCTCACAAACATAAATCCTCAGTTCTGAAGCCATATTTGCATATGCAATTGTGAAAGTTCGTTCTGACAAGCTGAAGAGTGGTTTATGTAATCAACAAGCTAACTCTCTATAGAGAGGGTGAAGTATTTATGTGCTTTCAGAAACATAATTACAAAAAGGTCGGAAGGTGGAGAGGGGACAGCGGTGTGGTTCAACCACACATTTGTTGCAAATCTGCTGAAATATGTTTCCTACATTTAACAGGGTCTAAAAAAAAATGGGATAGGCAGCACCTAAAAAAAAAACCTTGTTATACGGATATTCAACAGTTGAAAATGTTTAGACATCCTACAGGGAGTTCCGCAGTTACATGGTTAAGATTGCAGAAGTGTTTAGAGGCAATTAGAAGCATCAGCAGAAAACAGCTATGCAATTCACTGGGGAAAGAGTTTCACCGAATGGCTTTCTATTAACCATAAAAATCTAGAGTGAAAAAACAATGTGTGAAACGTTTAGGTAACATTCCACACCTTGCAATAGCCAGCTGGACACATCTCTGATCTTAAAACGTATTTTGATTGAAAGGAATTTTTTTTTTCACTGGAGCATGCCTGCAAAATTTGGCAGGCACGATAGCAGCTTTTATTTTTGATCATCGTGGTATTGTTTGTGCTACGTGCAGCTGGTTGATGATTACATAGCTGGGCACTGGTTTGCAGATTTAGACATTTGTCTCTGATTGGATCCAGTCCAACACTACAATCTTCTCCACATTCAAAGCGCTTGATCTCAGCGAAAGAGAAGACCGACCTCTGTTTCCCTGGAGAATGATTTTGTTTTCCCCTTAATTAAGCCTGGATTGAGCAGTAGTTATCATCATCTTGGGTGTGAGGACCACGCTACAGTTTTTCTCTTTAGGGTTGCGAATTACATACTCCACATCAGGGAGAACATGGACTTGTGGTGGCACAAGCAGCCGTGAACTGGGAAATCCCACAATGTTTGGCGATTGCTGGCGCGTAAAACTTTAATTGCAGCACTTAGAAATTTCCTTTATGCACAACGCCAATCTAAACAATGTCAATCACCCTGCTCATTTATCCTTTTATCTTCTGATGCCTCATGCAATTTCCATGCAAGCTATCAACTAACATTATTACCTTGTTCAAACAAAAAAAATAAACTCGACTGCAACGCTCCAATGATGAACAAAGCATGCCATTTTATGCAGCATTCCGAACACTCCTTGCAGCCAGATCTGTTTCCTCTGGGTTGCATGTGGTTCAGAACAAAAAAAAATCATGAAATTTATGCCAATTATTTAAGTATTCTTAAAAAAAGACTCATTCTGTCCAAATTTTCCTTCTCGTACTCATTAGGACAATTCACAAGAAATAGCAAAGTAAAGGGATAACCACACATACAGAGTAAGAGGGGATAATGCTGACTGGTTGAAATCATGCCACGTAGCATGCACCAGTTAATGATGCCATCAAGTCAGCATGGCTCCAAATCACAAACAAATTGACAAATGATAAATAAGCTTAAGAGTGCTAAATTTGTGGTTCTAAGTTTGAAGAGCCAGAAATGGATTTTAATTCAAGGGCGTTGGGAGTCAGCACTGGGTAAAGAGGAGGGTCATACCCATGAGACAGGCTTCATCTGAACCAAAGACAGATTGTTGGAGAAACTTAACTCGTCTGGCAGCATCTGTGGAGTGAGAAACAGTTAATATTTCAAGTCGAGTACGAGTCTTCTTCAAACCTGGAGTGAATACATTGTCTTAGGATGAATGCATTATTTTTTGAGGAAAGATTGACCGAGATGGGTCTATACTCCCTGGAGTTTACTTTTTTTTTAAAAATTCATTTATGGGATGTGGGTGTCGCTGGCTGGCCAGCATTTATTGCCAGTCCCTAGTTTCCCTTGAGAGGGTGGTGGTGAGCTGCCTTCTTTAACCACTGCACTCTGCCATTGTGGGTTGACCCACAATGCCATTAGGGAGGGAACTGGAAGATTCTGATCCAGCAACAGTGAAGGAACAACTACATATTTCCGAGTCAGAACGATGACCGGCATGGAAGGGAACTTCGAGGTGGTGGTGTTCCTATATATCTGCTGCTCTTGTCCTTCTAGATGGAAGTGGTTGTGGGTTCGGAAGGTGCTGTCCGAGGATCTTTGGTGAATTTCTGCAGTGCATCTTGTAGATAGCACACACTGCTGCTATGGAGAGTCGGTAGTGGAGGGTGTGAATGCTTGTGGACGTAGTGCCAATCAAGCGGGCTGCTTTGTCCTGGACGGTGTCAAGCTTCTCGAGTGTTGTTGGAGCTGCCCTCATCCAGGCAAGTGGGGAGTATTCCATCACACTCCTGACTTGTGCTTTGTAAACGGTGGAAACGCTTTGGGGAATCAGGGGGCAAGTTGCTCACTGCAGTATTCCTCGCTTCTGGCCTGCTCTTGTAGCCACTGTGTTTATGTGGCAAGTTCAGTTGAGCTTCTGGATGAATGAATCTTACTGACAACTAAAAGATTGAGGAGGCTTCTGATCACAGAAATTTAGAACTAGGGGACACAATTTAAATAAAATGGGTCTCCCTGTCAAAATAAAGGTGAAGGGGAATTTCTGCACTGAGTAGGGTCATTTGCCTTGGCAATTCTCCTCCACAGAAAACAGTGGAGGCTGGGTCAGTGAACAAATTAAGCAAAAATGTTTACCAAAAAGGGAGCTAAGGGTTATGGGATAAGCAGGGAAGTGGAGTTAAGCTACAATCAGATCAATCTTGATTTTAGGAAATGATGAGGCTGACTTGATGGACTGGATGGACTCCTCTTATGGCCTTACGAAGGATCAAACCATCCCTATCCTGAAGATTCAACTGGAGTTTCTCATCAGTATCCCCCCCAATACACTATTTCTTGTTATTTCAGTTGGGGTGGATTTAGAGGAGATACGGCATCTCAGAGGTCACAAATCCCAGTTGGTGAGAGTGGGAACAGTTACATGAGTAATTTAAAATGAGGCACGAAAGAGAAAACTGCCAACATTTTAGTGACAGTGGAGTGAACTGGGATTGTATACACAGCAAAACACGTTAAAGAAATTGGACTGAAAGAGACTTCTTGAGGATGAAAATGTTTGAGCCAGAAAAAGGAAAGGTGGAGGGACATGGAATTCTGTTAAGGCTACACATAAGGTTTTATTATATAGGAATCATTTCCATGTTTACTCACTCAGTTTACAACTACATTTGACCACTCATTCCAAGAGTTTCCTCTCACTTCAAAGTTTTAAAAAAAGTGGTCATTCTGCTGTGCAGCCACCTGGTGGTTTGGATATAATACTGCTAACTGCTGCATTTTGCAATGTAATAAAAGCAACATCTAGTTTGTGAACGAACAACACTTCACCATTTAGTAGAGCAAAGCCCAACTACAATGCCACCTACATGTGGAATGGTACTATCAGCACAAGTGAATACTTTTTAAAATGGATTCTGACAACTTGCAGACCTTGACAGTAGGTTTTAATGAATTTTGAAAGGGAAACATTGTGCCCCAATCATTTTAATTTGAGAAAGACGCAAACAGACACAGGGAGGGGGTTAGAGAGAGAGAGAGATAGACAGAAAGAAAGAAAGAAAGAAAGAAAGAAAGAGAGAGAGAGAGAGAGAGAGAGAGACAGAAAAAGAGACAAGCGAGATACTGGGAGAGAAAGAGAAAGAACGAGCGGAAGTGAGGCAGATAGAAAGACAGAAAGAGAAAGAAAGAAAGGAGTTAGAGAATGAGCCAGAGCAGAGCGACCCAAACAGTTAACATGGAAAGAAATTTGTTCACAACATGACAGTTTAAATCATTACAGTGGGTAAGAACCAAGATCGTAGAAGAGTCAACACCAGTACATCGTTGCGCAGGTTCTACACTTAACTAGATTGCTCAATTATTCATTTCCAGAAATTTGTTCCATAACACAAAGTAATGAAAATCTTTAAAGTTTTTTTCGTCACTTCTCAGGACTGAATGACTTCTCTCAAAGCACTGTCCAGAGTTTTTAGTTTCTGCCTGGATATTTCAAGCGGCAGAATGTAAAACGCAGAAATAGTACACTTCAGAATTTCACAGTCCACTGGAAAATATTAAAAGTACTTCTCACTTTAAGAAATCACAAGACAGCTGGCTCATTCATTTATGTCTGACTCGTGATGAGCTGACTGACAATTCACATGCTGGAATGAAATTGTCAATAGCCATTAATTGCTGAACAAATCGTTGTTTCCCTCCCCCCAACCCTATCACTTCAACTGTTAACGCAATCCCAATATCTGTCCTAATCCCTTCCTAAATCCAAGTGGTAATTAGAGCATTTTAATACAATCCTTTATATATATGTTCTCCACCATCTCAACCAAATAAACACAATGTTGTAAACCTCATTTGAATGTCCTTATTACTGCATGGGATAAGGGCATCACTATCAAGGCAGTATTCATTGCCCATTCTTAATGGACTTTGAACAGACTGGCACTCAAGGCCATTTCAGAGGGCAGTTAAGAATCCATGTCATTTCTGCAAGTCTAGAGTCACTTGTAGACCAGACAAGCTAAGGATGGCTGATTTCCATCCCTCAGAGAACAGAGAACCATGCGAGGATTTATGGCAATCACCAAAGACTACATTGCTACCATCGCCACAGTTCACTCGTGTCCTTTAGGGAAGGAAATTGCCATCCTTACCTAGTCTGGCCAAGATGTGGTTGACTCTTAACTGCCCTCTGGGCAATTATGGATGGGCAATTAATGCTGCCCAGCCAGTTGTGCCCTCATCCTGTGAATGAATAAAGAAAAAAAATATATAATTTCTATAAACTCAAGAGTTTACAGCATTGAAAATTCACCATTTGCCTTTGTGCAATTTGAACCCATTTCTCCAGAATATTACCGCAAGAAACAGGAATAGGCTGTTTCACCCATCGAGGCTGCTCTGTCATTCAACAGGAATATGGCTGACCAGACATTCCTTACATCCACTTTCCTGAGTTTTCCCGCTAAACTTTGAATTCCCCAACCAAACAAGAATCTACCTCAGCCTTAAACATACACAATTACTCTGCCCCCACATCTCTCTGTGGCAAGGATTTCCAAAAATGCTCATGTTCAGAGAAGAAGTTCTTCCTCATCTTAGTTTTAAATTGGCACACTGTTATTTTGGGACTATATCCTTTGGCCCTGGCCTCACCCAACCTTTCAGCATTTACCTTGTTAAGCCCCTCAAGAGTCCTCTATGTTTCAATTAGATCACCTCTACGCACTGCAGTTCAGAAGAATGAGTTACAACTTGTTCAACCTTTGCGCATCAGATCATTCTTCCATACCAGGGATCGACCAAGTGAATCTTTTCTCAACTGCCTCCAATGAAATGATAGCTTTCCTTTAAGAAGGGGACCAAAACCGTTCACTGGGCTCCAGATATGGTCTCTGTAGCACCTTGGACAGTTGTAGGAAGACTTCCCTACTCTTCATTCCAACCCTTTGAACTAAGAGCCAACATTCCATTAGCCTTCCTGATTACCCACTGCACCTGTGCGCTAGCTTTGTGCGTTTCTTGCACAAGCCCCCCAAACTCCCTCTGTATTGCAGCTTTCTACAGTTTATCTCTATTTAAGTAATTCTGTTCCATTATTCTACATTCCA
This sequence comes from Ginglymostoma cirratum, assembly GCA_024137785.1. Lineage (NCBI taxonomy): Eukaryota > Metazoa > Chordata > Chondrichthyes > Orectolobiformes > Ginglymostomatidae > Ginglymostoma > Ginglymostoma cirratum. Next base: position 17,204,502 of record JAHRHZ010000088.1, on the reverse strand, counting down.
AAATGAACAACTTCACATTTTCCCAAATTATATTCCATTTGCCAACTCTTTGCCCACTTTCGTAACCTTAATATCTCTCTGGAAACTATTTGTACCTTCGTGCAAGTTGCCTTAACTTTCTTATTTTAAGGGTAAATGTCAAGTCTGTTTTTGAGAAGCAATTGACAGGTCAAACTGATCAATGTTGAGCAAAACACAATTTATTCAAATAGTATAGTTAAAATACGAGGAAAGAAAGAAGAACTTGGAATAACTTAACTCTATAGGAAAACTCAACAGATCAGTAGATAATGATTAACTATTCCGATATAGTAACATCCCATAAACATACCCTTGGCAAAAGACAAAAGACAGATGCAATTGAGCAGCTTAGGAAGAGAACCCCCAGTTTTTAGCAGTAATTGAGAGTAGGGAAAAATTGATTCCACTTCTTCAAGACCCCAACAACTGCTACTAAAAACTAGAAACTCGAAACTAAAACTCCGTGTTCTATGGGTGGGAGCTTGACCACACCCATTCAGGCTGCTTCTACTGTTCCAACTCTAAATAAAAACACCCAACGCTTCACAAATTGTTTGTCTTCTCATGGGCCCCTTATCACCCACACCCCAATCTCTCTCTCTCTCCCCCTCTCATAAAAATAAGGACAAATAACCTCTCAAAGCCGTGGCAGTGTTACGTAAACAGCTGCAGTCTCAACACTGACCCCTGTGGAACCCCACTGATTGCAGGTTGCCAACCTGAAAAAGAACCCCCTATTCCCACTCGCTGTTTCCTGCCAATTAGTCAATTCTCTATCCATGCCGATATATGACCTCCAATACCATGGACTCATCTTATGATTTTGGTGAATACCTTGTCGAATACCTTCTGGAAGCCCAAAAACAAACATACTGACTGGTTTCCCTCTATTAACTCTGGTCGAGACGTCCTCAAAAGAAAAAAACTCTAATAAAATCAGTCAGACATGATCTCCCCTTCATGAAATCAAACAGAGTCAGCGTGGCAAGATTATGATATTTCAAATGTGCTCCTACTACTTCCTTAATAATTGATTTCAGCATTTTTCTATCAGTAGATGCTCCAATTCTATGGTACATCTTCAGAAAATTACAACCATTACATGTGCTATTTCTGTAGCTCCTTCTTTACATCTTCAGAAAATGTAACCTGCAATGCATCTAAGTCTTTTTGATCTGTACATCCTTTGCTTGTTGTGATCTGTCTGTACCGCTCTGTCATTGTATTTCAGTACATCTGACAATAAAATCAACCAACCATTGCATCCACCATCTCTGTAGCTACTGCTTTTAGGATTCTCGGAAGGGAGCCATCATGGTCAGGGATTTACCTGCCTTTACTCCAACAGTTTGTCTAATAATACTTCTCTAGTGATGGTATTGCACTTCATTCCTCCCTAGTATTCTTTAGTATAAAATGAGATGTTTGAAATATCTATCGTAAGGACTGTTACAAAATATCTGCGTGACTCCTCTGTCATTTCCTTTTCTCCTATACCCATCTCCCCAGATTCTTTTTCTAAGATACCTATGCACACTTTGACCTCCATTTCATAGATTTGAGAAAAGGTCTTGTTGGTTTTTATATTTCTCATTAGTTTGTCCTCAGCTTATTTTCTCTCCTTTATCATCCTTTTAGTCTTCCTTATCCTGGGACTCTGGATGACAAGTCCAGCATCATTATGACTATGCCATCACCTTCCCTGGAACCTGGGACATCCCTATCCCATTTGCTTCTATGCAACTCGTGACCTCAGAACCAACGGATACAAGAGAATTCCAAATTTTAACTCTCACAGTAACTAGAGCATGTAAAACGCATCGTGCACAAACCAGCACATTCTGTTACGTGTGGTGTACAGCTCCTCAGTTTTTCTTGGGAGGAACCACTCAGCAAATATCATTAGAAAATAAAATGAGTTTATGTACAACAGTGGGTAAAAATTCAAGGGAAAGGCAAGCCAGAAAACACGAAAAGTAAAAAGAAACTTTGGTATCAATGCACAGGTGACACAAACTAAAAATGTAGTGGACATTTGTTGTGTGTGTGTTTTTTGGGAGCCAAGATAAATTTGTGTATAACTTCGATCCCAATGTCATCTGATTTTTTTTTTCAGATCTAGAGCCAAGGATTCACAAGCAGTTCACAATCAAACAAAATTTCCCCATCAAATAACCACAAAAACATCTTAAAAACATAGTTAGATCTCTTCCCCAAACAGAGTACATTAAATGGGACAGACGAGGTCAAACGCAGTTAAAGCTCACAACAAGACACCAGACTATCATTTAGTACCCCTACATTAATCATAGCCACTTAACTCACTAAATCTTAATTTCATTCTTATTATATCTAATGTAACATTCCCTGCTTACCAGAAAATGCCACAGAGGACCTACAAGTGTAAAATCCAAAAAAGAAACCAACTTCTGGCAGCTGCAAATTCAACAGGCTCTGTTGAGCCAGAATTAGCCCAACTTGAGGAACTTTCAATCCTGTCATGCTGCAAAGCACCTATCGACATTTTTATGCTAACATCTACAGTTAAATAAAAAGCTATTTGCAGCTGCACTGCAGGCTTTCCCCCATTAATCGTCGCCACTCGACTTCCTGAATCTTAATTTAACCCCTCTACTGCTCCCTTTGTATCTCATGAAAAGCTTTCAAAGTAGCACTTTCTCACTGGTACTGATGCATGAACAAACCCTTTCACTTACTATCAGACTAGACTGATTGAAAGCATGAATTTCAATGTCTTTATTGCAAACTAACCTGCTGCATTAATTAATATTTTATGGTTTTGTTTAAACGTACAAAACAAAAATAATATGCTGATTTTTATTTCTAAAAGATGCACTTCGAAACCTCGCCTCGTTCCATGTAACATGGAGATTATTAATGACAAAATCATCATACAAACCATGACTAGACAAGAGGGCACATAAGGTTAGATTTACACTGAGCTACTAGCAGCCAGAGGTTCCTAGCAAGTGCAAATGGTAATGCTTTTTCTTTTCTAACATCAGGGTGCTACAGCCCCCTACTGTTGCTCCAAGTAAATCTGTACAGGCTGGATATCAACCCCAAATTAGACTCAGAGATGGAGGCGTTTTCTTACAGCCATTTGGGAATGCCTTCAAAAAGACAGTAGAAATAACAGTCCTGTAGTTACTGAAGGAAAACCAACTTCTACATGTGAATGATCAACAATTCATTTTCATTATTTTGAAATCAAACTTTCAACACCCATTTAGTTGCAGATGCAAATAGTGTGTCAAACTCATTGCATCACTAATCTGAATTATGACTTGCAAACTAAATTCCTTAATCACTGTTGGATATTTTAATGCACATAATTAAACAAAAATATTACTATCTCATTTTAAAGGTCATTTAAAATTCTAAAACATTCAAATTCTCAGCAAGAACAAACACCGATTACAAACTTCCAAAAGACAATGTTTATACTGCAATGGGAATTACTGTAATCAAAAACTCTTTTTTAAATCTAAGTACACAACTACAGAGAATACCACAACAATGATTATAAACAAATGGAGAAACCCACTGATAGGCAGAACAAGATCAAATGGTTTTTGAAAGATGTGGGATTCCTGGACCCAAATTTAACAGCTATGAAAAAGGCTGCTTGTGCTCTGGCTGGTTTAAATATTAGTTATTCTCGGAAACTCAAGAAAAGTTAAACCGCACATGCTTATGATAATGTTATCCTTGAGACAATTTTCTGCAAAACAATACATGACATGTGTATGATGCTTTAATTTTTGGAAGGAGGAAAACAACTAGAAGGGAAGAGTCATTTTCTAAATAAGCTGCTTCCTGGTTAGACAGGGTCACTTTTTAATTTGCCAGCATTTTTTTATGGTCTTATACACAAATTATTTGAATTAATGATTAATGAAACATTTAAAACAATGGTTTTTTTGTAGACTGTGGTAGATTTGTAACCACTAAAAATGGCTAAGGTATAACTCAACAATAACTTAGTAAATTGATTCAGTTAGTTTTTCTACAGCCTCTCAAACTTGAGTGAGGACACAGTCAGTTACGACAGAAGAACTCCCAAAACTGACAAATAAGTGGCATGGGATCTCTTTCAGCCACTTGAGCAGCAAGGACCCGGGCTCAAATTGACAATTAGAGCCTCTCTAAGAAATGGAAAAAAGTCATTTATTACAACGCTAAAATATCAGCTCGGATTATGTGTTCAAGTCAACAGTGAATTTTAAGCTCTTAATCTTCTGACTGAGGCAACAATGCTCCCAACTGAACAAAGTGTAGTAGCCAAAACTTACTCAGACTACTGGACACCAATAAGTCAATGTGCAAATTCACAGAAACACAATCAACAACTGGGTTACAGATATTTAATGTTAATTTTAACCTAATAGTGGCACGCAAGACAAACTGTTTACAACTTCTTAAAAATTATCAACTTGGTTGGCTCCAGTCATTTTGGGTTAAAGCTCTATGCTCAGGACTTGAATAGACAACTTATGCTGACACTTGTAAAGCCTATTAAAACTGCTATGCAATGCAAGAGGTGCCATCCTTTTGACAGCAAGTTAATTCAAAGCTTGAGGCTGATGCTTTCCCGTCATGTTTTCCCATTCCTATATTCTTCTTAGAATGGGGAAAAACCATGTCAATGTAGATCAACAACCTTGATCAAAAATGACACAGCATGTTTAAAGAGGCTGAATAGTTTACTCACACTCCCATCTCTGACGTCAACGCTCAAAACAAAGCACAAGGGCTTCCCAGCACCCAAATGAATAACTCATTCTTCAAATCAACATCAAAACAGATTAACTGGTCACTCATCTTACTTGCCATTTGTGGGACAAGTGCAAACTTGTTCTCCTTGACATATTCATATTGTCATATCCCAGAGTATTAAGAATCTTTGGTTAATCCTTTTCAATTTGGACAGGTGATAATAATAGCTGCTGCAAATCATGACCTTTGGCATTTTGAGTTTTTGACAGTGCCGAATCTCATGTGAACGTCCAACTAAAAATGTACATCAAGACCAATCTGAGGAGTTCACACATTGCTTTGCTTAAGGAACGGCTCAATCTAAAATAATTCCTGAATTCCCAACAGACAATCTCCCCATTTTCACCCTAACGAAAGGCATCAAAATTCAACATATATGGCAAATACGAATCTTCAGTCTTCCAATGTACTACCATTTAGTCCCTCATTGAAAATACTACGGCTGTATCAAACTCTCAAGGTATTAAACATAACAACGTGTAATCAACACACTATCCTTTGTTTGAATTCGTAGAAGCTACATGACAAGGAAGTCAATTTGGTATCTTCAAATCAGGCAGAGTTTGCAGAAAGAATTCCACCAAAACACCATCAATCTTGCAATCTTGACAAGCAGTCAAGGTAATATGCCAGTAATAGCATGAAAGTGAGAGATCCTAACACAGAGAAGAGCTCTCCCCAGTCAGTTCTAACTTGGAGTTCACCTGGGAACTGATCTTCTGGAAATTTTACTAAAGGTGGAAGGTAAAGTCACCATGGTGCCAGAATGCCATAAGGCATCATCATCTCTCTCTAATGAGAGAGCACAGTGGTGAGTTAACCGGAGGGTCACCACACCTCAGGTGAGGGGAGAGCTTGAGAAGGATTCTCCTTCTGTGGTAACCTCAGCCAGTGTGGGAATTGAACCCACACTGGCATCACAAACCAGCAGTCCAGCCAACTGAGCACAAGAAACCATGCAGCTTTAGAGAATCCATCTAATTACAAGACCTCGATTTCAATGAAAGTATGAACTTCATTGAAAGAACTTTAGGCCTTCCATGAAAGAGACCGAGACAATTATAAGCTGTAACAATATTTACTTTAACCTAATTTTTATGGGCAATGGAAGAGGGAGACAAGCAAGGTAAAGGTTGCATTATTTTGGAGAAAAGTGGTTAAGAATAAGTAGTTAAGCTTGTGCAAGCACTATTTAGATGAAAACTCATTCCCTCAAGGTAAGAAAACACACCTCATGCATGTAAAATACTGATCACAGGCAATAAAAAGGAACACATTCTGTGGCAATGAAAAATATTTAATAATCCATGTTGGTTTCAGTCACCTAAAAACTACCATTGTTAAATTTACAATCTCTTAACCCACATTAATGCCATTTCTCTACATGAAGATACGTACAGCAAAAGCACAATTCTTGTGAAAATTTATGTAATGCCCGGTCTCTGTCCCCTATCTCTTTCTGAGTACAAATTGAGAAAACACAAAAAGTGGTGTTTTTTTTTCAAGGAACCTTGTGACCTCTGCGCACAAAATTGGTTTGATGGATCCAGAGAGTGTCCTTTCGTGCAGGCTAGTAGTGAAGTTGGCAACTCATTAATAATATAGCAAAAGTGGGGGTCACATTACTTCAATCATGCACGTTAATTCAGGTTCTTCAGTTTATTGTAACAGCAACTGCCAGACGCAGCATTCTTCCTTTCACGTTAACCATCTCAAGGGCAATAAATGATGAGCAATAAATGTTGCCCTTCACTGTAAAAACCTCATTCTGAGAACAAACAAGACACACCCTGTTAGCATCTCTTAACTAAAAGCTCTTTAAAATGAAAACTCAATTGTAATGTTATATATATATATAAAAAATAATCAACTCGGAATAACAATGGATAATGATGGTGATACAGCTAATTGCATTTTAAGAGTCTATAAAGATTGCAAAGCAATATGTTAATTTTCTGAAAGGAAAGGACAAAAAGATTAAGTTATTTGGATTAATGTATGAAGTAAATGAAAATGATTAATCGTATTATAATTGTAATCAATAACATCCATTTTGGGGTTTTGACTTCAGTTCTCAGAATTTAGACATATCTATTAACAGTAGATGAGGGACTCTTGATTTTGGTCCTACAGATTGCCATTCAGAGAAGTGAAAATTATGACTTTGCAGTCTAACAATAGCCTAAGTCAAGATGTAACATCTAAAGTAACCTAAAACGTGGTTTGTTGTAGATATCTAGAAACAGCAGTAAGACAAAATATTGCTACATTGAATGGAGATTGCAAATTTCGTTAACTGGCACCTTCTTAGATGCTGTAAAACCCTGTTGGTTCGCTGAAAAAGCAAAAAACTTTGCCTAACTATTTACTGAAGAGAAACCAAAAAAAAATTCAATGCTGTAAATTAGAAACTGGGCTCTGAGGAAGGGTCTTTGGACCTGAAACATTAACTTCGATTTGTCTCCACAGGTGCTGCCAGACCTGCTCAGCTTTTTCAGCAATTTCTGTATTTACTGAAGAGCATCTGTTCCATACAGAATTGGTCATTTCTTTTTATTGATTCCACAAACATCAGAAATTTATAACAAGATGATTAACTGCATTTGGGAGACAGTTCTCTGATTCTGGCAGCAATGAAAATATTGCATGTGGTAAATATCTAATATTTCAAGGTGCAGTTTTTTTTCCAGGAATCGCTAAACCCAAGTGAATACATTTGATTCACTGGTTCTGAAGGATGAAAAAGGCCTGGGACCTGTGAAGTACATGAAACCTGAAATGGGACATCATACATAACAAACCTGGAGAACAGCATCAGTCTAAACGATAATCTTTGGCATCCCTTGATGTTCATGTTTTATAGCAGAAAATGGTACTAGATTGAACTTTAAAGGAAGAATAACATGTAACGTTTGATTGCAAATTAGAACTTCTAATAGAGTTGATTGAAATGTTTGCCAATTTCCTCCTACACCTTCTGGAAGTACTGGTCTCTTGCAGGTTTACTGGTTTACAGGATTTACAAGCCTATATCTGATTGTTTAACCATGAGAGCTAGCAGCCTGTTCTTATGATGGGCAATGGCAGCAGAGCCTAATGCTGTCAACAGCAATTCACTTTGACTAGGTGGGTAACAAACAGCTGCAAGAATCTAGGCCAATTTTCTTTCTATTATTCTATTATTCTCCTATTCTCAAATTAACAGCTCTATCTCAGCCTACACCACAGACTGGATCTGAAGACTTGCAAGGATTGTATGGCTCAGCTGCTCAAAGGATAACTAAGAGGATAACTTATACTGCAAGTTCCATAAACAAACTGAGTTAAGATTTTGCTCAATTGATTCTCAGCGTAATTAAGTAAGTAAGTAAGATATTTACAAACGATATAGATCGGTTAAGTGAACAGGCCAAAATATAGCAGGCAGAGTTTAACATGGATAAGTATAAGGCTATCCCTTTTGGTCATAAGGATAAAAAGGCAACTTACTACCTAAATGGAAAGAAACTCCAAAATGCTTTGGGTACAGAAGGATCTAGACATCCTCGTGCATGAATTGCAGAAAGCTGGTATGGAGGTACAGCAGATAATGAGGAGGGCAAATGGAATTTTGTTATTTTTTGCAAAAGGAATGGAGTATCAAAGTAGAAAAGTGTTGTTGCAATTGTACAAGGCACCAGTGAGACCACATACTGTGAACAGTTTTGGTCCCCTTACTTGAGGAAGGATGTAATTGCATTGGAGGTAGTTCATAGGAGATTCATTAAATGATCCCAGAGATGAAAAGTTTGTGTTTCCAGCAGAAATTGAGCGGGTTACACATATATTCACTAGAGTCGAGAAGAATGAGAGGGGATGCAGTTGAGGTATACAAAAGATGAGGTCCAGCGAGGACTCAGTGGCATGGGAGTCGGTGGAGGCAAGATGGTGCCGAAGAGTGGTAACCTTTGTCTCAGCGGCGGCAGTACAGTGAAAGGGAACTTGAGCCTGGCCACTAGGGCCCATGACCGAGCGCTTAACAAGAAGGGCTGTAAAGCTGAACACTTTCTTTATTTTTCTGCCTTTATATTCTGTGTTTTGGTTTATGTTTCTGTGTTTTAAGATAGTGCCAGAGAGTGACAACACCATACAACACTCTTCACCGTATTTTACAACAAAATATACATGACAATAAATAAATCAAATCAAACAAGATGCCAAAGCAATAGACAAAGGAGCTGTAGAGTGGATGTTTCCATTTGGGGGGTGATCCAGAGCGAGAGGTCATAGCTTTAGGCTAAAAGGTGGCAGATTTAAAACAGAAATGGGGAGGAATGACTTTTCTCAAAGGGAATGTGAATCTGTGGGTATTCGCTACCCCAGAGTAGGGTAGATGCTGGGACACTGGAACTAACTTGAGGAGGACAGAGACAGATTTTTCATTAGGAATGGGTTAAAGAGTTATGGGGAGTGGGCATGAAAGTGGAGTTGAGGCTAACAGGAGGTCAGTCATGATCATTCATGTTGAATGTTGAAGCAGGTTCAAGGGCCTAAACTGCCTGTTTCCACCTGCTGCTGGAATTCTGAAAAGGAGTCCGAGCACACTCAATCCATTCACTTAGGCTAAGAGCTCACAGAATTTGGAATTCAGCAGTTTTTGGCAAAGCACAAAGATAAATTCAAGGGTGACTCGTCAATTTGTTATGAAGATGAATCAGAGCATCCAAGTATTTATGAACATTTCCTACTTTTAAGACCAAAAATGGCGGCATTTAAAAGTTGGACTGCTGCAGTGAAACGGCAGGTTTAAATTCAGTGACTGCCTGGCAAAGTCCTGTGTGAAGCGCATGAAATGTCACACATGTAAATTGATAGGGAAACTTCAAATCACCTTGGACTATGGCCTTGTGATAATAAAGATAACGAGAGGGGGTGCTGATCCTGCGGTCAACAATAAGCCAGCCCTTGCAGATTATGTCCCAACCTACAGACACATTGGATATTTTTCAATGGGAAAAACACAAGGACAGGTTTTAAAATGCGAGGGTCAGCTGTACTGGAGTGGATCGGTGGGACTGAACACTCGTGCACCTCCATTAGTGTGCTGTTCTACCGCTCCCTCCCCTGTGTTACAGGTGGAGGCTTCCCGCTCACTGAGTGTTGCAAACCAGTTTTTAAAAAAAATCAGAAGAACAGATTTTCAATCAGCGTACAAAATGAAAGAACTGTAAAAATGAAAGAACTGTAAAAATAAAAAATCTGTTCAACTGCCAATGTCAATGCCACTGGTACAACCCAATAATGGACACAATGTCACTTCAACTGTTCTTACCTTTTCTCATGTTGACTAAGTAACAAACTCACTCTTTGTTAATACAAAAACCTGGCTAGATTGGTTCCCTTACTAAGCACAACTTGTCTGATCTAGTAGAAAGGATCTACAATGGAATGGATCCTTGTCAAACTAAGTTCGGAGCGACCAAGTGAGAAAATAATGGGAGCCAAGTTCAACTATCATGGTATCTAATCCGAAACTGTAAAAAAAAAATTAAGGAACTAATTTCACCAACAATCTGGTCATTTTACATTTAAATAGGAAACACGATGGAGCAACAGTAGTTACTGATAGATTTAACAAATTGTTTGGACGTTTATTGGTCAATGCTTTCCTTAACAAGGGAAAGCCAGAAGCTGAAACTACCTCAGTGGGAACAGCTAGATTTCCCAGCATTAACCTTCTTCACATTTACCAGATACGAAAAGAAAAGTCAAAACATATCAAAACAGCTTGGAAGTAAGTATTTGAGAGTAAAACATCAAAAGGGTTCACGGACAATCTAATGTCAATACCCAAATCAATTTTTTATTTCCTTCATTTCAATGGATTTGCTTTTTAATCAAATGTACAGGTTAATGCCAGAAATAAAATAAGAGAAGAACTTGACATAGTTTGGCATTTTCGCAGCACCATATCTTGTAACCAGGCTCTTAAAAAGGGGTTTATGTTGGAGACTACTTCTAGTTCCACCCACTGATGATGCCAGATGATCTTCAATGGGAATAAGAAGTAGTTGAGCTCTTGAGCCCCATTTCTGTTGGCATTCTGATTCCATATTACAGTGTCCCACTAAGATCATAGACACAGAGCAGAAACAGGCCATTTGGCCGATCTACCATTCAATGAGATTGTAGCTAATCTGATAATCCTCAATTCCACTTTCCTGCCTTTCCCCATAACCCAGATTTCCTCACTGATTAGAAATCAGACTGTATCAGCTTTAAACATACTTAACAACCCAGCCCTGACCACCCTCTACAGTCAAGAATTCTACAGATTCACTTCCGCCTGGGAGAAGAAATTTCTCATTTCTGACCTAACTGGGCAACCTCTTACCCTGAGATGATGCCTTCTGGTCCTAGACTCTCCTTGTCTGGTGATTTTTCTTTTTAGTTTTTCTACTTGACTGAACACCAAACTGAAGTTTGTTAGCATATTTTTACAATATAACTACTTTTATACAAACTTCTATTGCCAAGTTTTACAATATCATCAGAATATTACAAAACCAGAACTTTGAATTTCCAATCTTTTATGTCATGACTTCAGCCTATGAGGGGAGTAAACAACACATCATGATCTCATTTAGCACACTTCAGGAATACAAGACGACAATCCCTACAACAAGATTTGTTCTATTGGTGCTGGTAAGTTTGATGACAAACTTAGTTCCACTACACAAACAAGCCCAGAATCTCACACACACCATTACAACCATATCAATTCAACAGGGATCAGCACAGTCTCCAACATAAACCTTTTAAGAGGCTTATAAAAGATACGGTGTTATACAAATACCGAACTGTGTCAGGTTCCTCTCTTGTATGGGTTAATGCCAGAACTAAAACATTTGCTAAAATGCAAATCTACTAAAATGGGGGGAGGCGACAGCCTAGTGGTATTATCACTGGGCTGTTAAACCAGAGACCCAGATAACGTTCTGGGGACCAAGATTCTAATCCCGCAATGGCAGATGGTGGAATCTGAATTCAATAAATATCTGAAATTAAAAAGCTACTGATGACTGTGAAACTATTATTGATTGTCGCAAAAACCCATCTGGTTCACTAATGTCCTTTCGGGAAGGAAACTGCCATCCTTAGCTGGTCTGGCCTGCATGTGACAGCAGACCCAAGGCAATGTGGTTGATTCTTAACTGCTCTCTAGGCAATTAGGGATGGGCAATAAATGCTGCCTGACTAGCAATGCACTCATCCTGTGAATGAAGTGAGAAAAAAAAACACTGCTAAGCCATTTCTCTCAGGAAAACGCTTCATTTACTGTCACTGGCTGTATTTTCACATAAATTGCCACTCTTGCCCTTCATTTTTTTTTTGAATAAAGGAAGAAGGGTGCTCCACTCTGATCACGGTCCCTTAAAAACGCAAAACCACACTTTCATTCTAACAGTTCTTGAGAAGCACCATACAAAGGTAATAACCCATTTTCACAGCAGTTAGCTACTACATTCTGATACTGACAGCCACCTAATGGGGAGTATAATGTTAGCTGCTGGGAGGTTAATGTGCCTGATTTTTTTTAAAAAATTGTTCATTCATGGGATGTGAGCCTCTCCAGTTAGCCACATTTATTGCCCAACCCTAAGTGCCCAGAAGGCAGTTAAGAACCAACCACATTGCTCTGGGTCTGGAATCTCATGCAGGCCAGACCAGTTAAGGATGGCTGTTTACCTATAGGTCATTAGTGAACCAGATGGATTTTATGAAAATTAGCAATGGATTCATGCTCATAATTAGACACTTGATTTCAGATTTTTATCAAAGTCAAATTCCACCATCTGCTGTGGTGGGATTCGAACCTGGGTCCCAAACACATGACCTGGTTTCTGGATTAATCGTCCATCGATAATACCATTAGGCCAATGTCACCCCAATGGGTAGGGGATTTAGGGTGTCCGGGAACTACAGGGCCAGTTGTAGGACAGCTGAATTGGAAGGTGTTAGGTGGCAAGGAGGGTGGTAGGGTGCCAGATATATAGGGAAAGTTGACAGTTTAGTAGGGTACCAGCTGGAAAAGGGGTGTAGGTGCCAGGGCTCGGTTCTGAAGGTGGTCTAAAGACGACTGGGAGAGGTGTACTTGGGACAGTGCGAGTTAAGTCTGTGGTCAGTTCAAACAATTAATCTGAAAGTTGGACTACGTATTTAATAGGCAACTTTTCTGGAGTAACTGTCTTAATTCACTTTATTGGCACCCTCGAAAAAAGTCTCCAATTTAAATGGATACTTTGAGGGTTCCAGGAGCAGACAAACTACCAAAGCAGAGAATTCAATTTGCTGAACAATTCCTTCAGAGTATGCCAATAGGGAATTCTGGGAATTACCATATGCAACTCCAAACTATGCTGAAGTAATGACTGTTTGGCCAGTGGAAAATCTGAACCCATGACTTTAAACTAAACAGCAGTTATTATCACAATGTAGCAAGAGTTGACCAATAGGTTAGTTTTTTTTTTGTTGTCTGACAATTGTTGAGACATGCCCTAGAAAATGCCTTACTCCTCTCCAAATGGTGCAAGAATCTTCTACATCCATCAGAATATGAGAAAAATGCTTGCCTTTAAAGAAGCCCTTCCAATAATGTATCCTTCAGCACAATCCTGAAACATTACTCCAGTTGACATGCTCAAAGCCTACAGTGGTGTCATTAACTTTTAATCTTCTGTTAAAGAAGCAATTTTGCTAACAATGAATCCAAGCTGGCACTCATTGGAAAAAAAAGGTAGCAAATAATGAGATGTTTTAGACAGAAGTTAAACACATGGGAAAGCCAGAGAACATAAAGGAATAGATTACAGTCAAACAACTGACATGCCTAAATGACAGTCTATGCACCAATCATCAATCCTGGCCCCATGGCCCAGCTAATAGTGCTTGTAAGTGTGCCCATATACTTTTGTTACTGGTTTATTTAGTGGATCAGGCGGTTTAGAAAGGAGTTAATCTTAACCCTGTATATGGACACTTCCTAGTTCAGTCTCTCTAACACATCTCTCCAATATTTCTATGTACACATTTACATAAAAATAAAGTACGGTGGACAGTAGAAATTTAAACTAAAAACAGAAAATTTTGGTGAAATTCAACAGGTTTAGCAGAACAGAATTAAAGCTGACGGTCCCAAAACAACTTTTTGGAAACGAAGGAGCTGGAAAATGTTTACATTGTTGATAAAGGTGCAGGATGAACAAGTGGAACAGGTGGAGGGTGCTCGGAGCAATAGACAACAGGACTGCCAATCATGGTAGCTTCCATCTCAATTGTTCATCTATGTGTTAATGGTGTATTTAAATAGGAGAAACTACGTCAGCTCTGCTGAGAGCAAAGCTGACAAAATATGAACAAAACATGGGGAGAACGGATCACGAGAGACAATACTCATTCCCAGAGGTTGCTGAACTGCTCATTTGCCAGTCTGCTCTACATATCCCTCCTCTGAAGAGACCAAAAAAAATCTGTCATCACGGTCTTAAGTACATCAAATATTGGGGCGCCCACTACCCTCTGGAATAAACAATTCCAAACATTCACAACACTTCGAATGAGAAGGTTCTCCTTATCTCAGTCAAAAATAATTATTGCCCTTGTCCTCAGCTTGGACCCTGCCCCATCTTCTAGGTTCCTTAGAAAAGAGAAAGCACCTTCTCAATGTCTGCCCAATCAAGCTCCTTCAACATCATGTTTCAATGAGATCACCTCTCTTCCTTCAAAAAAAAAAAGCTGTAGAACACGGAGACTAATCCTCAACCTTGCACCAGATTACAACTTTCTCATCCCATGGATCAATCTAGCAAACCTTCACTGTACTGCATCCAATGCAAGTCTATCTTTCCTTAAACGTCAAGACCAAAACAACAGTAATATTTCAGTTCTGGTTGCACCAAATTCTTTTATAATGTAGCAAGACTTTTTTTAAGATGTCTGAACTCCAATCCTCTTGCAATAAAGACCAATATGCAATTCCCCTAGCTAACTGCCAGCTTTGTGTGTTTTGTACAAACACAGAGTTTTGAAGATCAGTATTTATAAGTTCTGTGTCTTTTAAAACATATTCTACTTTTCAATTCTTGTGACTAAAGTGAATAATCTCACACTTCCTAAATTATAGTCTTAAATACTCTTCTAATTGACACCCAAACATTATATTTGCGCAAGGATCAATAAACCCATGAGTGTTCTTTATTAGAAGACTACACGGAATCAATGTTAACTGGGTGACTTGTACATACACATTTGACTTTTATAAGCGGCAGCTGTAAACAGAGTCCGGAGTCATGGGATTCAAATATTACATTCTGTAGTAGTAGTGACTGCCAACAGGTTAAGACACCCCCTTCAAGGTAGATGTAGATTATATCAATCCACCTCTTTTTTCACTAACTTCATAGTTTACCTTTAAATCAAATTATTTATAAGAAAAGAAAAACAAAGTAATATTATGCCTTAATACATTACGCAAAAGGAACAAATTTCCAAAGTCTGGAAAGTATTAGTAGTTTGCTTGTCAATCCAAAATTGTTTAGTGGCACATGCCTAATGTACAGCATCACAACCTAGGCTTTCGAAGTGCATTTATGAGGCCATGCCCTAAAGAGTTGCTTACTAGGTTTGCCTGGATTGACTATTGAGCTGGTGATGGACCAATAGTGCACTGCTAATAGCCTCCATCTAGGTAACATTACGGCTTTGCCTTTGCATCCACTTTGTAGTGCCACAGTTTAACCTTTAGACTGGTCCAAGTTTCTACTGGGGTCACAAGCTTGATGTAGCGCAGTTTTACTGCTGTAAAGTTGCAATAACACCTTTTGTCTCTGCATCTACTAATGAATTCATCAGTATACTCCATTGGTTGATGCCTAAAGGACATGAATTCGGGCTGACGTTCTCAAAAATCTTTGAATGTGGACTACGTTTAGTCCAGATTTTTTAAGGTCATCATCCCAACAGATCTGAAACCTAAAATCTTTAGCAATTTTGTTCTTTATAGCTCATTTATCTGGTTTTAAATATTGAGGGTGGGAAGATATACCTCCATGTGCCAACAGAACAAAGTAAACTCGGACCAGGTGGCTGTTGCTTTTCAATAGTGTTGGAAATTATGACCACCTTGTGGCTTTTAAAGCAGGATTACTAAGACCTATTTGAGACAGGAACTACTATCAAGGCTATTTGGTTTCAATGTCCATTATCTTAACCAGCCACGACTTTAGCTGATCATAGGCTGTCATTTGAGTACAATAGGTGGCGCTGTTGAACTCACTGAACTTTGTCCTGGGCTTACAGAAGCTGGAATTACTGAAGCAAAGTAGTGATTCAGCCATCGCTAGGAACTACAGGCTTTGGAAAAAACGTTAAACAGTGAAAGAAGCTCTTTTTCTTAGGATCATTACTGGTAGCCTCTTATTCTTCCCTCAGCCAGTGTGCAGTATTCGATTTCCTCCAAACTCCTGAAGGGCTACTAAGCAACAGCAATGAAGTCTTTTGCAGCAATGCAGTTCTGCTTCCAAGCCACCTATTTAATCCATGTTCTTGAATTAACTTCACAGCAGGAGGATGTATATTAATGAAGTTCTCTTGAATTTGTACAATTTTGCTGGGACCTGGTGCCTGCTGACTTCAAAGGTACAATATTCCAAAATGAAGGCACAGTGTGTAGCATTGATACAGCACGATGGAATCACCAACTTGCTGAGTTCGTACCTGATAATTACCTTGCTTCCACACCAATTGTTCCAAGACAGGTTTTGATATTTCTGTCAAACTTTCAAAAACCATGCTGCCTCCACACTACACTTTTCTATTCAACATAAACATAACACTCACCCAATAAGGATCCATGAAACAATATTTTGGATTGCTTAGTTGAACATAATGCTACATATTATGTTAACTGGGAGACTGTATTTACACGCTTGACATCTACAAGCAGCTGATCTAGGCTAACTTCAGAGCTACAGGACCAACACAGCATTTAATGTGTTGAGGTGACATGACTGACAGCAGCTTAAGACACACCTGCTTAAAAAAGATACATGTACATCATATCACAACATACTCACGTGCCATCTTATTGCTACTCACTTCATCTGCCTCCACCCCTTCAGAGCTAGTGCTCTCCCCACAATTTACATTCCAAACTAGCAAACTTTGACATAGTACTCCCTGTCCCTTCATTTAAGCATTTAAAGATTCCAAGTAATAGAGACCTCAGCACAGATCCTGGTGGGATCTCAACAGTTATAGCTTGACAACTTGAAAATGTCCCATTGCTGTCTACTCTGCTTCCTATCAACAAATACTCCATCTATGCTGTTGTATCACACACAATATGAGGGTCCATGAAGTTAGGTATAAACTTTTTTCTGTGGCACATTACTGAATGCCTTTTCAAAGTTTAAGTACACTATATTTGTTGGTTCCCCTTTATCAACCATTAGTAATATTGTCAATATAACCTTTCAAATTTGTTAAACAGGATTTCTTTTTCATAAAACCATCCTGACAGTCTAGTCATTTAATGATTATCTGTGTATTGCAAGACTTCCTCAATAATAAATTTCTGAACTTTGCCAATGTCTTGCTAACTGGCCTACAGCTTCCTTTTTTTTTCCTCTTTGTCTTCCTTATTCAATAGGGGCGTTACATTTGTCAACTTCCAACCTGTTGGATCCATTCCACAATTTAGGGAAATGTGAAAAATCATAGCCATCACCATCTGCATTCCCTGCAGCTATCTTTTTCAGAATCACAATATCTGGGCTTTCAGGAGCTGGGGATTGGTTGAATTGTAATCCTTCAAGTTTCTCCAGTACTTTATCATTGCTGATTTTAATTTGCTTAATCTTAAAGCCTAGATAATACCTGCTATTACTTCTACATTAACTCACGTCATCTACTGTGATGACAGACACATCTCTGCAATTGCCTCATTCGATGTCACAATTTCTCCTCTCCTTACGCCTTAGGAACACATGTTTACTTTAGTTACTCTCCTCCTTTTCTTATTAATAATAAATTCAAATTCTGTTTCAGAATTTCTGGATTTACTCATTCTATTTTTTACCCCTTTTTAATCAAATCGTTGATGGCCCTTCGCTTCTTCCAAAATGCAGCCAAATCTTTAGATTTATCAGCCCTTTCTTGCAATATATTAAACTGCTTATTTTTAAATCTGAAACCAACCTTAACTTCCTTTGTAAGCCATGGAGTTTTTATTTTGGCTAATTAACCAATCAAACTTAGCCAGCTCTCCCCTCAATTCTACATTATTGGCTCAACAATTCTGTGACTAGAATGGGGCACTTTCGAACTTGATATGCCATTCAACTGCATCATGATCAATATTTCTCAGCAATCTTTTACTACTAAATTCTTAATTTATCCAGCCTCCTTAACACAATACTCTATGCAAAATAACTTCATTTCCATGACATATTGCTCCAAAAAACAACTGATGAGCGCATTCTACAAACTTATCTTCAAGATCACCTTCGTCAATTTGATTGGTCTAGTCTATGAAGACTAAAGTCCCTGACAACCACTACGTTAGTTTCTGTTCCAAGTTCCAATATTTTTATAACTAGTGCTCTATCCAACTGCAAAACTATTGTTAGAGAGCGTAATCCTGCCAGTGTTTTCTGACCCATTATTCCTATCTCCATCCATAGTGATTCTACTTCATAGAATCCCTACAGTGCGGAAGCAGGCCATTCAGCCTATCGAGGCAACACTGACTGTAGTTACAGAAAAGACAAAGGAAATTGGTGCAGAGCTCTGCAAGTACAGATAAGAGTGGTAAGAAACACTTCAGATATAAAAGATATAAAGAAACAGGGTGTATCAATAGCGCGTCCAATTAATTGCCAGGCCCACCCACATGTTTCTAGCTTTCAGGAAAAACACAACAGCACAGAGAAGTGAAGCAACTTAGCTGGCAGACCCAGTGTTGGGAAATCCAACCCTGAAGCACATGGTCTGAAACAGCTCAGCCACCAAAAAAAAGCAAAAGAAAGTGCCATCGCAACATAGGGATAATATGAGCAGTATTTCTGTTTTAAAATTGCATCCATTCAAGTGATTGGAAGAGAGCAAGGCAGCAACTTGAGTTATTTAATCATCACTATCCACTCAATATTGAGGTCCAGCCAACTTTCCATTCCTAACTACACTACTGAAAAGAAAAAGTGTGAGAAGTTCTTCAAACGTTAGTGCCCAAGTCAGGCTGGAGCCATGGACAGAAAGGAGCTTTGATTCTGGATATTTGTTTATATGTAGGGCAGGGGCAGTTAGTAAAAGGTCACACAGTATCTTGCACATATTAATCCATACAAAGATTTCCAAGCACTCACTGGCTGGTATCAACAAGTATATTGCAGTTGGAGGAGAAGCACTCCCCTATTCTCCATTCAGTTATGGAGATACTCATTTAGAAATTCAATGTTAATTCCTCATTTCCATTTCTCCTTATTGTTCACCGGGTTTGATTCATGTTGAGAGAAACCATATTGAATAAAAAGTGTTAATTAAAATTCATCCCCAGAGCAAATCCATTTCCTCTTCTAAACAGGATACAATAACTCAGTTTGCTAATCTACAGCAGTAAACTGGGGAACCCTCCTCAGAAGGGCAACACAACGACAGATGTGCTCCAGCAGTGATTGTACAGCTTCAGGCACACTGCCAATAGGCACTCCTCCAAGAGAGTCAGCTCTGTATCAATAGTGGATAATGAAGCCTTCTTCAGCCAAGAGCATAAGCTAGCGATAAAATGGCATAACACCACTCAAACTAGAAATTTGCTGTGTTGCTACTTGCTAGATGCAAAACTATTTTGGGACAGCAAAACTAGGTTGACAAAACTGAAGCCATTCAAAACACATGGAACTGCTAACTTGTATCACTGTTTTGCAGCTTATTGGTGGGTTAAGGTCATCTGACTGTCTGGCAGAGAGAAAAATAATAGAAGTCTCTTGGAGAAGGGCAGCAACCATTGGACACAGACCAAGATGCCACTACCACACACAGGGTCAGTATTGTTAGCTATTATTCATCTTCTCTCTTAGTGCATTTATCATTCAATTAAGTCTGTGTTCACACCAAGCTCAACAGAAAAGAGCCTTCAATCAGACTGCAAACCTTACCAACACCGTACCTCAAAAGCGGTTCATAGTTGTCACTCGAGCTTTGTCTTGCAGCAAAAGAGTACTGTTTGCAAATGTTTGGCAGCTGTTTTGCTCCTCGAGAGGGATATAGGAGTGTTTGTCTATTACAGAAAATCTCATTGCTTTTTAGTTGAGGAGTTTCATTCATTCAATTTAATCACTCTAGCCTTTATGTGTTTTGTTTGTCAGCTCATTGTACTGTACATACTTCAGCAGGAAAAGGGCCTGGAAAGTAACAGCTATACCAAGCTCATTTGGAATGAAGATGTGCATTTTAATAAAATGTATAGATATTCATGTCTGATAAGCTTCAATGAAGTCCTGAATAAACCTCTGAATCTCAAAGAATGCTTTAACTACAATGTAGATCTGCAATCAGGTCACGATGGACTCAAGACACGTGCAGTTGAGGACAAAGCTACATAAACAGCCCTCATACTTGGCAGAGAAGTTCAACACTGCTAACAAACTAGAAGTGAAATGTCAAAATCTTCAAACGGTAATAGTACATAGTCTTTCATCAAACTCGCAATACACTGCACTTGGATTCAACAATCAGTCTTGTGTCCTTTATTCAGCCTAACCCAATGTAACATTTTCAATTCTTCCATAGTACAGTTCAGTGAGCACCACTGTCACATCCCAGCTGCTAAAAAAGAAACAGTTAAATCTCCAGTATTTGTTTCAGCAACACCAGATATTAGACAGTCTTGAAGTGATATCACAAAATAAGCTTTTACAAATCTTAGGTGAATATTCTTTATTTTAAATACATCTGGATTAAAATATGAGTTAATAGAATAGCACAGAATTTCACATGAATGGTTTGAGTACCTGACCCTGTGTGCCATAGGTAGCCTCAGAGTCCATGCATTTGAATATCAGTGGCTCAAAATACTTAGAAACTTCCAGAGACGAATTCTAGTATTACCAGATTCCCCAAGCGAAGTGAGGTTACCAGCTGAGAGTGAATTCCAAAAGCACCAGGAGATAGTTCAATTAGGTGTCAGGAGGACCAGATGCCGGACTTAGCAAATGCTGGTGCCTTACATTCGATGGAGTCAGCGAAACCAGCGCTGCACTGGACAGCCTGCACCACTAAGGCAACATCAAAGCATCTTTTCAGACAAGAGTCTCAGAGGAAGCTACTGAGCCCAACATTGTAAAGGAACTAAATAACTTGCAAAAAAAAAAAATTAAGCAACAGTTTTTTTTAAAAAAGTTGACAGAGTGTAGCCTTATTTCATTTTACGACAAATTGATGTTTCTGGTTGAAGGCATCTTTAATCTACATCGTTGACACACCTCCTGGGTTGACGACTACAGCCTTGAAACGTCCGTTTGATACTATTACTACTAAATGTACATGGATCAAACTTCCTCTATCCACTCTTTTCAGGGCTGTTGAGCCACCTAATATAAATGGGTAACCACATTTTAACAGGATTCACTTGCCTTCTAAGTATTGCTAACAGAAATTTCTAACTTTTGTCTGTTGTTACGGAGAGGAGTTTGAACACTCTGATAATTAAAAAGCCAACACCCAGAGAAGCTTGCCTCGTCTCATAATCTGCTAAAAGAAATGGGAAAAATAGCATAACCTGCCTTTCACCTCGCAAGCTGTCATACAGGAGAAGTTAAACAAAAGAGATCCTTGATACTCACTTCTTAAGCAACAAGTAACAATTTCTTCATCTAACTCGAACAGTGAACAAATTAACAAAACTACTAACAAATCACACAATTCCCCCCAACTACTAACTATTCCTAATACAACAAAATTCTGATGGTATGCTGTTCCAATAAATAGAAGTCCCACTTTTATGAACCAAAGTAATAAGAAAAAGATGAATTAAAACTTAGACTCTCAAAATTACAGCCAGAATGCATCTTCCAGAACTCTCTGTGCCCTCTCCGCTGATCCTCAGCCAGGAACGCCTTTCTCCGTCGAATTCTGAGCTCGGGAATAGTGACTAAGATTGCTGTAGTACCTTTTAGATGGTACTTAATCAGAGACCTTAAAAGATTTCTATGGGAGCCAGAGTTTTACTCTTCTGATGGCAGTTCACTCTCACCCCGATTTTCAAACACCTTCTTCTTTTATACCCCTGATGACCTATTAATTTCTTACAATAGGATTGGTCCGAGGTTGTCAAAACCATCAGACATAAAGTTAATTGGGCTTTGGTATCTAGGGCCTGGTTTAAGTTAATTGGCTAAATTCAAAACCTGTTCTCTTGGTAAAAATTCTGCTTTGGCTGCTAACAGTATAACTCTTCAATACAAATGTTTCAATTCAAGAGCTCTGTGAAGCTGCAGCTGCTTGCAGACTTTTTTTTTTAAATCTCCAAGCCTAAATTAAAAAATCAATTTTTTTTTAGAAGGGACCATGCACTCTTCCTCCTTATCATTTTATAAACATCAAATATTCTAACTTCCTGACTTCCAATTCACAAGTACTCTGCACAGCTTTGAAACACTATTGTCATTCAGCTTCCTCCATTAATCATCAGTTCTACCAAATTACTCGGGTCAGTAACTCACTCTTTACTTCCCAATTCCCCCAACACACACTGATGTCATTAACATTCATCATTTAAAAAGCAATAATAGACAGAAGCTTTATTATGACAATCTCTAACCAGTCCTTCAAGATTACTGATTTACTGGACTCTCTCCTTTTCACTTTATATTTGTTCAAACATCCAACTGGAAACTGCAAATTAATTTTCTCAATTTTCTTTGTTGTCCATTTACCCAATCATTACTCTGTAACAACAGTGCATATCAAATTCCATCAAGCACAGTTAGTTTGATCAGCAAAGAAAAATGTTTATTTTGCACTCCTTGCACTGTCAAGATTCCCAATATCTTTTGGCAGTCTCTAAAATTTCCAACTCATTTACAGAATCAGAGAATGTTTCTCTGTTGTTACATTTTAATGGCGCCTGTGCTGATAGTTTACAGGCCATCTTTGTTTTCTTGCTTTCATTTTCTGCTTCTTTCAAAAAACCATCTAACTGCCCTTCAAAAGTGCTGTTGGATTTTGTCTCAATAACAACTAACTACAGACAAATCCAACATAACCATATTCTGTAAATAAAATCCAATCTTCCATTTAATTATTATTTCCATTTCTGCCTTATTACAATTTCTCAGCCCAGTGGAAGCAATGTATTTACTACTTTCATTTCCATCTTTGGATAATTACCATTTATCTTTGGTCAATGGCAAATGTAAATATGAATCTTCACATTTCATTTCTATTGTAGCATTTTTAGAAACATCAAACCAATTATACAACTTTAATAATTGCTTTCTTGAAAATGACAGATCATCTTCTGATAAAAAAACAAAACGCAATCAAACCAGATGTACGGCCAACGCATATAAGTTGGGAAACAACAAGCACATACATAGTGTGATTAGAATCTAAACAACAGCTTTCTTCCGATCCAGGTTGTTTCTTTCAAATCAAACGAGAATTAATTATATTGATAATGTGTGTGTGTGTGTGTGTGTGTGTGTGTGTGTGTGTGTGTGTGTGTGTGTGTGTGTGTGTGTGTGTTTACGGTGATAGGAGTGGGTGGTAAAATATTCACGTGAGATAACCAAAAGCATCCCCAGCTATACATTTAAAGCAATCATTTTGTTGGAGACTTTGAAGTGAAAAGGTAGCGGTTATAAGTTCCTGTTGGTTTCAGCAGTGCACAAAAATCAGTTGAAAGACTAGTACATTAAACTTTGACATTCAAACCGTCTCAGGTGTTGTAACATGGATTAAAAATTGTCTTTAATTCTTAAAATTTGCTTACACCATAAGGGTATATCCCACATCCTTTTGTCTTCATATCCAGTCAAAGCACTTCACCAGATAAAAGCATGCTCTCCGCATAATTGACTAAATTACCTGACACCCCCAAATTGAATTAAGCAGCCTAGATTCCACTCATTGACAGTTTAATAGGTGGAAAATTTATCCTGCAATTTCTCAGTACACTTCAAGCAGACTATTTAGATCAGGCAGAGGTAAACAGTATCCCCATCCCAAACACACCAATACCTGCTCTGCTCCTGTCCTTAGGCACAATAATTAGATTTTATGTTATTTAACCCAATTCCAGACATGGGGAAGCAGAACTGTACCATCACAAAAGAAATTCAACTCAGTTTGGATTAGCACAATTTAAGTTGAGTTTGATTCAGTTAGCTCAATGACTACCACGTGGTGCAGAATACTTTAACACCAACAGTGTAGGTTCAATCACTGTACCAGGTAGCACTTCATGAAGACCTTGCTGCACACTTCATGTGCAATGATGCCCCTTAAGCTACAAACTGAACAAAGTGCTCTATGGCTCTTCATGGGCTATAGCTGATCATCACGAAGATAGAACTGATTCTCAAAGTAAATTAAGGAAAGGAACAAAAGACAACAACCTCTTCACGCATTATTTTACACATCAAATTGAGGCAACAAAGAATTCATGATACAACAGACTTGAATCAAATACTTTGAACTTAGGAAAATACCCCTACTTGCATCAATGCTCCAAGTATTGTGTATAATCTGACTACATCATGAGATAATGTTATCAATTCATCATTCCAATTGTTTTTCACAATGTGAAATATAATTAATATCTCTGCACAGAAATCAATGTACCTGATTTTCTCTAACTGGCTTCAGTGCACCTAGTCTCAGGAAGGGAGAAACCAACTAAAGTTCCTGTTGTGATAGCAATCTAGTCACCCACAACTGAAAGTGCTCATTGTTACAAATTCCAGATAAGAACAAAATTGGACCTGGTAAGGTAATCCTTCTGGTCAAACAATCTGCTCACATTCATTGTCTAAGTTTGCCAAAGGAAGAATGGCCATTAAGCATAAGAAGGTTGCTGCTGCTATCTGTGACACTGGACTCCAGCTGAGTCAACACCGTTAGGAGAAAAGATAATGGAGAAGTAAAGGAAGCAGAGTGAACCTTCAGTAGCACATTTTACAGAAGTATTTCGAAACAGTTGCTCACTATTCACATTTATCATCATTTCTGGTCTTGAAAAGTCCATACAATAAACTAGCTCCACTACAATTAAGAAAGATTTTTCTTATTATGAGGTCAAATGAGTTATTTTTCTAACACAACAGCAGACAAATGTGATGTGGAATTTTGAGCAGAAATGCTGCTGTCAAACAGTGTCACAACCCAAACCAAACAAAATGCACAAGAATTGCAATTTACACATCCTAAACAAAAGAAATGCAGGCGGAATTTTGAACATTTAACAGTTATAGCTGTCTTCAAGACCTCGTTATTCTCACAAGCAACATCATTTCACCCCTACATTCTGCCTATCTACTTTAGTCCCTTTGTCGTTCCATGTTCTAGCCTCATTGGTTTTCTGCTTTTTAAACTTTTTGTTTTTAAACACAGTTTCACCTGAATCTTCCCCAAAAATGTCACTCCCTCTTGTTGGATGAATCCTTCCAATCAGATCAAAAGGATTTTCCTTGCATGGCTGGCTGTCCTGCATTCAGTGAGTCAACATTACGCTTCAATAGTCTTGAATGGTTTTCCTCACCTTAGCCTTAGTCAGTATTTTTCTTCTTAGCATTAATGATCTTTCAACAAGAATGTTAATTAACAGATTTTCGATGTTGACTGTCATTAATGTTTATTTAAGCTTAACATTGTAATATTACTGTTCTGCTGTATAGTTTGCAACAAAATTAGAGAGGTCACTTTTTATGTGAAGTTGGTAGAGGATGAAGAAACAATCAAGTTATTTGAGTGAAGAGAACTGGGTAGATTTAAGACATCCGGATGTTAGCAATGACACAGTTTAGCATTGGCAGTAATCTCCAAAAGTCAAACTCAAAGTGATTCGATAACTAGTGAAGTGAAAGAAGAGGCCTTTAGCAAAAGCAAAGCTGAGACAGGGTGAATTTCTATAACATTATACACATGTAAATAAGTGGAATGCAATCAAAAGATCATCCTGAGGTCAAATATAACACCAAGGTTGTGAACAATCTTATTTAATTTTTTTTCAGACTGTCAGGGGAGGGATGAAGCTGGCAATTAGTGGCCGAAGTTTAAAGTAGCATTGATCACAGTTCCATCAAATATCTAACCGGAGGAGATTTCAGATCATATTTTATTGGATATTCAATGAGTAGTTGAATAACTTAGCAAGGAAGGAGGTGGTGAGGCAAAGCTGGGTGCTACTAGAGTACATACAAAACTGAACATAGTTAAGGGGTCCTACATAGATGCCAAATAGGAGCAGTCCAATGGCAATCACTGTGAAGCCAATGAATTAACAATGCAGGACCAGGAAGAGAAGCCACTGAAAAATAATCCTTTGACTATGATTAGATAAGAACACAACCAGCAAAGAGCAGTCCACCCAGTTGAAAACCTGTGCAAATGATCATGTGATCAATCATGTCATAAGGACACAGGAAAGTTTACCTTTGTCACAGTCTTATATTCCAAATTCCAAAAAGAGCTCCTGAGCAACATTTCGGTACTGTTACAGGGATTGAAATCTTATTGAAGGGACTGAATCATGAAGTTCTGTCAAAGATGGGTGTGGATTTAGGAGGCAACAACAGGTTCTAAAGGACTTAGGCAAGGAAAGGGAAGTTGAATAAGCGGTGATGATTCGCAAGTAAAGTGAATCAAGTCTGTTTCTTTGAGGGAGGGTGGGAGGGGGCTGATTAAAGCAAAAAAAAAGTGACAATGCCAGAACAAAAAGAACCAATAACATGACCTAACACGGAGACCAGGAGAGAAAATTAGGTGGTCACCAGTTTCATGAGAATAGAGTCAAAAGAAAAGATATGGGTCTTATGAACAAGGTGAGCTCAGAAACAGACATGAAGGAGAAAAACAAAGAGGCGCGTTCGGGGCTGTAGTGCGATATATAGGAAGTTTAGCCCTGCCTGTAACTTGAGGACAACCAATCTGGTTTCCACTTGAAGTATATAAAGATATTGTTCAGAAAACAAAGAACAAATCAATTTTACCCTCCTTAAAAGTAAAAAATACTTCATCATCAATCTGTTCAGAGATGTTATAACACACTTCTGGATCAGGTGGGACTTGAAGCTAGGCCTCCTGATTCAGTGGTAGGGACTCGATCACTGCACCATTATAGCTCCCCCCTCCTTCAGTTAAATGAAATCTTCTGATGCAAATCACAGGACGCTTAAAAAATATGGTCTACAATTAGAATTAAGTGTATGATTTCTGTTAATTAGGGAGCAAGTAATAACAGGCTAGACAGTGGCAGTCAACAGCCAAACAACAGCACTTGCCAATAATTTTGAAGAAAACTGTTCTAGTGAGCCACATCCTTTGATGTGAGTTTAAATCAGATACCAAGTGAAGTGGCCTACAGGAGTCCAGCAATAGTACAGCCAAAGCAGGACTTTCAAACAGCAAACTGGTAAGGAAAACTGAAAACTTTAAAAATTAAAACTGAAGGAAATTTGTTTTTAAAAAAATGACCAGGATATACAAATTGGATTGGCTAACAGCTAAAAGCAGCAAACAAACCTAATATTTTTAAATATGTAATTTATGAAGGAGAAAGTTGATCACTAAAACATAAAACTACACTCTCGGGTCTCGTAAATTTGGTAATTTCCAATTGATCACAGTCTAGGTTGGGGGTGAGAATATCCACCGTACTCTATGGGAAAATGCAAAATTATTGCTAACGGTTCTGAATGTCCACATTTAAATACACATTTGGCAATTCCAGAAGTTTGTTGGATTACATGAGAGGAGTAATGCTGCTGAACACCAACCATTTTTCTGTCACTACTACCAGAAAATGCAGGCTAATGATTTACTGTGAAAAAATGATAAGATATGTCAGACAATGTTATGGTATGGTGCAAGGCACTGAATAACAAGCACATGTATCTTTGAATAAATGCATGCATTTCTACAGTTTGTAATCTACAATACTTTTCCATTAATGACTGCTTTATGGATAGTTGAAATGCTTTTATATGATTAGGCTTTTAAAAAGGACCATCTCAAGTTATTAAGCACAAAACAGTGAGCTCCCAACAGAATGTGAAAAAGAATTGCAGATGGTTTGAAGGAGGAACTAAAATGCAAGGAACATAAAGCTTTGCGTTTGTTAATAAAAGCAGAAAAGATGATGGATAGACAATAGGATGGAGACAAGGAATTCCAGAGAGTAAGAGCATAGTGATCGAAGATCAACCATCAACAATGGAGCAGAACCATTGGAATATCCCAAACAAAACTTCTTCCAACTTATCACTACACTGTCCCCTCAAGCCCAACTATTCTCTCCTAAATATCCAATATCTCATCTGAAAGTTAAATCTGAATCTCATACAGAGTCAATTAGAAACTGTGCCAACTGTCGTCAACTTCCATTGATCACTGCTCTTTACGTTAACATTCATCATGTCTTACATACTGTCAAAAAGCAGGCTGCTTCTAACTGGTTGGTGCACAAATGATGCTTTTAGTATCTTCGACAAAATATTTCAAACTGTGTATAGTTGATACACAGACAATCAACTGATTAGGTTGAGAAAAATGACTTAAGGGCTGAGAGCAGCCATAGGTTCAAGCATTATTCTTTTAGTTTTGGGATCAAAGTTTAAATTTCATTAGAAGTGGTGTTTAAATCTGAAATGACTTTAGTCAAAATCTAATCACTTTTTTTAAAATGAATTAACAAGATGAAAAGATTGCATAAAAACTGCTCATAGTTCAACAATATTGATAAAAGGACAATTGCACTAACAGTTTGACTCCATTTCCAACTTATTTGTGACTCAACATTAATGCTGCATTCCTCATTTTAAACGAGCAAAAACTAAGTACCTCATGACAGAGCCCAATAGCAAAAGAAAAGCAAGCCATTTGTGCCACCATGCTAGTGGTGGTATATTTTCCGATGTAAACTGCTTAATCTAATCCTAGGTTTCTATTTGCTCCCCCCATATCCTACAATATTCCTTTTCTCCACCCCTTGTTGGAATTAATAGATTTTGTTAATAATCTACATCAGAGAATTCCATCTTCTAGCCATGCTGAATAAAACACATCATTAACATTGTCTAAATTCCATGTGTACTGTCAAAGATTAGAACCCTTGAGATGTATAACATCGCCTTAGGTGAATTATTTCAGAATGCATCTAATTCAGCATTTCTCTAAAGCAGTAAACGTAATGTGAAAATTGGAGCAATCTCAACCATATAAAAAATGGTGAAACTTTCCTGCTGCTTCATTCCCATTGTTGACTAAACCAACACCCCAGATTTGGGCAGCATTCACATTACAATTACAGAGCTGCAAAATTGTCCACAATGAAACCACACTTGTAAATCTGGCTTTAGAGTTTGTAATGATAAACAACTACTGAGCCAATAGCTCTGGCAGACAGATTAGACCTAATTTTATTTCCTATGTCCTTTCAAATGGTTCAGTGTTGGGGGATCTTCCCAATCTGTATCCTTTAAACATAATGCAGCGGTCAACTTAAAGCAGTAAAATTGCAAGCCTGCCTGGCAGCTGTGCATCAGTAATCCATGGGAGTTTA
The DNA here is from genome assembly GCA_024137785.1 of Ginglymostoma cirratum. Classification (NCBI taxonomy): domain Eukaryota; kingdom Metazoa; phylum Chordata; class Chondrichthyes; order Orectolobiformes; family Ginglymostomatidae; genus Ginglymostoma; species Ginglymostoma cirratum. Next base: position 17,174,864 of record JAHRHZ010000088.1, on the reverse strand, counting down.
TAAACGTAAGTGTGAGCATGCCAAACACACAACTGATGTGCCACACCCAAGTTTCAAAGTTGCATTTATGAGAAAAAGCCTATTATGGTCAAAACTGCAGAAGTCTTCACAAACTTCCACTCCCAATGTTCTGTAGCGGCAAGTGTACCATCTACAAGATGCACTGCAGAAATTCACCAAGGTCACCCAGATAATGCCTTCCCAACTCATGACCATTTCCAACCACAAAGGCAAGGACAGCATGTACATGGGAATACCAATACCTGCAAGCTCCCCCTATCCCTCCCCTAAGCCACACACCATCCTGACTTGGAAGTATATCGCCATTACTTCAATGTCAATGGATCAAGATCCTGGAACATCTTTCCTCATGGCATTTGGGTCTACCTAAATGAAATGGACTGCAGCAGTTTATGAAGGCAGTTGACCAGCACCTACTCAAGGGCACCAAGAGACAGGGCAGTAAATGCTGTCCCAACCAGTAATGGTCATATCCCATGGATGAATAAAAAAGTTACAAGTTTATAATTAAGGCATCATGTATCTAATATTGCAACTAAATGTTTTCATGCAGTTTACCAGGAAGAATGATGAGAAATGAGAAAATGCATGACTATTAGAATGAAGTATTTTTCTGGAACATGCCATTATGATACTTTGTCTTGTCACCCTGTCTTGTTTGCCAAGCAAAACACAACGTTTTTTAAAATTTTTTAAGTTTTTAAAATTGTTTCCAAGTTGACAAACCACACTGAGCAGAAGTATTTTGTGATTTCCCAAATTCCTGATGTGAACGCCTTTTGAAATAAGTTGAATCCTTCTGATTAAATAGGGAACATAGTAAACATTTGTCTGTGAATATTACCATTCCAAACTTCTGGACTGTTTCACAGTTAGATAATTGTATAACACATGCTAGAGATCTAGTTAAGTTCTAACTCCTATAGGTGTTCAGCTTCCCAAAACCATTTGGTAATTGATCAGCAATTGCAATTTTAGTGGCAGTCTAGAGGCAATTTTGACTAACAGTTTCTGTTGGAAGCTTTCAATGAAACTTTTTGCCATGAAATCCAACAATTTTCCTATCTATAAATTTCACAAACACAGTTCTTGCTTTGTGTGTCTAATGATACTTGAACTTTTGGAGTATTGTGTTTGTGAAAGACTCAACTACTGTTCCTAATCTCCAATCCCCAACACCAAGTAGCCCTTCTGCCCTATGCTTAACATCACATGGAATTTTCTTGGTAGCATATTTGAGAGACAGGAAATACTCTGGAATCATGGAAATTAAGTGTAGGAAGGTTTGATTCTACATATACACACATATCCACATGTAACACACAAATAACATCCATATCAATATGTTTACAATTAGAGAAACAAACCTAAAGGGTGTATCCCAGAAACTGTTTTCTTGGAAGCAGAACATGTTTAAGTAGAAGCCCTTAACACAATAAAAGCTGTAGTGTTTTGATCTTAAGTTAAAATGTAAAACCACCTAAATTTATGAGATGAAATGCCCACAGACCCATGCCCAAGGTTCATACATCAATTGAAACAAAATATTATACTTATATTGAGTGTAACCCAGTTATATGAACGATATGGAGTAAAAGGTTTGTTAGAATATATTTCTACGATTTAGCTGTTTTAGTTGTGTTGAAATTGCACCATTGATTTCACTGAAGCATCAATAAAGTCAGAAATCTAAAAAGGATGCTCAACAAAAAAGAAAGTTTTCAGAAAGATTATGCTTAGAAAGATAGTTTCGTCTATTCACAAGTTGGTAGCAAGAAGACAGTGACACAATTACTGAGAGAACAAAGAATAAAGTTACAAGAATCCTCTTTCTCAATGTAAAGGCATGTGAGAACGTGGAATGCTTTAGTACTAGCTTTAAAGAAAGAGACAATGATTTAATTTAGAAAGGGGAATCATAAAATATAAACATCAGGTCCATCAGCATCTGTACAGAGGCAATGCAGACCAACATTTCAAGGTATAGGTTTCACCAAAACAATTCTTTTACCGTTTCTCTTTACCAAGTTATTGATCAGATATATTATTTCAACTTTGATGTTTTTTAAAATTACTTCTCATGTAAAGGGAAATCTGCTAATTAATTGGATGAATCTAACAATAAACAAACAAATGGCGTTAGTAATAACTCACCATCAATGAGCTAATGTCTACACAGGCACGTTGGACCAAATAATTTCTTACTACTGCAATTTCTGTTGATTCTATAAACTCGGGTCACTTTCACATGCTGTACTTGATCTTAAAAGTAAATAAATGAGTTAAATGAATTATTCATACAATCTACCATATAATCATAAAACTGCAGCATACAAACATCCTCAATCTTGTGCAAATTCCATTTTTCGAATGTAATACCACAGGAAGCAATGTACACTGGCCAGATGAACCATTCTCTAGCACTCTCACCTACCTTCCCTCTGATGTTACTGAGAGTCCCCGTCCTTTTAAGAACAGGTCCCAGATCTGCAATGGCATTTCATCATTTGGTATCCAGTCTCTCTCACTTCTAAAATATTACAACTTACAAAATAAGAACTAGGAAGCCAAGCAACAAAAGATAAAAAGCAATCTCAAAATTCCTTTCCTAACTTCACCTTAACTGTCTTTTGTGAACTTGGGAGTTGCTTTGACTATTTAAAGTAGTAGGTATTACAACAATTTGTTCCTGACTACAGCTTTGGAAAGTGAACATAAAAAAAACTAATCAATGTTAGACTACAGTGCAAGTTGTATTTATTCACATTATAAAGTGATCTGAACTACACTACAAGGATGGGAGTAATGTACAATGTATGACATGATGCTGGATGTCTTCCTACAGTTCCCAACTTAGTCAAATTAAATTATATCTACACTGGCTAACCAACCATAAAAATACCAAAAGTGAATTAATCAAGCCAGAATCATTTTTGTGCAAAAATAATTACAGAATCCAGTAATGACACTACCATTTTTCTTTAAAAAATTATAAATGTTAGTGATACAACTCAGCATGAAAAGTAGATTTAAAAAATCAGATATGATTGGAAGTAAGCTGTTCAAAGGGTGTTGTTTCTTATGAACATGGATTGCTAATTTTGCAAGAGGGTATTTTGTGGAGGAGTGGACAGGAGAGGAACACTGAAGGAAACAGGTAAGAAGCAACGCTGTAGTAAATTTTAATGAGAGGCAAGAATCAACAGTTTCTAAATGTCACTAAGTAAGCAAGCTTCTTAAAAAGAAGAATTGTGAAACATTGGGGAACCTTAGACAGTAAAACTACACACAAGTAGGTATGCAAGGGTACAATTTCCAAAATGCTTTTACCTTAGCCCATCCCAAAATGTAGTATCTTAACTATTTTGTTTTAAACTTTTCTGGAGGTCGTCCTGAATGATTACCATTTAATCACAGGCTTCATTCATCAAACAATAGCAATTATGTAAAATTCTTCAAATGCAACCATCATTTCAGGCTCCTGATAAATATGATTATTATTCATAATACTAAAAGTGCTTTCTCAGTAATCGACTCAAATCTGGGTCTGTTTATTTCATTATGTCAAGTCAACAATAAAAATCACTTTTACATTTTAGAAGTGATAAACATCCAAACATCTTCGGATGGTACTGACTTAAAGCTTTGGACAGTTTATTTGCTAAATCTGTGTGAATTTCTCCTTTCAGTTTAATAATAACATCCACTACTATTTTCAACTAAATCCTCAAGTATTACAAAGCCCAAAAATCAGCATTAACCTTTGCAGTCACAACTCATGTAATGTTCAGTTAATGTATAGCATATGCACTTCTAGCTCCCTAATTCCTGTTAATCTTTGCTAATAAAACTAGTGAATTTCTGTGATGTTATAGGTGTAAAAAGTGTCTTCTGAAATTAAGAAAACCTTCTCTCAGTTGTCTCAATTTCATTTCTGATTTGCAGGTTGAAAACTTAAAGCTTGGTTTCACTAAAGCTTCAGCTAGATCCATGAAAAAGTCAAACCATTACAAAACAGAAGTACAAAGCATGGCTACATAAAAGTTAGATCACACAATAATATCAACCATTGAATGAGCAAACAAATGTGCAGTTACAAAGCAACTCATTAATTTGTTCAAAAAGATCTCAAGGACTTTTGAAAGAATGAATTATGGCTTGGAAATAAGACTGCTAAATTTTAATGGATACAATTGTTTGTTGAACCACTAAAAATGCAGTTTAAAAATGCTTTACTGTTTTGTTGCCTACATGTGGCGGAAACTTCAATTCCTGTGAAACATACTCTACTAGTGGCACAACTTAGTAACTAATCTTCTAGTTACAACTTCATTTGGGAAATGATCAATATGAAGTTACCTACAGGCTACTGGGCATTTTACTAAGTTACATAATTATTCATTAATTGACTGAAAGCTTTGAACCAACTGCCTAAATTGGCTAGCAAAAAGTCTGCCCAAGATTTTGTCAGAGATGGCAATCTGAGAAACACCATTTCAACAACACTTGTTTAATGATCATGCAGATTTTTCTTTTTGACACAATGTCAACTATTTCAAACTGAAATAAGAGTCCACAATCTACTTTTACTTGGAGAAAACATTCTCCCATCATGAATATTCAAGCAGACTCAACACATCCTCTTCTTACAACACAAGTCTACAATTCCAACACACATGATCCCAGTCAATTTCCAGCAAACTGATTCACAGCAGAACACATTTTCGGGGATCTGGGATACTAATCTGCCTGATAACATGCATTACAAAGCTTAACTAATCTTTTGAGCATTTGAAGATAATTGCTAGTATCTTCCTAAAGACACTGCTTTCCTCTTATGAGTCTTGATAGCTTGGATTATCAGCAATCAACTTATAGATAAGTCTCTTTCACTATGTATAGTCCCTGTCTAAGGTCATTTCAGATGATAAAAGGTGCTAGAACAGAAATTGGATACTGACTGCTGCATTCTGTCTTTAAAACAATTGTTTTTGAATGTGTCATAACCTGCATCATATCAACAAAATTACAGATTAATTTGTTCGAATACAAGTTTGCATTCAGAGAAATTCTGGAAACTAAGTAACAACTTCTTCATTCTGCCTGTAGCAGAAATTCTAAAATAAATTGCAAAATATATTTTCAAGAATCTCAACAATGAACTTGAATGGTCAAGTTCAGCCAAGTTCCCTGTAACTTTAAAGGGATCTAATTCCAACTTACACATCAAGGCAGGTGTGTTTAGAAATAACATTTCAGACAATTATTTTCAATTAAACAGTTAACATGAAAGGTACCGAAAGCATATAGTTACAAATAAATATATTTTTATTTATTTTATACTATATATGTTTAATCGAAAAATGAACTTTTTCCAATTCAATACAGAAAAAGTACTCGGACTATTTCAGTTAATACTTGACAGATTTCGATGGAGAAAATCAAATGGAGAATAAAATCCAAGATAATTCTATTTTTACAAAACTGCATTAGAGACATGGCTACTTGACATAAACACTAAAAAAAATGTGTTTTTTAAAACTGAACTTTAAAATTTAAATCAAACACTTGGATCTATTTCCAACGACTGTGGTCAGTTTTCATTCACAGACACATCCAAACACCAGAAACAAAAAAGAAAATCTCAAAAATAAAATTAAGCAGCAAATGAAGAATCCAGACAAATTTATTAAAATTTAAAATTTCTAGCACCATCTGTCACAAAATGAACAAATGTCTTAAAAAAATTTCCACAATTATTCCTATGCTTTTGAGAATGTTTCATATCTTCTAACTAACAAAATGACTGGGAAATGTTTAAGTGGTTGTTATACAAAGATTCTTTCAAAAAGAAATCACAATGCTTTGCACTGTCAGCTATCTCCTGATTTTAAAAAACAAAATCGAAAAAAAGTCAATTTCAGTAAAAGTTACACCACACGAACATTTGCTGCAGCAACAGCTATTCAAATTTACTAATAGGAAAATAAGTACTAATTAATGATTCTTAACTTTGTTTGCGAAACATGAAACCATACTTACAGAGAAATCTCTTTGCATCTTTCATTGCTGTAATTGTATTAGAAAAGCAGTTCAAAATATGTTTCATCCAGCACATAACTCAATTTTAACATTAACTTTGTAAAACATTATAAAATATATTGTGATTCCATAGTTTTTATGTAGCATAGTTTACAGAATAATACCGTGACAACTGGGCATATATGGATTGAAATCATTGCACAGAAGAATGAAAATTCAGTTAAAAGCTTTAAGAATTAATCGTAATACATGTAATGGGTAATTTAAAATAGATGACAGTGTTTTATTGAGAACTGCAAAAAGTTTGTCTTTATTTCTTGCAATTGCTGGAGCTGGAATTTAATCTAAAATTGATTTTTTTTTAGGAAAAGTCAAGTAATTACTATAACATTAACACTGTGTTAGAAACACATCAAAATTCCATAAGAGGTGAAATGTTTTCACAGTTCAAAGTCAATTAAATTTTTATTCAATCTGACCCTCTCACATGCTCACATTTCCTCAATGGATTTGTTTCAATTAAAATCTAACCTTTGGTATTTTAAAGGACTTGATAATTTCTCCACAACTTTCATTAAAGAAATTGTCCAAGTATTCTAATAAGGTTCATTTAAATTGAAACATCAAACCAAATCATACAATTCCCTAAGTCAATTTTATCAGTGGAGGTACAAAATGAATTATTTTTGAAGGGTATTTAATTGCCAGATTTTTCTTTGTAAAATGGTAAGTAGCAGCCTAAACAAATAAAAACTGTTTTACACTCAATATTTTAAAGATAAAGGTGCACACAAAGAATTATTCTGAAACAGGTGAAATCCAACATGTAAAACACACCAAGCTTGCAATGTCAGCTTTGCAGCAAATAGAAACTTGTTAAAAGTTCCAACTTTTAGCAATTTAAGAACTCCAAATAAAATAATTTAACACACCTCTGCATCCTAAAAGACTGAAGAAACTAAACCATACAACTTTTGGTACAATTTTAATATTTCTAATATCAGCATCAGATTTTCAAGTACAATTTTGAGTTTTTGTTCAGATACCTCAAGAACTGACCATTTTTCTTTTGAATGCAGTACATATGAACTGTCTGCTTTGTTTTGTATCTTCTTCATTGATTGGAGTTAATGCAAACCTCCAGCTTTATCTCGGCATATTACAACAACTCATAACCAAAGTTTCAATTCAAGAACGTAGATAAGTTAAACTCAAACTATGGTGTGAAACATCACATTCTCCGATGTTTACAAATATTTCACACTGACTGCTGAATTAGTTTTAAACTGAACTTAATATTGTAATTCCCAACTTTCAAGCTATCATATACCGTCTTTATGTTCCATAAACAAACACTTCACTATCTCAACTTTTGATTAACGAGGTTAACATTAATATTAGAATATTTAAGTCATAAAAATCTAAAATAAATTAATGCATGCATTTATTTCTAATATTCAACATAATTTGTATTTCATGTTTCTTCCAAGACTAATGCATTGTTTTACTCAAATAAGTAACAAATACAAATCTAGCACCTTATATCCTATGCAAATAACAAACATCTGATCCAAAGTGAACTGAAGGTGTTTATCCACAGGAGAATTAGTTATCCCGTCACTCTTTTTGTCAGAGGGCAGACACATTTAGTGCAATATGTTATTTGCCACAAGAGATGTAAAATGTTCAGATTGCCATGTCAACATGTTACATATTTCATTCTTTCAGGTATGCCATAGGAATATATTCAATTATGAAACTGGGAAGACAAACTTGTCCCGTCAGAAAAACGTTTAAACCCAGCAACTGATTCTGATAATATTAGGCACATAACTAAGATGACATGCACAAAAGAAAAGCAAATGACTCCTATGACTCAAATTCTTGAAATTACAACACTGAACTAAACCCAATCGTTACAAAAGCGCTCATCTTATAACAATAATTATCGTTATTTAAAATAAGAGGAGATTAAAATGTTTATTTCTAAGCTTTAAGCTTCAAACAAGCACAACGCGGCTTCCACTGCGTTTCACCAATATTTGCAATAGCTGAAAACTAAATATTTAACTTTTAACAGACAAACGACTTAAGAAACACTATCTTTAAATGCCCCCATTTCTCTTTGGTTGCCCCTACAACTAAACGACCTCACGTGTTACTACACACACTGCAGTAACGACGAAACAGTTTTTCATGCAACACAGGACAATATTCTATCTCTTCAGTGCAATGGTCGATAAAACGCAACCAGCGCCAACAGCTCGACAGTAAACAAGTGCAACAGTTATCCATTTTAAAACAAAACGAGACTTGCTTTTCTGAAAGATTTTAGTTATCTACATATATTTTGTAACAGTCCAGCAGCGTGACCACCTCCCAGCTCCTGACTCACAGCAACAAAACCGTAATATGAGCCACACAAAAAAACCAGTTAATGTTAACCAACTTCATAACGTGCAACTTTTAGAAGTGGAGGGGGAATAAAACCTTAAAGCGCAGAGAATCCGGGAAACATCCGATACCGAAATATTTATCGACTCCTCCACACCAACCCCCAAACGAAATTCAAAAGTTTAAAACTTTCCAATTCAGAATCGTTGCAAAGTTCACTCCAGTAAAAACCCTCCCCGCAATAAAAAATGCACCGTATTTCAACAGCACGGCGTGAACCACAAGAAGATAAAGTTTGGGAGACACGAAACTGACTCCCCGAAAGACTTTTTTTTGGATCACGTAATTAAAAAAAATGACCAAAAATGAAGATCTGGCAAGGGGGATGGGGGGGGTGGTGAAGAAGAGAATCCCTTGCAAATTAAAAAGATTGCAGCAAGTGGGATTTGAACTGTCTTGAAACAGATTGAAAGGAGGGTGATTTTAATTGGTAGCCCCCCGCGGAAAAAGAAACTTGGAGTATGTAATATAAAGGCGAGCTGACTCACTCACTCACTCAGTCACAACACACAAACATACACACATACAAACTGCCCAGCGAAACTTCCCAGCACTTCACTAGTCAATTTCATCCCCACAACCCGCACTATTCGTTCCAGCAATAGGCGCAAACTCACCGCCGTTGACTCGGCATCTCTTTCCGATAAGTTTTTGCACGCGATCTCCACTTTCCAAATTTTGGAAATTATTTTTCTCTATTTTTCACGGCCTAAAAAAAATTCTTTCCCCAGCTTCTTTTCAGAAGCCATTGTGCGGAGGATGCTGGGAGTGACGTCAGGGGGTTTCGCAACATTGCAGGCTGTTACAGATTCTGGAGTCCAGGAGATAGGAGGTGCGGGTGGGTTAACATCCATCTGTCCAGTCCATTGCCTCCAACAAAATCCCACGGCCCACTGCTGCTCCATACCATGGGAGACCACCTCCCTTTCTTTCTTTTTGTTGCAAAGTGGCTAGAAAGAGCCTAGCATCAGGACAGGATGCAAAGGGAGATGCTTAGAAATTGGCTAGAGCTCCACGCTGGCGGGGAGCATGGACTTCCCATTCAATTGAATGGAACGGACCAAGCCTTGCCGCTTTCCGTTCTCTTCGTTGGTTGGACCTGGAGTAAGATCGAGCGCTGAATGGGAATGGATTTAGCGCCAACAGTTGGGCACGGTTCTGCACAAAAGGAGAAGTTTGTGAAGCAGTTGGTGTTCCCTAGAATGATCTCTGGATGGTACCTCGTTAATATCACCGATAATAGGAATGGAGAACACAGGTAGGAACTGAAATCATGCAGTTCTACCATTGAGTACATTACGTTTCAAGACAAAACAATGGCCAATTCGTTACTAAGATTGCCATATGCATACAATTTTGCACATCTCACTCATTAGAATAGTTTAAAAATATAAATTTTGTTGGAGGTCGCTCTTGAAAGTTAATGTATTCTGGTTTCGTTTGCAAACTGCCTCACTTGTGATCATCAGTCTCAGATTTTATGTTTTTTTTAATCGTTGCTGGTACTTCCTTTTAAATGGCTGAGTTGAAAGGTATAGATGACAAATTGAAATGTATTGAGACCAATGAGAAGGTAAGCAATTGATAGCTTTTACATAAAGGAATAGAGTTTGTCCTTCAAATTGCTGGCAAATAATTTGTATTTATTTGACTTTAATATTAATGTTGTTATTTTCTTGTCAAATGTTCAATCATTGACAAGCACATGAATTCTGAACAGCAGTATTAAGTACAAGATTGCTGAGGGTTAGTTCATCGAAATAGAGTCTTAATATTTCCTTGACTGCTGATCATGTTGTATAAATAATGGAGACACATGCATAATAGCAAGATGTTTCAGCTCTGTTCAACATATTAGTGATAGATTCTTTGTTCCATTGATGCCATAGATGTGCAGACACAATTATTTGCCTGACAGTAGCTGGAATGTTTTAATGACAGCTACTAAGATATGTCAGTCAACGAAAATAGTGAAGTCATTATATATTAAAACTTATTGGGATAATTCTGAGGTTTAATATCTCATTCACTTATGACTGTCGTCTTAGGAGCTGTTGAGACAAATGATTTTGGACACATTTCTACTTTGCATGTAAATAAAAAAACGAAAGAACTGTGGACGCTGTAAATCAAGAACAAAAACAAAGTTGCTGGAAAAGCTCAGCAGGTCTGGCAGTATCTGTGAAGGAAAAAACAGAGTTAACGTTTTGGGTCCGGTAACCCTTCCTCAGCACTACTTTGTATGTATTTATTTAGAAATTTACATTAGACAGGAGATGTAGGTAGATTTTGCCCCTTTCCTTGGGATTAATACTGTGCATCAGATGTCCTTTTCCTTTAAAATAATTGGAGGACAGCTGTTTATGAAGGCAAATTATTAATACTTTTTGCAATTGAAGAAATACTTAAGGGCTATTAAATTCATGATCGTAATGCTTGGCTAAGGGTAAGAGATTTCTATTGGGACTCCAAAAATTAGAAAATAATACTTTAAATCTGAAAAATTGACCTGAATCATTTGAATGATATATAGATACTTGGGCACAAACAAACATCTCCTTGTTAGTGGTTGGACAATAGAAATGGTGCAATGGCCAAAAACTGACAATCAAATAGATATGCGATGGTTTCCATTGTTGCAGTTTTACAAAATGTTATTATTTTATCTCAATCTTGTGAAAAACAAACAAAATATTTTACTGCTTTTTTTGTTCATTTAAAGAATGTTACAATGAAAGATATTATCCAAAATTAGTGACTATGTTCAAGTCTTTACCCAGGGAACACACAAAAATGGATGTGCAGACATATATTTTGAGAGATATAATATCAATCTCTTGGAGCTCTGCAGGTGAACTGCGTTATCATCATATGACTGAATGAGCTTTAACTTTCAAGACTTGGAATATCCAGATCACAAGTACATTTAATCGCTTTCTTTTGAATATTGTTAGAAGCTTCCATGTACAAAAAATATACCAAATACTCATAGATCATCTGCAAGTTGGAATATGTAAAATAATTAGCAATGTGAATGTCCCAGAAAATTTAATTTATGCCTAATAAATTGTATTCTATGCAAATATACAAAAAGAATCAGAACAGATTACCAATTAGCCACAACTGAATCAAATATACTATCACAAACCACAGAATTAGAATACATTATTAAATGCTAGTAACAGAATTTCGATATTCACAGTGGAATTCTACATCAAATACAAAATATTACAATCGAATTAGCACAGTCCCAAATTGTGAGAAAAGAATCTTACGGTAATTAACCACAGTATTATCAAATTAACAATGCAATTGAATTATGTTCTAAATACCCAGATAGAAGCAGACTTAAAACATTGTACTAAATTGCCTCAAATGATGAGAAACAATGTACCAGATATACACAAAAGAATTAGCCAATAATACTAATAGCAGAATAACGTTGAGAATGGTACCAAGTCCCAGAATTCAACGACATCACTGAATAACAAAAACAAGCACTAAATACTAATCATTCAATCAGAATATGTTACTACATATCTCGGTGGAATCAGAAAATAGCTAAAACTATCACTGCAAAATTAAAACCTTGCAAGCAGTATCAGTATAGAATTTATCCATGAACCTTTTTTGTCAACGTAATTAGAACAGGAAAAATCTGATAACTGCTTCACAATATAATACTATGTACCACAAAAAAGTAGACATGATACAAAATACCCTGTGCAGAATCAAGATTTATCATCAGATATCCACAAGAGAATTAGTTTGTTTACTGACAAAGGGTACAATCAGTTTGTCACCAAATGACCATGGATAATCGGAACAAACTATCAAAGGACAAAATATAAAATGATAATAAATAAGTATTAGAATCGAAATGTGTTTCAAAATATAGCACCAAGTACCCTTCAGAGGACCAAAACATTAATCATAGCATTATATTCTCACTCTCATAAATATATATCATGATATCTTAGTCCACTTATAGCTATCAGATACAAAATGCAGATTTGTTTTGTTGTAAGTGGCAATTGTGTTCTAATTTCCTAGTGAGCATCTCATATATTTTTCAGATTTTGTTACGTCTACATTTTTGAGATGTATTGATATTTGGTATTAAGTTCTCATTTTGTTGGGGTTATCTTGTATGTAATACAAAAATATCAGCTATTCAAAATAAAATGAGGATGTGATATCAAAACGTGATGCCACAGAAGATGGGAGCCAGCACCAAATACTAACAGCAGAATTTGAACACAATCAAAAAATGCACTAAACTAATGTGATACCTTACCAAGGACCTCCAATATAATTGAAGTAGAACACCAGCAATATCAAGTACAAAATACCCAAATCAATGTAGGAATAATGATACTAAGTTGTCACATTCAAATGAATCTCTTATCCTAAATAGCAGATTGTGCTCTGTGGCATATAAAGTCATAGGAGACAGACGATTGTACTAAATTCCCACAGTAGTATTAGACAATTGTTTGAAAAATATATGGTAACAAGTACACACAAATGAATCAAAAAATGTGCCAAGTAGCACGACAGAATCAAAACACAGTACGAAAATGCTTGAGAATATGAGAAAGTAGAGCTCAATGCTTCAAATAAGATGGGAATATTAGAAAAAAATCTCGAACCAGAACGGGAACATGCCAACAGCCACAACAGTCATGGAATCTAGTCACTAATGCAAAGAGCTAAATTTAAAAACTTTTTTTATTATGAAAGCAAACCATTCTCAAACAATTAGATTATGACATCACATGTACAACAGTATTAGAAAGTTATATGAAATAGCTATCAAATTACCAACTTACCACAGCAGCACTTGAATAAGGGATTAAAAGCTAGAAGTAGATTGCCGTACCAATATTGGAACAAAACAGAGTCAGGACACAGAGCAACCCCAGCAGAATTAGAAGCATGTATGAAATAAATATAAAACTGAGTTGGAATAAAGTGCAAATACCAAGAACAAAATTAGAATAAAGTGCAAGATGCCCACATCAAATTCTAAGTATCATATCCAATATCAAGAATACAAAATATTGTGACGAAGACACATGAAAACTATTTGTTCAAAACACACAATTTTTTTGTTAAAAATAGGAAATGCCTATAATACAATTGAAATGCAGAACTAAGTGCCTGCACAGAATTAAAATGTACTCCTAAAAACAACGCACTCCTAATATGCCACAAAATACCAACAATACATGAAAACACAGTACAACATACTCAAGGCATATTTAGAACATGACACCAAGTACTCACTGTTGAATTGGAATACGGATTACCCATAGCAAAATTCCAATGCAACAGTAAATAATCAGAACAGAAAGAAAACATTAAATGGAGCTCCCATGACAAATTTAGAAAATAGGAACAAATATCCACAACAGAATTGGAACTTAGCTGCACGTGTTCATAATGTAGTTAAAGTGCCATACTGACTACCTGTAACAGAATTCGAACAACATACCAAATACTCATATAAAGACAAAACACTACATATCAGTAATGTGAGGTAAAAATCTAAAAATGCTGGAAATATTCAGCAGAATCTATAGAATGAGTAACAAAATTTAATGTTTCAGATCGATAACCTTCTGTTAGATGTAAACATAGACTGAACTCAAATTTCATTTCTAACATGACAAATTGTCTTTAGTTTTTAGAGCACCAGTGGTAATTTGAATTTGATTGTTAGAAATTTATCTGAACAACAACATAGTGTATATCTCTTTATACTCTGATACATCTCAGACACAATATGTATTTCTCTATAAAATAACAAATTATTTTGTGCAACACATTTATTGTTTAAATATGTGTTATAGTCCATAGTAAGCCTGAGAACCATCTCTTCAAATTAGTTGTTGTTCTTCAGACCTGAAGAGGAAAATGTTTTTTGTGGCTTTTTAGCTGTTCTTTCATAAACTAGTCACACACCTTAACAAAACAGCTGATATGCAAGGTGAGCATACAGTTTTGACAGGCAAGAAAAGAACAGCTAGTTTGTCAAGTCTTCCAGAAAGGCCAGATCATGTGGCTAAACAATTCTTCACACTCTGCACCTCCCACCTACCTCTGCAGTCATGCAATCTTCAGGGAGAGACAGAATAAAAAGAGAAATAAAAGGCCAATGATGGGAAAAAATACTGTAGAAATTTCCTGTCCAATTCCCTCAGGCAGTTACAACTAGTTCAGAAGTTCATGCTAAGTAAGCTTTATTCATAAAGACACTGAATGTATATAGTATAAATGTGTGATGTTTTCATTCATTTATCTCTTCCCATTTGTTCGGGATGTTATAAATATATTAAAATTTAAAATAAACAAATGGAATAAAAACTGAATATGCAAAAGAGATAGTGATCTGAAAATGCAAAATATGCAAAAGCAAGTTGGGTTTTCACTGCTTTGGAAAGACATGGATGCTGCAAAAAAATAGTGTACATGTAAAATACTGCATATGAAAAATAGCAACTTAAAAAAAATTACAAAATAAACAAAAATACCAGATAGTTAACCAGATAGAAGAACATACCAGAAATCTTATGAAAATGTCAGTTGTGAAAAATATTTTGTTCGAAGTAAAATGTAAAGCAAATGTTAAAGTAAATGTGAAGATGACAAAGATTGAATGAGAACAATTAACAGATGTGTTTCAAAAAGGAATAGAAAGTCTAACGCTATAAAAATAACTTGTGTAAAAATAGTAAATATTTTAAAGTTCTATATGCATAAGAATCCTACTATGTAAAAAGATTGTGCAAATTTATTTGTTTTGTAAATGTCGAATATATGAAAATATTCTATTTGTCAATATGTCAATTATATATGAATACCATTTTGTACAGTGCTAAAAAGCCATAAAAGTAATGAGTTGTAAAAATATTACACTGTCTAAGAAACATCAGATTAAATATATTTATATGAGATAAACGTTAAGTATGTAAAGTGCAATTTTAAATAAAGAATTTTGTTTCTTTTAATTGAGTGTATAAATGTAAGATGTTTTATAAAAATAAAAAATAGTGAACTTTGAAGTATCGCACGCTGAATATGTAACAATACTGATTAGGTCAAAATACCAAATCCGTTTAAGTAACAAATGTGTAAAGATGTAAAATGCTGAAAATGTAAAATTTATATCATGCAAAATTACTCAATATCACATGAGCAAGCGTACAATAATGTAATGTATAGATTATGTAATAACAATGAAAACAATAATTGAAATATTCAGCATGTAGAATACCTTTATCCTGAAATTCTATGGGGTTGCTTTCTGCAAACCTCCCACGATAATTCTGGCAAGAGGCTCCGACACCCTACCAAAAAAAAACAGCAGGGGCCAAGTGTGTCATTTCTTCTGATTCGGGGTAGCCCTTTAAGGAGCTGAGTTAGAGTAATCCCTTTTCAGGGAAATGACATCTGGACGGTACACGCAGGATCTGTTCGCTTCAGCACGGGGGATTGCTTACACTCCGAGAATTTGTTCAGTGAGGCTTTGCTATCAAATAGTTTGATGTTGTTAAGTTAAAGCGCAAAAAAAATTAATTTTCTGACACAGGTTCCATCATTTTCAACTCAACAAACGACAATTCACATAATTAATAAACCTGTTTATTACCCACTTCCAATTAAGATGTCTTCTAAAACAAAATAATTATAAAACGTAAAGCTTTAGGGGAGTACTCCGATATGTGTCAATAGATACTGCTGTATAGTTTGACTCTTCAAACAAGGAAAATGAATACTTCATGTATACCTTAAAGATAAACAAAAGTTGCAACAATTGTGTTATCGGCATTGTTGGTCATGTTGGAAGGGTCTCTGCCTGTTTCTTTCTCAGACAAAGACTGTCTCTTTATTTCAAAAAAATCACATTCAATATAAACTTCACAAGAACACAGTACAATAACTTCAGCTTCCCCGAGTTGATCCATCCATAGCTTTCCTTTTGAATTCCTAAATGACTCCAGAGTGATGTATCCACTAGTCTATCCAAGCATCTATTTCCCACATTGATCCCTCTGTTTGAGAAAGAAAGTCCATGTAATAGTGCTACATTTGTCTTCGCCTATTTGGACCGGTAATCCTTTAACATATTCTCATAATTTAATCTATTTCCAGGTCTTCTACTTTTGACAGTGTTTACAATCCTGTATGCATCTTTAACATCACTCCTCAAATGTTTCCACTGAAACCTCCAATATATTGATTGTATTATTGAGGGCAAGAATACACACCTGAAAGACATTGAAGGACCTTCAGCATACATAAAGAGAAACTTTGAGGACACTCTCTGACTTAGGGAGGAGGGAGGAGGCAGACTTATGAGATGATACAACCTCTAAGTAAATCTGATATCATGTTTGGGATCTGGTTTCCAAATTTCCCCTCTGACTTAAGAATGAATGAACATGGCCACAGAGAATGGTTGCCTCAAGATAAAGGTTGGAAACTAAGAATTTCTTTTCAGACAGATGATTAAAATCTGAGTTACAGGTAAAGTACAGCTGAAAGCAAGTGTAAATTGTCAGGGTACAATTATTCACTGATGTTCTCTGAATCTGAACATTATGACCTGTAGGGAAATGCAGTCAATATGTAGACATGGGTTGCATCCTTACTGAAGAGAAAACAAGGTATGGCTTGCCTTGTCACCCAAATAAAAGTAAATCAGATGTAAGGTACTTTGTGACCGGATGTTCACCAATTCGATGATGATGCAATCTTAGATCATCTATCAAATTTCTTTTGAAAGATGGGCCGTAATTTTATTGAAGAATATATCGTGGACTTGAACGGACTATAGAAAAGATAACAAAAATTCACCTTGGCACTTCCTTACTCCGTGCTCACATTCAAACTGAAAGCTAAGTACATAGATGCCAGAAATCTGAACTAAAAACAAGAAGTGCTGGAAATACTAAGCAGGTACGGCAGCATCTGTGGAGAGAGAATTAGAGTTGATGTTTTGATTCAAATATGACTCTTCTCCCTTTACAATTGCTGTCAGACCAGCTGGATATTTTCATCACTTTCTATTTTACTCGCATTTACATGATTGTATTATGCTAAGGTGTTGCATATGGACACACTGCTATACTTAAATGGCATTCTGTTCTCCAATAAAGATATTGTTTGTATCGATTGTCAGCCGCTTATATAAACAGAAATCTTTAGAAGTAGCCATTTCTAGCAGCCTTGATGCTGCGAATAGGATACTTTCCAGTATGGTATAAAATAAAGGAGTCCACATTTTGAAATTATTTGATTATGGTGCACAGGCATCAGTACAACAGGAGAATTACAGACAGAAGGATCAAATACAAAGACATTTTTAGCAGATCTAGCAGACAAACAGGATTGGAGTAGCAATAATAAATGAATGAATTTTAGCAACAGTTAACAGATGCTTTAGTTGTCATTCAAAACATCTGTATGCAATAAAATGTCCAACAGGAGGGCTCCACAGACTTCAGATTTGAAAATAATAATGATCAATCTGAGGGAACTGTACTGTTTTATAAAATGGCAATAAGTATAGTAGTTATGGTTTAATTTATTTGTGGCATTTTTGATAGTCGTTGCACTTTGACAACGTGTGGAACAGATTGGTCAATTTATTTTTGTGCTAGACCCGCATTTGTTGTCCATGTCATAATTGCACACGAGAAAGTGGAGGAAAGCTGTCTTTTTGACTGCTGCGGTCTTTGGGGGCTTGTGTACACCCATAGCATTGTTTGGAAAAGTGTTCTGGAATTTCAAGTTTGCAACCTTGAAGGCAGAACAATGTTATGGGTGTGACTGATAAAAGATTGAGAATTGATTTTGCTAATGTAAAAATGATTCCTAGAAAAAAAAACTGTCCAAAATAAAGTGGGTCAATGAAAGTCTTGAATTGGTGTGTTGCTTTATATTCTCTTCCTTCCATCCAGCATTCTTACACCTGTTATTCTGTATTGGAACCACAATTACTCTTGAAAATAATGTATCAACTGCACAATTCCTGTGGAGATTCTGAGATCCCGGAAAGCACTCAATGGATGCAGCTTTCTTCATTCTTTGCTTCTTTCTTGATTTCCCTTGACTTCAAACTCCTTCCACATCTGCTCCTACCTGCTCCTGTTCTCTCACTTTATCTTCTGTAACTCAATTTCCATCTCTCCTTTATATCTGTCACCTCCCTTTTAATTTGTGAATCTGTCTTTTCATATGTATTCCTGTTTCCCCAAACCATATCTGTGTGTTTCTCTTTCCTCTTTTCTTTCTGCCTGTTTACCTCCTCTTCTCGAATCTCCCTTTTCTTTTCTAATCTATCCTTGCATTACTGTTCACCGTTTTTTAACAGTCTGTTCTCTATCCATTCCTGGTTTCATTATTTCCTTTTCCTGATTTGTTTCCCCTTATCTGCTTTTCTTTTGCACATCCCTCTGCTACTTTCATGTTTCTTATTTATGATTTCCTGCTTCTCTCTTTCCTTCTGCATTTCCCCATGTCTCACTAAAGAAATATAATCATTGGAGTGCTGAAGTCAGGACTAGCAAATTTGAAGCTCTCACAGACACACAATAGCACTGGCACATTGCAAATGAGCATGTTTTGGAAATAAAGACATGAAATCTTGAACAGATTTACTGTCATTTTTCATGTTGTGCTGCTTCCCAGAAAGCATTTCTATCCCCCAACTTTTTCTTAACAACTGCACAGCATTATAGTCTTTAATCATCTCCATTTCTATCCTGCTTCGAAGTGTGTGTCAACTGCATTTCAAGCTAGTTATTGCCTCTGAACATGCAGCTACTAGACGTTAGCACTGCATTTCATTGGCAGTTTTATCTGTGGCTTAATGTTGACATTGGTTAGCAAATGCTGAGATGCTTCCCGGAAATACTAACAATTGATTTTTTTTGCCGTTTGTTCTGAGGATGTGAGTAACACTCACAATGCAACATTTATTGCGTTTTTCTAATTGCTGTGAAGGAATTATGACTGAACTGCTGATTTTGAGCAATGTCCAGCTTACACCGTACAGTTCTCTATCAGAAAATTGGAGTTTTATTCTCAATGAAGGACCTTTCTCAGCTAATACAATAACAGTCATTCTGTGTTGTCAAGTTTGAAATTGGTTGAATGGCCATTAACCTGTATGACCTGTGTCACAGCCAGTGTTCCCACTAAACTGCATGGCTGCGCAGCTGCTTGAGGGTTCCTTCTAGTTAGGAAGGCAAATGCAACTTTGGCATTTATTTTGAGAGGACTTGAATATTAAAGTAGGGATGTACTACTGAGGCTTTATAAGGCTCTGGGCAGGCCACATTTGGAGTATTGTGTGCAGTTTCCGGCTCCATATCTCAGGGAAAATATACTGGCCCTGGAGTTGGTTCACAGGATGCTAACGACAATGGTCCCAGGAATGAAAAACTTAACATCTGAGGAACATTTGGGGTCTATATTTGATGGAGTTTAGAAGAAAGAGGGGGGATCCAATTGAAACTGAGAGAATACTGAATGGCCTGGACAGAGTGGATGTTGGGAAGATGTTTCCATTGGTAGGAGAGACTTGGACCAAAGGGCCCAGCATTAGAGTAAAAAGAAGACCTTTTAGATCAAAGGAGAAACTTCTTCAGCCAGAGAGTGGTGAATCAATGGAATTCACTGCCACGGAAGGCTGTGGAGGCCAGGTCATTGGGTATATTTACGATGGAGGTAGATAGGTTCTTGAATGTCAAGTAGATCAAGGGTTACAAGGAGAAAGCGGGAGAATGGGGTTGAGAAACTTATCAGCCATGATTTAATGGTGGAGCAAACTTGATGGATTGAATGGTCTAATATCTGCTCCTATGTCTTAAGGTTTTATCATCTTATAGTCAATCTGCATGCGAACACATTAGAAGTCACTGCTGCCTACAGATCTCAAAGGTCCCGATAGCGATAAGAAAAGTTGCAGGGCATGTAGATCAGAACTGTTTCAGATAAGTCACCTATTCCACCAAGGAAAGGTTGACTTAAAACTTTGTATGGTGTCATCTTCTCATATGATAACATGTACTAATGAAGGTATGTCTTGGTACTCTGTGCATTCTTCTAAAGATGTTTCCTGTAAGACGTTAACATTTTTGTGCAAGGAGGCACAATTAGATCTGTGGTTAGACATTTGCACATTGTCTAGAAATATCCTATTTTCATCAAAAGTTGGATTGGCACCAGGCATTGCTTCTTTTAGTGTTTTTTTTTTAAACTCCTCATCTGGAACAGAAACTTCTGGATTCATTGGATTTAAAGATGCTTTTTGTTGGTCTGCCATGTGACATTTTGATGTTTTTGGGCTGTAGAAAATGCTGACATCTAATGAATATCTAGAGCTGGTTGACATTCTGTTCCCGTCATTGTCCTGTCCTGTTTTTGTACTTCAGCTTCTACCTCTGTCTGGTTTGTTGTTTACATTGTGAGATCCTCTTGCGTTTGTAACATATCTGAAATAGATGGCTCAGAAATTCCAGATGAATTGGTTCTGGTTGTAAATCAACAGGATCACAAAATTCTAACAACAAATAAAGATCACTGACGAAGTTGTCAACAGATTTTCCTGGAAGCAGTATCCTTGCTCTTTCCATTATATAATTGGTGCTTAATTGTCAAATGCTCTTGCAATGTTGCTAAAGATTTCAGTCGTTCACATTCTCTTATCTTAAGATATGATCTGCTAATGGACCGACAGGATAAAGAAATTTTTTCATTTGTTCTTTCCTGGGTTTCTTCTCTGAATATTTGACACTATTTTATAATGAAAAATTTGTGTCACACTGATCTCATGACTCAACATACTTATTTCAGTTGAACAATTTTTTTCCTTCAAAACATAATTTTTTGTAAAATTTCCTTCTGACTCTGACTTTTTCACTTCAATTAATTAAGTTAGGCTGTAGTTTTGATAATTTTACTAACAAGTGTCACTTTTCATCAAGACTTTGTCCGCAGCTTTTAATATTTAATGATACATAATTTGCTGACCTTGGACAGCCGTGGCTCTTGTAGGAGAGTGGTTTGTTTTTCAGGATATTACTGCAAGAATATTTTGAAATATGGGTTGTAACCATTGCTGTTGCTTGTGAATTTTGATTACTTCTACAATCATTCGAGATCCCTTGGGTGGATTTCTTGCTGGTATCAGTCTAGATTATGAGTACCACATGGGAAGGATAGCTATATGAACACTCCCCTGGTGAAGTCATCCCACTATTAATATTATAGTTTTATCACGTATTAGTTCATGGCTAGTTATATCTCAGTTACATGTTACACAAGCTCGAGTTAAGATTAAGTACACACAACAACTTGAGTTACACGCTGTTTACACTAAAAGTAATCACTGAAGCACAAGACACACTCTGAACATATCCAGAACTTAGAGGATGCTTCAACCTCTACCATCGCTTCTTCTCACTGACAGTCCTTTATATCATGATTGTGATGAACTGTACCTTTAAGACGGATTTGTTCTGTCCTATTTTTCTTGAAAGCATGTTTGTAAACCTGGAGGTGAGCTGCCTGCTCTCTGCCCAGCAGTTTAATTAGCTCTGGTTTTTAAAGTAGACAAAAGAAGGATGGGTGGGTGGAGTCAAGCTCTCATAAACCCAGGGTTTGCAGGTTTTGCTTTCAGTTGGTGAAGTTAGAATTTCGGAAGGAGTCACAGCACTCTCTCTGCAAAGGCTTATGTTCTTTCACTACTGCTGGGTTTGTGTTTTCGAGTTTTCCTTTCCATTTGCCTTTGCCAAAGGTGTTTATGGAAAGCAGCTATATTGGAACGGCTAACCAGTAGTAGTTAATACATATGTTATTTTGTTAAGCATTTCAATAGAGTTACAGTTAAGCCAGTCTTTTCTCTATTTTTGTTTTGTCTGTATTTTAATTGCAGTGTAGGAATAAAGTGTTTTTTCCTTACAGCCTTCTGGTTTGACCATTTGAAGTACATCTGGAACGCAACACCTTGCACATGCCTTTAAATAAGGAAATATCAGAGTCTAGGCTATCTCTGACATATTTTCAGGGAGTTTAGTATAATCCATAACATGATGAAACAGGCTTATCTTGTGATGCCAGTTAATCTTTTCAGGTACTAATTGCCTGAACCATTTGGGTTTTTAATGACAATTCACTGATGCTATTATTTTTCTGGTACTATTTAACAGATTTACTTGAGGGGTGTCACAACATCATGATGAAATTTTAACTTAAGCCTTCTGAGTTGTAAGTCCAGTGTCAAAGCTACGAGGCTACCTGACATAGTTTTATGTGCTACTAGCAGGTTTCCAAAGGCATTGCTTGTAGTAAATCAGAAACATGATAGAGAGAAAGCATGACAAGAAAATTGATATTACAACCGAATGTGGCACTGACCTGGACCAGACACTGTACACAATTCCTTTAACATATTATTGATGGATATTAAAATGTCAGGAATGAAAATGTCAGAGAATTAAAAATGGCTAAATCTGTGCATTTGTCAAATATGTAAAGATTACAATGTAAAACAACTGCAGTGAGAAATCGAGATAAAAAAGTAAGTTGGCAAATTTGGTCTCAAATTCATCTTTCTTTTGGAAGTTGTCATTCACTCAATATAACCTTTTTATTTGATTATTTTTCCCTCAGGGACTCAAAACTGCTTGGCATTTGAGCTATTTTAGATCAGCCAAAGTGAGCAGAAACATATATTCCTTAAAACAGCAGTTCCCAAACAAAGTACGTGTATCCCTGATGGTACAAAGGACAAATTGTCTAATGGTGAATCCTCATTCACCAACCCTTTCTTGCAGTTAGTCTTGTTTGCTCCCCTGTTTGTTATCTCCCATTTCACCATAACTTGTTAAAACTTGCATTAAATTTAAGAACTGCAGAATCTCAATCACCAGTGTTGACAGCTCTGTGGACAGTTAAATTTGGTGTTTGCTGGCATCATTTGATTATGTTTAAATTTATTGGTATGTGCACTGTCACATGCTTTGTTGAGAGTGTTTAAAATTAAAAGTAATACTAACTTATTTCTAACTTTACCAAGGTAACGTTTGATTAGTCAATGCAGGAAGTGGTGGATTAAGTCACAAATATTCCTTGGATTAATGTGTTTAGTTTTTTTTCTGAGAAAAAGTCCTTTGTTATTGTCCAAGATTTTCTCCTTTTCAGTGTCCTTAACCCTTGTTTTTCAAAGTGCTAGTTTTGATTGTTATACCATTTTTCGGGAGAAATTTAAATTATTTTATGCTGTGAAACCAATCATTTTACTTAATTTCACCAACTTTACATGTTGACAAACCTGGCCTCTTTGTAATATTCATGACTATATTGTGTGCACAATCCCGTAAGTCTGAAACACACAACCTGACCAAAAACGGGTCATTTAAATATGAAGAGTTTTAACCATGAATGTTAATACTAAGAGGAAACAAAATATTGAAAGCATCCCTGAGCAATCCTACTTTTAGATGTGGTATATAAATGCAGTCAGATGCATTAAAAGCAGTACATTTGGAGGAAGATAAAAGTTCACTTCATAATTGAATAAGTTGTTGTATGGTGGTTTGAAAATGAAATAGAAGACAATGTTAAAAATTGCACTTATCTAAGCCAGGATGGGTTCAGTTTGCTTCCAGGAAGAATAACACACCACACTGTTGAATTTTGCAAAATCAAAAATGTTTCTGGAAAACGTCAAACAGGAACGAATGACCACAATTAGAATGGTATCTTAATTATTAACAGTAAGTTTAGATTAAATTAATGAGTCTGTCTTCTTAGCTTTCGGTAAAATTTGTAGGAGAGCCCAATTCTGTACCTTGGGAAATGTGTACTGCTGGGTCCTGTACACATTCGTAATTTTTTCAGCAGCACCTAAGCCACAAGACCTGTTAAATAAAGATTGGGAGGATCTCCTGGACATGTCAACTGACAGTGGATTCAAGTTTAAGTGCCAACAAAATACAGTTGCCTGACTTTTTGGTCCAACTGTGATCAGTTCCCTATCTTGTCAGCCAGGGCTGTCAAGGTTTTGATACTGCTGCAACTTTACTGTGTGAAACTGGAATTTTATCATTTCTGGAATGAAATCAAGTATCGTCAGTGGTTATGAGTTTAAAACAAAAGCCTTGGACTTATCACCTGTCAATCCAAAAATTATGTGCCTATGTTCAAGATTCTCAACCAAGCACCCTTATCACTCACATTAATAGTGAGTAATGTGACTAAGACATTGTCCAAGCATATACTAGTTACTACATCTTGTACAATGTTTCAGTGTTTAAATGGTGAAAATGGTGAAACTGTCAGTGTAGGGTAATGCAGCCGTTTGATAGATCTGGAAACGGGGAGACAACAAGTAAAATTTGGGAACCTCTTTCTCAGAAGTTAGCCTTTGGCGTGCTGATATCATTATGGTAAATCTATACTGCACATTTTCCAAGGCATATATATTCTTCTTAATGTGTTGTGCCAACAACTTCTTGCAGTACTCAAGCTGTGATCTAAACAGGATTTTGTATTACTGAAGCATGATGTCTGCGCCTGTATCTTCTAGGTTTCTATTTACACAAAGACCAGGTTTTTATTGACCACTTTTGCTTATTTTATCATTCATTATATTTTAATGATCTTTGTACCTGGATAACACCCCTGATCCCTCCCTGGCTTTTGGTGCCAAAGTAGATTACCTTACATTTGCCAATACTGTAATCCATTTGACACAGTTTTGCCTATTTACATACATCATTAGTATCTCTTGTAACTTGATGCTTTTATTGACAGTGCTCAAAATTACATTTATCTTGGAGTTATTAGCAAATGTGCATGTGTGGTTTTCTATCCCTTTACATATCTGATTCATGCAAATGAGAAACACTTGTCACATTCTGCCAATTAGAGTACTTGCTTGTTATTCCCTATTTGTCTGTTGCCACTTGTCCAATTTGCTAACCAAGTCAATAAGTTATCTTTAGTTCCATGCATTTCAACTTTAGACAGTAACGTCTTATGAGGAACTTCATTAAAAGCCTTCTGGAAGTCCTTATAAAATTCACAGCTGTTCCTCTGTCCACTGTCTTCAAAAAAAATTCAATCAGTTTTGTCAGGCTTGACCAACCCTCAACTAATCCATGCTGGCTGTCTCTGATCAGATGAAAATTTTCAAGGTATTTAGTCAGTTTATTTCAATTTATTGAATTCAGTAATTTCCTTAAAACAGATGTTTGGCTAACGACTCTGTAATTTTTCATTTCTCTCTGTCACATCCCTTAAGTAAGGGAGTGACATCCACTTTTCTAATTTAAGAGAACCAGTTCCCGAGTTGAACTACACTATAATCTTTTAATGTTCTCACCTATTTCCTTTAAAACCCTCAGATAAAAACCATTTGGTTGTGGTGATTTGCCTGTCTTCGATGCCACTACTTACCCATTTACTGTTGTTTTGTTTTTTTTTTCATTTTGGTGAGTCCCTGTCTGGTATTGAACCTTTTGGGAAGATTTATTTTCAGATTTTTTTGAGCAATGATCAATGGAATTGTTGACGACAGCAGTTACTTAAAATCTGTACTCTTTATAAAATGCAACTACATGAGATTCCCCGGGACAAACAAGAGATAATGCCCCTCCATAGTGTATAAATAAAGTTTTATTGTTTCAAAGGTACAATATGAAAACATTATTTTTGTTGAAGTAATAACTCAGATCATTGAGCATAATAGTTTGCTGTTTAATTCAAGCGTGTTTCCTTAATTGTGTATCTCACTTTTAGTTTTATTGAATGTGACTTAACCAATAATATGAAACAGTAAAATGAGTCTGATGATCATAAGATCTGGGCTAGAGATCATTTGTCATAATTTCAGTGTTGTATACAATTAGATATTGCACAATGTGTGAATTTTAACTAAGAGCCAGTTTCTGAGGTTCTCCAATTTTAAACTTTAGGCCACATTTAAAACCTGCACGTTGACTTCCCACCCAAAGCAGGTATGAAGAGGCCAGAGAAAAGCTGGTGAAGATGAGATAACTTGAGCTCCAACAACATTCAATTCAAGGTGGGATAAGGTGAACTGGGGGTGGATGTGTTGGGTTTAATGGGAGAGAGGTGGTACCACGTACAGGACAAGGGAAGCTGCAACATTTTTCATCAGGCTTCAAGGGCACTTAGACTTAATTGAGGAATATCTTCGAATTTCAGACTAACCAAATTCCCACTTCTGCCTATCTGGAAAGTCACAGTGGTTTCCTTTCATTTGTCAAGCTTCACGGGGATCTGCAGATGCTGAAAAAGCATATATTTCAATAGCACAATGGTTGTAACTTGAAAAATAACTTTTCAGATACCCAACTGCAAGGCCAATAGCTGCATCACAATGTTTTGAATTTCACAACTATCTGTTGCCCCCGTGCTCTCTCATTGTTATAATCCTGTTGAGAACCACCAACATTGACAGAAGCAGTCCGAACACCCCCAGCAACTAACTGACAGAGCTGGGCCACAAGATTTCACATTTTTTATCAAAAACAAACTTCATTGTTTATCAAAAAGAATTAAGCACAATTGTCACCATAGTTTGCAACTATAAATATATTAGGAACTCCATTCTATTTTGCACTTTCACCTCCACCCTCCCCCTAGGAAATCCTTGCCTCGTGAAATCTTAAAAGTTAATTCCTTTTTTTCTGGTACCAATCCAATGTTATGGCACAACCCTTCTGGATTTAACTCAATTTCCTACAGTGTTCTAACTATCCTTTTAGGGTAAGATTTTACATTCCTTTAGATTTTTGGCAATATGACCCTCCACGTTTTCTTTTCAGACCGAACATTGGTTGGTGCTTTATCTAGCATGGTTTCTGGCAAATATCCAACAGCTTTTCCACCATTTTTGAAGCTAAACCTGTTGACTGCTTTTTGCTACAGGTCTCTCTCAATACCGCTGTAGATTTTTTCCACCAGCTTAAAACAAGGTAAATCTTCCAGCTGTTCCTTCCTTCAGGAAATCCAAACTGAGTTTGAACACCATAAGTACTGCACAGTGGTGGACAATAAAGTATGCCTTTTCTCTGCTTAAAAGTGCTGGCCCAGCTAACTATCATATCCAGTTTGCTCTCACAATCCAATGAGATATAGTCTACAACAAAGCAAAGCTACAACTGCCTCTGTCTGTTCCTGCTTGCTTCTGCCAACAAACACAAACAGGTAAATGAAACAAAAAAAATTATGTAAAAAGGCTGCACACTGAATCACAACTTTCCTTTTGGCAGTGTAATGCACTGGGCCCATTTCAAGTTAGAATTGGAATTTAATTACTTTTTACATCCATGTTTCCCCCAATTCTGGACAACTGTATGAATAGCTTATATTTCTAACAAAGAGAAGACAATGCCCCCCAGGATTGGGGATGGCCTCATTATTTATCTCTAGCCTCTTGACTGAGAGACCTAGGTAATATCCTGGAGATCCAGGCTCGAATACCACCAAGGCAGATGGTGGAATTTGAATTCAATGAAAATCTGAAATTAAGAGTCTAATGTTGACCTTGTACCAGCTGTCAGAAAAAAACGATCTGGTTCACTGTTTGGGGAAGGAAAGGCCTTACCTGGTCTTGCCTACATGTGACTCCAGACCAACAGCAACGTGGTCAATTCTTAACTGCCCTCTGGGCAATTGAGGATGGGCAATAAATGCTGGCCCAACCAGTGACGCCCTCATCCTGTAAATGAATTTTTAAAAAACTTACTGGCACAGTTCTGAAGCCGAGAATGATTTCCCCTCTGTTTATGATCTTGTCATTCTTGTTCTGATTTCTGAAGTCAACATGGCCCAACCTTTTGAACACTAGTTACTTCAGCTTTATTTACCTTGTGACTTGTATTGAACAGCTCCAATTTTCAAAGTCATGTTCCTTAAAGTTATCTCACGATATGGCAAAATAAGGGCAATCTATTTTCAACTTCCAACATCTGATTGCAACCTTTCATGGACTAATATGGTTTGAAAGAAAGGACGAAAACACTGCTATCAGCGATAGAAGGTACTGCAGATGCTGGAGAATCCGAGATAACAAGCGTGGGGCTGGATGAACACAGCAGGTCAAGCAGCATCATAGGAGCAGGAAAACTTGACGTTTCGGGCCTAAACCCTTCATCAGAAAAT
>JAHRHZ010000088.1:17119883-17145739 GCA_024137785.1 Ginglymostoma cirratum | reverse complement strand
ATTTTCTGATGAAGGGTTTAGGCCCGAAACGTCAAGTTTTCCTGCTCTTATGATGCTGCTTGACTTGCTGTGTTCATCCAGCCCCATGCTTGTTATCAAGAAAACACTATGATGGCTATATTGGTCACCTAACCAAGATGAAGCATGTTTATGCAACAAATGTAAGATAACAAACTCAAAATTAATTTTATCAGATAGCACTGAAACTCAGTCAGATATGTTTTGTCTCCTGTTTTTAATTTATACTTTTCTGCAAGTTTTACATATCAGATGAAAGTCGCCTGCAGACTGTCCATTTTGAAAATACAGTGATGCCAAACATGGGAATGAACAAGTAAACTATATTTCAGGAAAACAACTTTTGGTCAACACGGAGAAGGATTTGTAACAACAGAAATGTAAACATCTCCTTCTCTCCATGCCTGGTTGCCTGTTAAAACAAAACAGTGCTCACGGATGAACTAAAAGAGAAAAACATCTTTTTGTTACAGCTAAGAATACAAGATATCCATCAAAGATTAGAGTCTCAGGTTAAAATCTAACAACACAAAGATTCTTAGAACTTCTTTAAACTGTACATTCTTGGTCTTCTTTTTGTTCCATGCATTTTCTCCTTTTAAACATTATACCTGCATGTGTGTGACTGTTTGATGAGATCACAAGGTATAAAAATAAGCCATTCAACCCACTGAGTCTGCTCCACCATTCAATAATATCATGGCTGATCTGATAATCCTCAATTCCACTTTCCAGTCTTCTCTTTGTAACCCTTGATTCCCTTGCTGCTTGGAAAATCTATCTCAGCTTTAAAATGACTCAGCCGTAACAGTCCTCTGCAGGACAGAATTCCATAGATTCATTACCCTCTGGGAGAAGAAATTCTTCATAATCTCTGTCCTAAGAGAGCAACTGCTCACTCTGATATGATGCCCTCTGATACTAGATCCTCCCACAAGGAGAAACAGCCTTTCCACATTCACATTCTTAAGTCCCCTAATAATCTTGTGTTTAAATAAGGTTGCCTCTCATTCTTTTAAATTCCAGTGAGTATAAGCACAATCTTCGCAACATCTCCTCAAAAGCTAGTCTCTTCATACCTAATATTAGCCTAGTGAACCTTCTCCAAACTGTTTCCTTAGATAAAGTGTCCAAAGTTGTTTACAATATTCCAGCTGTGGTCTTACTAATGCTTTGTATAGTTTAGCAAAGCTTCCCTATTTTTATACGCTCAATCCCTTTGACATAAGGGCCAGCATTCTGTTTTCCTCCTTTGTTACCCACCGAACTTTAATGCTCTTTTTTTTTGTGATTCATGCATAAAGACTCCTAAAATCCATGTGTTCTGGAGCTTTCTGCAATATTTCTCCATTTAAATAATATTCAGCTTTTTTAATCTTCTTAACATGGAGTCATTCAGCACAGAAATAGACACTTTGGTCAAACCAGTCCATGCTGAACATAATCCCAAACTAAACTAGTCCCACCTGCCTGCTGCTGGCCCATATCCTTCCAAACCTTTCCTTTCATGTACTTATCTAAATGCCAAATAAATGTTGTGATTTTGCCCATATCCATCCATTCCTCAGGAAGTTCATTGCACACGCGGACCACCCTCTGCGTAGAAAATTTGTTCCTCATGTCATTTTTAAATCTCCCTCCTCTCACCCTAAAAATGTGACCCCGAGAGTGGAAATTCCCCATGCTAGGGAAAAGACAACTACCATTAATTTCATCTATACCTCTCATTATTTTATAAACTTCTATCGGTTCACCTCTCAACCTCTACACTTCTGTGAAAAAAGACCCAGCCCCCCAGCCTTTCTTTGTAACTCAAACCTTCCATTCCCGGCAACATCCTGATAAATCTCTTCTGAACCCCCTCCAGGTTAATAATATCCTTCCTTTAACTGGGCAACCAGAACTGGATACTGTATTCCAGAAGAGGCCTCATTAATACCCTGTACAACCTCCACATGATGTCCGAACTCTTTATACTCAAAGGTCTCAGCATTGAAGGCAAGCGTGCCAAACGCCCTTTTAACCACCCTGTCCACATGTGATGCAAACTTTAAGGAATTATGTACCTGAAACTCTAAGTCTGTTTGTTCTACAACACTACCCAAGGCCCTACCATTAATTGTATAAGCCCCACCCTTTTTTAAAACCAAAATGCAATATAATGCATAATCTCACATTTCCTCACATTATAATACATCTGTCAGGTTTTTGGCCACCCATATAACCTGTCTACAATTCCCCTGCATTCTCTTTCGTTCATCCTCACCGCTTGCCTTCCTACCTTTTCCTGTGTCTGTTTAAATAATTTAAACTTTCCAATTTCCAATTGAAGTGTTTTCTCCAGTGGGATTCATGGTGCTCGGTCCACCTTAGCTTGGAATAACATTCTCACACAAGCGTCTGCTCCTCACCTCACTGAACATCCATCTGGGGTTTTGAGCATACACCTCGGGAATAATGCAGCAGGAGACCCAGGAAAGCTCACCGTGCTGGGACCTTTGGATATTCGTGCCACTGACATCATAGTTAAAACCCAGCCATGCACACTGTGAGCTGGGGCTGTCCCTCAGAGTGTGGTGTTGGTCTTTTATTACTGAGGGTCCAGAGGAAAGGGGTCACTTGTTCCCAACTTGGTGAACTTTGAACATCTGGTGGACAGTATGGTAAAGAAGAGAGAAGTCCTTTCTCCCGTAAACTACCAAAAGAGGGCTGGCCTCCACACCAAGCCAGCAAGGACTTAAATTGCAGTCCAGGTCAATACTCTGTGCCCAGTTGGATGGGAAGGACGTTAATGATCCTCTGTGCTCTGCAACAGAAGTACCACCAACTTCATGCTCCCACAGGGCCACAACCCGCTTTAAGTCTGACGCTGCACATACATGGACCTCAGTTCTCACTATGCATCATGTCCATTCAACAGCTCTCACCCATATTATCCTCCCAAACTATAACCTATTCTTCCCCTTTGTGCTTCCTACTCACTCACTGCAGGCATCTTATCACCTCACCTTGCATTCATCTTCCTGTTGTGACCTTGATTGATTTTATTACGAGACGGGCCAAGTCCCAGATGGAAATCTGGATTAATGGATCCTTTTTCTTTTTTGTTTAACACATTAATCTATCACTGAACTAAGAAATGTTGCAAGATTTGACATTAACTGTAAAACAGAAGTTTATTACACAAAAGAAAAGACGTTTGCACGTTCTCACCATGCCTATGTGGGTTTCCCCTGGGTGCTTTAGCTTCCTCCTTCAGTCCAAAGATGTGCAGGTTCGGTAGATTGGCTATGCATAAAAAAAAGCCCTGTAGCAGACAGGGATATGCAGGTTAGGTGGGTTAGCCATGGGATGGGATGGACTGTTCTTTGGAGGATTGGTGCAGACTTGATGGGCCAAATGACCACTTTCTGTGCTGTAGAGAGTCTCTGATTCAAAAAAGGAATAAATTAAGTCATTTAAATGTATTTGAAAAATTTTGAAATACACAATAAGAATACAATCCCATTTATCCCCATACCATCAATTTACAGTACTCAAATACCAGACAGAGTTCACTTCTGTCTCATATCTATAGGTTTCATTTAACCATTTCATTCAATTCCTGATCTTGGCATTTGGTAGCCTCTTCCTTCATTTAGTCACACAACTGAACTTAGATTTTCTCAGCTTTGAATGACCTCTTCAAAGTTCTGACTAAACACTTCTGGTCTGGAACTTTCAAACTAAAACCCTACACTGAGGCAAACTTTTTCCTAACAGTTCTGAACTATTTTCTCTAGGAGAAATTGTTGTGTATATCTAATTTCGACCAGGACTTCTGCAAACTGACAAACAAAAGTTTTCCAAGCTATAGTTGTTCTCCCACAAGCAAAAAAAATCTTGATCCTTCCAAACAGAAATCAAGCTAATGCTCCTGAATATTTGCTCTATCTTCTCATAAAACTCTCCCAAACCAGATCTCCATTATTGCTCTAGAGACCCCATTTCTCATACTGGTTTAAAAAAATCATTGCTCCAGAAATACTGACTAAAATCATTAAACCCCTTTCACACACAGACTGAATCCACATGCTACTTGTTCATATACCATACTTGCAAATAAATGGTATTGAAGTATGTATAAGTCATGCACCATACATCACAATACTCAGTCCCTTCCTTCATCTTATTGCAGGACACATTGCCCCAGAACCAGACTGGGAGGCTTAAGGCAGGTCATTGGGTGGTCACGTCACTCCTTAGGACAAAAAAAAAACTAGATCTAGCTGGACAAGAGTAGGATCACTTGTGAAAACATGGAAATCTGAATGGCCAATAAACTCAAAAGGCTTCGTTGTGGTGTGCTGTGCCGGTGTTGCATCACCACAAGTCTGTGAATGCATTTTTAAGCTCCAGAAGCTTTTATCCATCTTAGACAACAAATTTCCTCTGTTTTGTGCATGCTGTAGTGGTAGCCATCACACCTTTGGTCAGTGCCACAGACCCTCAGCTCTAAGTACCCTCAATACAATGCTCACCTGCACCATCCAGCAATTCAGAGACGTTTACCTCGGTGAATATTCTGTCTAGATTCAACTCGGAAACGCAATCTGGTGAGCAGATCACTAACATGTCGTAGGAGCTGGTCAAGGAAGAAATGCCCCTCTCCCTGTCATTGTGAGGACTGTCAGTAACCAGGCATCCACTCAGCCCTGGACAGAAAATGACCAGCTATTAGTAACTTCATCAATGACCTCCTCCAAGAATGGCTCATGATACCTTTACAAAACTCTCAGACTGACACAGAACAAAGATTCAATGCTGCTCACATTTGCGCCAGGGCCATCGTGCAACAGATCTTCCGAAGCTGAGGTTTTGATGCCTTCTCTGCTCTGACACAGCCTTACATTATAGCCCAAAAAGAGAGTCCCTCATCATTGTGACATGTTGTGCTCTTCAAATGTGAAGCCAATGGAAGGGGAATATTCTCGATGCAGGGGATTGACAGCAGTGTTCTGAGGATGAACAATCTGCAACCTCATGGCCCAGTATATCCGCCACACAACCATTAACATCAAGCCAGGGGATCAACCCTGGTTCAACAGAGGGTGCAGGAGAGCCTGCTGGGAGCAGCACCAGGCATATCTAAAATTGAGGTGTCAACCTGGTGAAGCCACCAAGCAGGACAATTGTGTGCTAAACAGCATAAACAGCAAGTGATATTCAGAGCTAAGCAATCCCACAACCAACAGACCAGAGCTATGCTCTGCAGTCCTGCCAAATCCAGTCATGAATGGTGGTGGATAATTAAACAGCTCACTGGAGAAGGAGGCTCCACAAATATCCCCGTCCTCAATGATGGAAGAGACCAACACATCAACACAAAAGATAAGGCTGAAACATTTGCAGCAATATTCAGCCAGAAATACCAAGTGGATGACCCATCTCTGCCTCTTCCAGGCAATCCACAGCATTATAGATACCAGTCTTCAGTCAATTCCGTTCACTCCAAATGATATCAAAAAACAATTGGAGACACTAAATAATGCAAAGGCTATGGGCCCTGACAACATTCCAGCAATCATACTGAAGACTTGTGCTCCATTTCCATACCCTAGCTTATTGAGTACAGTTACAACACTGGCATCTACCTGACAGTGTGGAAAATTGCCAGGTATGTCCTGCACACAGAAAGTAGGACAAATCCTCACTGGGCAATTACCATCCCATCGGTCTACTGTTGATCATCAGTGAAGTGATGGAAGGTGTCATCAACAGTGCTATCAAACAGCACTTGCTTGGCAATAAGCTGCTCAGTGATGCCCAGTTTGGGTTCTGTCAGGGGCACACAGCTCTGGATCTCATTACCACATTGGTTCAAACATGGACAAAAGAGCTGAATTCCAGAAGTGAGGCCAGAGTGACAGCTTTGACATCGAGACCACATTCAACAAGTGTAGCATCAAGAAGCCTTAGCAAAACTGGAATCCATAGGTATCAAGGGGAAATTTCTCCAATGGTTGGAGTCATAACTGGCACATAGGAAGATAGTCGTGGTTGTTGGAAGTCAGTGTTATCTCAGCTCCAGGACATCTCTGTGGGAGTTCATCAGGACAATGTCCTAGGCCCAACTATCTTCAGCTGCTTCATCATGACCCTCCCTCCATCGTAAGGTCAGAAGTGAGATGTTCATCCATCACTGCATAATGGTCATCTTCATTCATGATTCCTCAGATACTGAAGCAGTCCATGTTAAAATGCAACAAAATCTGGACAACATCCAGGCTTGGGCTGACAAGTGGCAAGTAACATTTGTGCCACAGAAATACCAGGCAATGACCATCACCAATAAGAGATAATCTAACCATTGCCCATGACATTCAATGCTATTATCATCACTTAATCCCCCACAAACAACATCCTGGGAGTTACCATTAACCAGAAACTTAACTGAACTCACCATATAAACACAATAGCTACAAGAGCAGGTCAGTGGCTAGGAGTACTGTGGTAAGTAAATCCCTCCTGATTCCCAAAGCCTGTCCACCGTCTACAAGGCGTAAGTCAAGAGTGTGATGGAATACTCCTCACTTGCCTAGATGGGTGCAGCTCCAGCAACACACAAGAAGCTTGACACCATCCAATGAAAAAGCAGCCTGCTTGATTGGCACCACATTTTCAAACATTCACTCTCTCCAACACCAATGCTGCAGAACAACAGTGTATACTATCTACAAGATGCACTGCAGAAATTCACCAAAGATCTTTAGACAGTACCTTCCAAACCCAAAGAGGGAAAGAAGGCAGTTTAATGGCCCCTGTTCACAGGGTCCACTGGGATGCTTCTTTTTCTTTGGAGGGACATGCTACTCCTTGATTCTTCTTCTCCAGATACAGTCACTTACTTGTAGAAGCAACAGAGTGGCTGCTGCATATTTGTAAGTCTCTGGCTTCCTGGTTAAAAACCACAGTTTACAGCAACTGTTGAGGGGAAGACAATGTTGAGGCTTGATTTGTATTTTACTGTAAAGCAAAAACAGCTTGTCTCCCCCAGCCAGGTCTGATGATTTCTGCCAAAACATCCACAGCCCAAGGTCTTCAGAGCCCTTGGAGCCAATCACATAGTTGTTGACAAGCAGATGGCCTTTGGTTTGACGGCCAGTTATTGATGACAATCAGCTGCATGTTGCCAGCCAAAGTTCCATTTCTACACCCCTTTAGGCTCCAGGTGGTCTGCAAGTCAGGCTTCCAGTGCTGTTTTAACAAGCAGTTGTGTAAGAGTCCTTCCAATGACTGTCGGGTTACTTGGTTTTAAAAAGTGATACAATCTTTCAACAATCCTTAGTTATTGAAACAGTTCTTTTCCCATTCTAGCCCACAATCAAAAATACAGATAAACAAAAAGATGTGGTCTTTGTTATGGTTGGTTGGCTCACCGAGCTGATTCGTTGTTTTTCCAGTGGGCTTTGTAGTCTTCAGATAGTCTGTTGTTTGTATGGCAAGCGGCCCCAGCTTCGCATAAAGGACATGTGGACCTTGTTATTTTTGCAGTCTTTGACTTTGTGTTGTGGAATAAATGTCTCATTATCTTCAGGTGATCCTACTTTCACATTTCTACACATTGTGCATTCGACAGACTACTACTGGGTGACAGGTATCAGTCAGTGAGACAGTGCACTAACATCATACAGTACTAAGGTAAGGTAGCTCTTTAGGTTTCAGTCAGGATATCATAACTGACTGTTCTGCAGTGAAGTATCTCACAATAGCCAACAGGTTGAGAGGAATCCTGAGAAATCTTTTTTTAACCTTCCATCATCCGTAATCCTTCAATGTTGTAGGTTGCTAAGTTGCGCTTAACTGCTTCAGCATCCTCTAGGACAGTATTGAACTTGTAAGAGGCAGCATTTTGTGCAGGTTTCTTGGCTGTCCACAGTGGTTACCAACCTGCCTGTGGGAGAAATATAGTCACCAATAAACTGGAGCCAGCATAGTATTGATGACATTGACAGACACCGCCGTCACTTAATCCAGCTGACTGAGTGCCTCTCCTTGCCATTTGTTCCCATGCCTTTTTGTGCATTTTGGTGTTTAGACAGGCTGAATGAGTGAACAGGAACATGGCAGATGGAATATACTGTGGATAAGTCTGACATTAGCCACTGTGGTAAGCGGATCAGAGATGCAGAGTACTTCTTAAATGTTGAAAGATTGGGAATGTTATAGAGAATTGGAGTCATACAGCATGGAAACAGGCCGTTTAGTTTGGGATTATCGTTGGCATGGACTAAACTAGTTCCACCTGCATGCACTTGGCCTATATCCCTCCAAATATTTCTTCTTCATGTTCTTATCCAAATGTCTTTTTAAACGTTGTAACTGTACCCACATCTGTCACTTCTTCTGGAAGTTCATTCCACACCTGAACACTCTGTGTAAAACAATTGCACCTTTTGTCTTTTTTAAATCTTTCTCATCTCCCCTTAAAAATATGCCCCTGTAGTCTTGAAATCCAAAGATATCCTGCTTCATTCAGATGCAGCAAGCATTTAGAAAGGAAACTATATGTTTGCCATTATTGCAAGAAGATTTGGGAAGAGGAATCAAGTCACCTGTTGCAATGTATGGAGCCTTGGTGAGACCACACCTGAAGAACTGTGTGTAGTTTTGATCCCCTTATCTAAGGAAGAATATTCTTTCCACAAAGGGAGTGCAGCAGAGGTTCACCAAAGTCCTGGCAAGACAGAACTGGCCTGTGAGCAGAGACTGAATAGATTAGAGGATAGGTCTAAGAGCAATAGACACACTTTCAGAATAAGGGACAAGCTATTTCGCAATGAGATGAGAAGGAATTTCTTTACTCAGAGTGTTGATTCTTGGAACTCGTATCCCAGAGAACTGTGGAGCCTCAATCATTGAGCATGTTCAAGATAGAATTAGTGGATTTCTAGGTGCTAATAATATCAAGGAACATGGATGTAATGCAGGACAACTTTGAGGCTGGAGATAAGTCACAAGCTAGAATTGTGAAGCAGGCCCAGTGGGCTAAATGGCCTGATCCTGCACCGATGTTCCTTATAGAAAATGGTGTCAAGGTATATGTTTGATATGATTACAATGTAGTAATTGAAATGCGTTTCCCAATCTGGCATTTTGTTTACTGCAGGGCTGGTAAGTGATCACAGCAGGATGCAAAATGATAAATTGACTATACATCTCAGATTTTTTGACGAAAGATGAAAATGCAGAAGTTCTTCAAGACTTCTTGTAATAATTGCTTCAGGTTTTTTAAAATTCAAACCCTGCTAAAATTTACCGGAAGGGAAGCAAATTAACATTTTTTTTCAAAGAACGTTGTATACAATGCAGATTTTACAGATTTAATTCAGTAATTCTCTGATTGTAGAATTATGCAGTACGTTTGATGGTATTTGCTTAATAATCAGCCTTTGACATTTTTAAACTTTTTTTTTAAATAAATAAGAACCATGCAATCTGCTTCTAAGAGCACAGGTAATTTGAACCTGAGTAAACAATCTGTTATTGTGAGTAAATGTGAAAAGTTATACTTCGAAAATTAACACAGATTTACTGGCTCACATCAGTGGGATTGATTGCCTACTGAAGGAAGGATTCTCCCTTCAGAAGTAATTGCAAGAAGATAAAAGGCCAGCATGGGCTATTATTACATTTATTTCTTAAAATGTTTCTTCTAAATATATTTCATGTTCAGCTTTGTACATATACTTCCTATTGATTCTTACGATATAAAACTTACAATTCCATTTTCACAATCAATATCATCAAATATCAATGCATAGACCTTCCTTTTACATAATGTCTTTTTCCTCTTGGAAGGAGAAGACTGAGAGTTGACCTAGTCAAGGTCGAAAAGTTTTGATGAAGTAGAGATGGAAGTGAGAATACTTCCACTCGTAGGGAAGAGTGAAAGTTGAAGCCATCAATACAATTGTCAACAAGAAATCAAAAAACAAATTGAGAAGAAATGTCTTTACACAGAGAGTGATAGGAATGTAGAACTTACCACAGGGAACAGAAAGGCAATTAATAAAGCTATTGAAGCTGAAGCTTGATTAGTATTTGAAGGAAGAAGTGCAGGGTTTTGCTGATAGAGTCAGATAAGGAAAGATGGGAGATGGTTCAAACAAAGTGTAGATGACACCATGTACTCATTAGCCAAAGTGGGCTGCTTCAGTGCTTTCTGTAATTCCATATATTTCAATTCATGTTTTAGGGAATAGGAAATATATCTATGCTGCATAAAGAGAATTTTTTTACACCTTGTCACTGTAACTCAGACTAAGTTCATTTAAGCTGTCCTGCAGTCAGACTTTTTTGAGGTTTTATGTGAACATCAGGGATTGGAAACTAAACCAATTTATTTCATATCCTAAGAGCTATCTATGTGAATCCGTGTGTTAAGTTATGAGTCATTATCAAAACATTCACAAATTGTGGTGTAGAAAATAAATTTGAAGAGCATGGTTGCATTAAAAACAAATGAACTTGCTGTTTATCAATTTAAGTGTTCTTAAAATATGTCTGATAATTCTGAAAAGAAACAAAACAAGGTTAATAAAAAAAATGATATCTATAACGAAAAAGATATTATCTATCTTGAAGTTATTGGATATTATCATTGTCCCACACTGACCAAATGTGTCAACGAAGTAGGTGCAGATCTTATAATGGGAAGAATAAGTGCCATTCCATGTATTTTAACTGGTAAAAAGAAAGCAAAATAAAAACAGAAAGTAGTGTCAATAGTCAGCATGTGTAGAGAGAAAAACAGTTAACATTTCAGGTCACTGACTTTTCTGCGAAAAGTGATTATGGTCAGGGTTGAAATACAAATTGTTTGTATCAAGTCATCATGTGGCTAAAAATTGTCTAAAAGCCAAGTCAAGCACTAAATCATGTTAAAATGTGCAGTGACAAAACAAAAATTGCCAAGCAGAAACACGCTGATCCTGTCTGATTTTAGCGTCTAATGAAATGAATGGACCAGGAGTTCAATCCTCTCCACTTGAATTTCCTCTCTGTATTCCATGAAGTGATGTTCGCTGCCCAGATTGTAAAGCCATGATGTGGAGGTGCTATGCTCTGAAAGCTCGAGTTTTCAAATAAATCTGTTGGACTATAACTTGGTGTCATGTGATTTCTGACCAGATCGTAAAGCTGAAAGTCTACCCTGTCATAGTGAATGTCTGATCTGCAATCTCTGCACATTATGTCAATTTCTATAACAAATTTTGGAAATGTTGTATGAAAATATTATAATGAACAGTTACACTAAGACTTTGTCCTTGTTTTCCTTGTACAGTGATCCTTGTTCTCTAGAATTGGAGAGCAGAAAGAATTAAAAGATGCCTGCTTATTTCACTTGAATCACTGTTCTATACATTTTTAAAAATCTACTTGAGTTAAGTGCATGGTTCTTCAGTTTCAATCTTGAATGTTAAAGATGAATATTTGTGGTTTTCTGCTTGTCAGAATATATACATCACAGAGCCAAATCAAACAAGGAAAAGTGAAGTTTTCTTTAAGATTTTCTTTGAATCACAAGATTTCATTTTAACTGAGTTCCAAGCTTCAACTACTTAGCCAGATTTTACATCCTCCATCACTTGTTTGTGTATGATCCCAACATTGCATTATTTTAAAAGGGCGTCCTTGTTTTTGAGTTACCAAAATGTTATAGTGAAATATTTCAGAATAAAATAAACAAGATGAATGCAGCTCGAACAACACTGAGGAAGCGCAGTAACATCCAAGACAAAACAGCTGCTTGCTCAGCACCCCATCCACCACCTTAAATATTCATTCTCTCGAGCATCGGCAGCAGTGTATATGATTTACAAGATGCACTGCAAGAATTCAAGTCAAGTTCCTTCAACAACACCTTCCAAAGTTGAAATCCATATGACTATCGAGGACAGCAAATATGTGGTAATCCCATCATTTGCAAGTTCCCCTCTTCTGCCACACATTATCCTGACTTAGAACTATATCACTGATCCTTCATAATCTTTGGATCAAAACCCTGAAGCTTCCTTGTTAACAGCACATGAGCCAAACATGTTCTCAATGGCAGTCAGGACTGGACTATAAATGGTGGCACTGCCCTAGATGCTCATATCCCAAGACCAACTATGAGATAATATTTTGTAATATATTAAAATGAAGAATAAATAGCTCCACAGTAGATTTTCCGTAACAACAATTTCCAAAAATGGTGAAGTAAATAAATTGGTGTCAAATATTGCCCTTTTCCATTCAAGTGTATTTGTACGGCACAGGCACCAAACTTGCATTTAAATCCAGGATACAGCACAAATGACTACCAAGTGAAATAGGATAAGACTTCTCATGGAGATGACAGTGTCACAATACTTTGTTCTGACATTATGTGAATAGTCAAAGGTGGGCTGTAAAATGTTCAGAAAATTTGTTGGAATTTGTACTGGGTTTTATGTTTAGAAGGCATGGTTTTTTTTTACAACTCTATGAAGTATTTACTCTTCCATCCAATGGGAATAACCCTGTATATCCATGTATCCAGATTTTTGCACAAGGCACTCTGATATCAGGCAATAAAGATTTCAGCTAATCAAGACCTAAACAAGGCAAACACAGCCATGTCAATGTGATACATTGGAATACTAAAGTTCTCGTGTCAGCAGGGTGCAAAAGATTGAAAAATTATGTGGTTATTCTTCTGAATTATCTCTGCTCCTGTGTAACATTAGTATTTCAAAAAATGTATAATCAGGAACCCAAATGTTGCAGTTCACAAAAGTACTGGTCATATGGTGCCATCCTGAGCTGTCAAATTCAAAAGAACGTAGTTAATTTTGCCTGAAGGAAAGCCAATGCTGTCTTAATTAACTCTATGTTCATTGTGGTTAGGAAAAAAGGAGCTGGGTGTTATTTGGAATTTGTGTGGCTACTGGTTTGTTTTCCGCAACAGTTGACCTGTTCCATAAAACCCGTTGCTTTATTCCTGATACATAGATATTTAGGATGTGGGAAAACAGAGTGCAATATTGAATTTGGCTGATGGCATAACTGAAGGGGTTTGGCAATCAACAATAAGATCTGCCAAAAACAATTGAGAAAAGTATGGACAGCTTAGCAGAATTAGCACACTGGAAACAGATGAAGTTTAATGCCAAATGAAAAGTCCTTAATTAAATCCAAGAAAATTAAGAAATGTCAAGATGCTCATGGATGTAACTGAACAGATGCCTTGGGGATTATTTACATGTAAAAAAAAACTTTTTGTTGTTTAAGTACAGCATACAGTGCAAGAGCAAAAGGCTGATGAGATTTCCACAAAGCAGTGGGAGAGACGCAATTAAATTAGTACGTGCACTTTGGGATCCCCATTTACAAACAGGACTAAAGCCACAGAGTGCAAAAAACATTGCTTCACCAGGACGGTAACAGAGTGAGAAAATATTGCTTGACCTGCTTGGATTATTCAACCTGGACCAGAGATAACTTGCAGGAAGTGCACTAAGGATTTTAATTTAATTAAGGGTTTTCATTGTGTGAATCCGTCAAGTGTTTCCTTTTGTTGGGAAGACAGATGAAATGTTATCAATATTAAATTGTCATGAAGAGAATGTGGGGAGTCGTTAAAAGAAAAATCTTTACACAGGTCCTCATTTGAATGTACAGTACTTTGCTACTCAGCATAGTTGTTAAGAGATCATAGCACGTTTGAAGAGAAAACTAGTTGAACGTTTTGAAGCAGACCAGATGCTTTAGGAAGAGTGCAGGTTTGTGGAATTAGTTTTAGCATGGTTCTACTGAAAAAAACTAGTAGAATTGCAATGATCCAATCAATCTTTGTCTGAGAGTAAACATTCTTGTTTTTTGAAAATAGCAAGGAGCTTCCTGGGTACCACGCTGAAACATCAAAGAAAGGAAATCACTTATTTGTAAACCCCACTAAACCACCACAAGCAATAGTCTGTTTTTGATGCTGCTAGCTTTGCTTTAATGGCCAAAAAACAAACAGCCAACGTTGATGAAATCAGAATTGAAATTAAGGTTTTCACCATCAGGTAAATATCAAGCAGTTAAACATGTTCTGATGAGTTGCTCAGTTCATTTATTTTTTAAAAGTCTGAGTTAGGTAAAGTGAACTATTGATTATTTGTACTTTATTTAGAGGACTCAACTGTATGAGACAGATTAAGCAAGTAGGCAAAAACTTGACAGATAGGATATATTGTGAGAAATTGTGAGGTTATGCATTTTGCCAGGAAGAATTGAAAAATATTATTTAACTGAAGAAGGACTGCTGAAAACTGCTGCCCAGAGGGATTTGGATGTCCTATTCACCAATTTTTCTAATCACAAAAAGCTAGTATCCAAATGCAGCAGGTAATAGGCAGGACAAATGAATTATTGGCCTTTATTTAAAAGGGAATGCAACATATAATTTTATCCAAGATCTCCTTAATTTTATAAGGCACTAGTCAGATCACAGCCAGGATACTGGAAAGTTTTGTGTCCTTTATCTAGAGAAACATGTGCTTCCTTTGGAGGCAGTCCAGAGAAGGTTTTCCAGGTTGATATAGGGGTTTTCTTAGGTGGGATTGAATAGGTTGGGCTTGTATTCATTGGGGTTTAGAAGAATCAGGGGAACTTATTGAAGCATGTAAGATTCTTAGGAGGTTTAACAGAGCAGATGTAGAGAGGTTGTTTCCCCTTGTGGGAGAGTTTAGAACCAGAGGGCATAATTTCTGTATGAGAATTTTCCCATTTAGGACAAAGATGAGGACAATTTTTTTTTTCACAGAGGCTAGTGAGTCTATGGAATTCTTTATTGCAGTTGGCTGTTGAGGCTGGGTCATTCAGTACATTCAAGGCTGAGATAGACAGGTTTTTAATCAGTAAGGGAATTACAGGTTATGGGGAAAAGGCAGAGAAGTGGAGTTTAGAATTATCAGATCAGCTGTTATCTCACTGAATCGTGGAGTAGACTTGATGGGCTGAATGGCCTACTTCCATTCCAGTGTATTATGGCCTTATGCAGATTATGAATAAAGGTTGTTGTTCATCTGCAGTGCATTGATTTCACTCCCTTGTGCCATCTATCATTGTAATTCCTCCATGGAAGTGTAGTTCTTCTACCATCAACAATTAAATGTTTGAACTAAATTGTCACAAACATCAAATAATCCCTTAAATACATTGGATTTTGACATGAAATTTGATGATAAGTAGGATAACTGAGGCAGTCATAATGTAGATTTTAGGCTTGACTCATCTCTCTACCAAATTCATCATCCCAAAACCATACTACAG
Organism: Ginglymostoma cirratum; assembly: GCA_024137785.1. Taxonomy (NCBI): domain Eukaryota; kingdom Metazoa; phylum Chordata; class Chondrichthyes; order Orectolobiformes; family Ginglymostomatidae; genus Ginglymostoma; species Ginglymostoma cirratum. The sequence goes on along the minus strand of JAHRHZ010000088.1, from coordinate 17,130,397 downwards.
TGACTTGTGAAAACATACCTTTACAAACAATTCTTTGGTGTTCCCCTGATTTGGAGCTTGCTGTCTTTCAATTGGTATCACTCTTGCCTCTGCATCACAAGGTTTCTGGGCTCAAGTCACACTCTAGTACCTGCAGACAAAAATCAAAACTGACACTCTGGCACAGTATTCTAGAGAATTGTGTATTTCTATCTTTCAGGTGGAAAGCTAAATCTGCTGACTCAGGTCTTGTAAATGATCCCAAAAGAACAGAGAAGTTATGGGTTTCTAACTGTTGTTTATCCATCAATAAGCACCGCAAGAGAACACATTATCTGGTTTCTAGAACATTTCTGCTAGTAGGACTTTACTGTTCAAAAATTGACAGCTCAGTTTCTATAATTTGCTATAAAAGTACTTGGAACTGGCTAGTGGTTGTGAAAAGTGTTACATAAATTCACATCTTTCTCTTGATATCTCAGCCAAGTCACAGCTTGGAGAATTGCAGAAGCTGATCAGTACTCAGCACATTAGTATAATTTTGCACTGTGCTGCTAAATTGTTGATTAGAATTTAAATATTTTTGACAAAAGACTTGTACGAAAGGCAAAGGTAATCAATGCAAAATATCTTGGAAATCATATTTATGAAATTATAAGTATAAGAAAGTATAAGTATATATTTTAAACTGTTAATGAGTTGGTTCTAAAATTAATTACTTTGAAAATTGGGCCATTTTTAAAGTTGGTACGTTAATTCAGGACAAATTTTGATACATAAATACTTAGTTGACAGTTTAAATGAGTTGGTCCATAACCTTTGGTTAGATTTCTCTCACAGTGTTGATTTTTCGTTGTTGTCAAAACCAAAGACAGAATGTCTCTTTTTCTTGGTGGTTTGCCTTTTCGAATCATTCTTAGTTAATAAGCTAAGCTGGCCACTGTTATTGGATGAACTATGCAAATTATTAAATCATGTTCCAGATTGCATATTGGCATTTCAGAGACAGTGTATCCACTCACCTGTGGTTCTTTGCTTTGCTTCTGATCAGTGCCCAATTTATACTCCCACACTGAGTCATCACGGAAACAAAAGATTGCACACGTCTCAGGATGTTTTTCTGGATTCCATGTGAAAGCGGACATGGTATAGTCAGGTTGCAACAGCTATGTTTTTAGCTTCTTGTCCTATTACAGTTCAAGTAACCTCTTTTTCAAAATTATCTTTCCTAAAAGTAACAGGAACATAATCACCCAATTGTGACATTATCCTGTGTGGAAGATGAAGAGAGCAAAGACCCTTGTGAGTCTGCTCTTAGACCAAGCAAAATACTTTTTCTGCCTGTCCATGTCGAAATTATTGCTGTGTACCCAGATGATCATGGAATGTAATCATAATGACCATTAGCTCACTGGAAGCTTTAGGTAACTGAATGCCATTGAGGAACATTTAAGTGCTTCATTGAACTAAATATTAAAATTAACTTGTAAAATATATTTTGGGCATGCAGTCTTTCATCAGTAAATTCAGTAATTTCTGAAGCTCACCTTCTTGGAAGGGGGAGTGAGTCATTTTACATTATTATAGTCATTGGGATTTGCAAAAGAGAGGACTCCATTTTCCAATGTAAAAATAATAAGACTGAAGTTACACAGGCTGCACCCATGTTATGACATTAAGAAATAGCTGAAGTTTTGTTGTTTAACATGGTTGTGATTATGAAAAGGATGCTTGTGGATCCTATATGTAGCTGTTATAGACGAAGGCATTCCTAATGCATGATTATTTTCCTTGCAGAAAAATTATATGGCATGCAATCAATCATGTCCAAACTGTGATTTTAATCTAAGTGTTTGCTGTGAAATTTTGTTTTCACAGAAGTCATTAATTTATGGAATTAATTGCCATGAATTGATTTCACATGTGGAGACCAAGACCACACCAATTCCTTTGCACAAAATAAACAGATGTTTAACTATTATACTGCACAAAAAGTGCTCAGCAAAGTGCTACATATAATTAGTAGGGTCATATGACTGAAAAAAAGTAATAAGTGTCCCACTATTTTTCACTTAAATGACATGATTGAGGAGTGAATCTTAAGCCTCTAGATTAGGACATTTAAACTGGCAATATGGGATGGGTGGGAAGATTTGGGGAGTGGTAAGTTGAACTCTGCCCATGATTTGATTTGGTTAAGTAAAGTTTCAATAGTGCAAGTGATAGGCATTCTTCCTTGTTTCAATAAAATTTCGTCATTAATTTGTTTTGAGATGTGCAACATAGGTATTTAGTGTTGTTATTACTCGCAGTTGAGTCTGAGTCTCACTGACTTTGAAGAGGCTATCGTTCTGATAACCCCTGTGACCTCCTGCTGCGCTGATGTCAACCATTGAGCCAAATCCAGTCCCGTCTCTGTCCCTTTCATTTTGTTCCTCTTTCTTAATAGAACGCAACAAAGATATTGAGGGACTGAAAGGCATGACTACATCTGATGGAGGCTGGGTATTAGGACAGGATAACATGCAGAAGATAAGTGGCACACATTTGAGAATGGATAGGCTGTGCCACTTAAAGCAATGTGCAGTGAGTTGACTCAGGTGGTATCAAATTATCCAAGAGTTGGGATTATTGATGATAGGTGTAGAGAAAGGGAATGCATTAAAACGAGATCACGGCTTTTGCTGAAATTTAATTGGGTGTGCAGAGTTGTGTGGCAGAATAAAAGTCAAGAAAAACTTCCATTTATATAGCGCGTTTCATGACCACTGGATGTCTGGAAGTACTTTGCAGCCAATGAAACATTTTTTGAAATGTCATGACTATTGTATGGTAGTAAACATGGCAGAATATGTGCTGAGCAAAATCCCACAAACAAAGTCTGGCAGGTTAATCTGCTTTTTGTGATGTTGATTGAGGGATAAAAATTGGCCAAGGCTGTAAGGATATTTCCCTTCATCTTAAACATAGTGCCACACAATTTTCCCATCCAGCCAAGTAGGCGGCGAAACTTCAGTTTAATAACTCATCTGAAAGGCAGCGCTTCTGACAGTGCAATGCACCCTCAGTCCTCAGTGTCAGATTGGTTTTTATGTTCAAGGCTTGGAGTGGGACTTGAACCTAGAAAGTTGTGATTCAGAGGTGAGAATGTTGCCAACTGAGCTACATCTGACATTTACACATAAAGAGGAAAGGGGAGAAGATAGTACTGTAGACAGTCATTGAATCCACAACAGCCTGCTTAGTTGATATTAACATATAAAATAGGAGCAGAAATAGGCCAACCAGCCTCCCACCCCAAGTCGCTCCACCATTCGATAAGACCATGGCTGATCTGTTTGTGTTTTAAATTCTACATTCCAATCTCCCCGTGATAACCTGTGATTCCTTTACCCAACAAGAATCTAACTACCTCTGCCTTTAAAATATTCATTAGTCTTGCTTCCACCCCCACCTGAGGCAGTGTTTGAAAGTCTCACAGTCCTCATCTCTGTCTCATCAATACGCACTAGTTCTGAACTCAACCTCAAGGGTGTGTTTTTTTTTAAATTCACCTTTTTTTTTAATCAACTTGTTCAGAGATGTTATTACACACTGCTGGAGCAGATGGGACTTAAACCTGGGTGTCTTCGTGTAGGGGTAGGCTCACTACCACTGTGCCACAAGAACCCTCAAGAGTGAGTAATTGAACTGTTTCCTGTACTGGATTCAGGTGCAGAACACTACAGTCCTATTGACCACTGGTCAAAGAAGCATGCTTTTTCTTGCCTAAGCTGAGGAAAATAACTTCTCTTCTGGCCCTTATGACATCCAGCATTAGAGCAAGCAAAGCCTTACTAAATTAGGACTCAATGTTTGCCATTTGTGACTCCATCTCTAAACTTTTCGCCCTCTCATACACTGCACCCAACTCCTCCTCATTCCATCTTTGTGTGGAATCTTTTTAAAGAGTCGAAGTAGAATTACATCATGGTGAGTGTACATCATGCCCACTCGTGAAAGACAAAATGAAGAAGCAAAGTGATAACAAGAGATTCCTGGTGAAATGAGACATTTGCCCAAGTCCCACCATCTTCTGTGTTTTGCACTGTTTTTCATACCCCTAACTCATACTCAGGTGTCTTCTCCACATGGAGATCGACCCCTGTGTCTTGGAATCCATGATGTTTTTGTTGATCAGAAATCAGGGGCATCCAGCACCTATTCCTGGCCATTTCAGTCACCGAGTTTCACCAGCTCAACGTCAATCACCAAACTAGTACCCACGCTTTCTCTCTCACGGCTGTTTCCTTCTCCAATTTGACATTTTCGTTCTGATATCCACTGCTTTAAGCTTCTGCAATAATCTTTCTCATGGAAATATACTAAAGGTAGCCTAACGGTGGCATATCATAGGACTTTATATCCCCCAGCTTGGTTATTGCTTCATTACAAAATGAAGAATATTGTTCAGGGAGATTCTTTCCCCTCTAAAAGGGTATGTGGCAGTGAGAAAATTGAAATACTTGCTGATTTCATGATTGCTGGCTGGGGAGAGGGCCCTGCATAGTTTATGGATGGGCTCTGAGTGACAAATGACAGCTTCAAGACTTCCACACAGATCTATATCTGGCCAACATCCAGAAGTTGTGATTGGTAGCGGGGTATTGACATCAAGCATGAAATTGAGGCCCTCGTGTTTTTCTTGGGCAGTGAGGAGCAAGATCCTGTCTCTATCACACGGCTACCCAGATGCATCTGAGGGGCTGATCGTGTGGCATAGGATTTTCAATCCTGGTGTAGTGCTAGTTTTGTAGGTCACACATCCCAAAAAATCAGCAGATCATATCAGACAACCAGTCTATAATGCAGAGAATGGTGAACCTTGTTAATGTAACAATTTTACAGGAATACCTATTTCAGATCAGACAGATAAGCATAGATTACTCCCCAAACCTAGGTTGTAATATAAAAACAACTTCAATCTCAAATAGATTGAGGATAGTTACAGAGAGGATAAGGATGGGCGGGAGTAAAAATTCTAAACTGGGGAAGGTAAGATATGATTGGGCCCAAAGGGACTGGGTGTAGCTACCTGCAGAAACAACTGTGTCAAATCATTGAGAGTCAGTTAAGGAGAAAATGGCAAGAATAAGGGGCAGGCATGTTTCCGTAAAGACCAAGAACACAGAACCCAGGATGTGAAGGGACATAAAGATTATGATAAAGAAAAGAAGAGATGCTTAGGCAGAGTCCCGAGAGGAGTAGAAAACGTGTAGGATTGGGGCACTTAAAAGCAAGGTTAGGAAAGCTAAGAGAAAGCATTTGCAGACTAAAGCAAAACTCAAAGGGATTTTCAAATATTTAAAGAGCAAGAGAAGAACTAGGGATGAGTAAGGTCCATTAGTAACTACAGAGGTAATGTATATGTGGAGCTGGAAGACGTGGGTACTGTCCTTGACGACGAGCTCAGTTCTTAGGGCCCTTGCTGTAATGGTGGAGACTGGAGGGAGGTTATAATTGAATTGGAGGTAGTTCAAAGAAGGTTCACGAATTAATTTCAGAGATGAAAGGCTTGTCTTCTGCGAAGAGACTGAGCAGTTTAGACTTATACTCACTAGAGTTCAGAAGGATGAGAGGAGATCTGTTTGAGATATATAAGATATGAAAGGGAATTGACAAGGTAGATGTAGAGGGGATGTTTCCCCTCAAGGGGCAATTTAGAATAAGAGGATCATAGTTTTAGACTAAGAGGTGGCAGGCTTAACACAGATGTGAGGAGAAATTACTTCTCTTAAAAGGTCATAAATCTGTGGAACTCGCTACCCTCGAGTGTGGTGGATGCTGGGACACTGAACAAATTTAGGCAGGAGATAGATAGATGTTTAACTGATAACAGGTTAAAGGGTTATAGGGAGCAGGCAGAAAGTGCAATTGAGACTAAGACGAGATCAGCCATGAATGTATTAAATGGCAGAGTAGACTTGAGGGACTGAATTGTCTACTCCTCCTCCTGGTTCTTATCTTCTTAATGATTTGGATTTATACATAGGCAGTATTATCAAGAGATTTGCAGATGACTTGAAAAGAGGGAAGTGGTAAATAGTGAGGAAGGTAGCTGTAAACGGCAAGAGGATATATATGGACTGGTCAGGTGGGTAGAGCAATGGCAAATGGAATTCAATTTGGAAAGACATGAGGTTGGGGAAGACTAATGGGCAATGGCATACACTATGAATGAAAAGGACTGAAAATCAGAGGAAGCTTGGTGCCCACAGGTCCCTGAATGTAGAAAATGTGCAATAACTGTCAACAAGCTCAATATACTTGCAGTGAGCCCCCTTATAATTCTGCATATGTCAGTTAACAAAGTGTGTTCCAGATAATGCTGGGCGTAATATAATCCCATCAAATAACATCCTGAAATAGACACAAAGTGTGAAGATTTTCCTCTTCATAATTGTCCCGTATATTCCTTCTAAGTGATCAATGAAGTGCATTATGACAATGTAAAACTGTGTATTTCTGTGTTACCAATGTAAGTAAGAAAACAGGTTTCTGAATTCAAGAATTCATGATAAGACCCAGTTTTATTGTAGATTCTTTGTTCTGCTTGAAACAAGCAACTCTATTCTGGACATTTCTATTTGATAGCCTATTTAAAATTATTAAGTTGTAGCTTGGATTAATTGTGAGTTCACACCAAGAAATTTAAAAGAATTTCCATATCTTAGTTTTCTTCCCAAAAAGACATTAGTGAACAGATGGGTTTTTCTGACAATCGGTAATGGATGCATGGTCATCATTCCAAATAAAGGATTAATCATGATTTGTCAATATTCTCTTTTTTTCACAAAATATCTTCTGTTTCAAAGAACAAAGAACAAAGAAAACTTACAGCCCAGGAACAGGCCCTTCGGCCCTCCAAGCCTGTGCTGATCCAAATCCACTGTCTAAACCTATCGCCCAATTCCTAAGGATCTGTATCCCTCTGCTCCCCACCTACTCATGCGTCTGTCCAGACGCACCTTAAATGAATCTACCGTGCCTGCCTCTACTACCTCTGCTGGCAACGCGTTCCAGGCACCTACCACCCTCTGTGTAAAGTACTTTCCGCGTGTATCCCCCTTAAACGTTTCTCCTCTCACCTTGAACGCGTGACCCCTCGTTATTGAATCCCTCACCCTGGGAAAAAGCTTATCTCTATCAACCCTGTCTATACCCTTCATGATTTTGAAGACCTCAATCAGGTCCCCCCTCAATCTCCTTTTTTCTAATGAAAACAATCCTAACCTACTCAACCTCTCTTCATAGCTAGCACCTTCCAAACCAGGCAACATCCTCGTAAACCTTCTTTGTACCCTCTCCAAAGCTTCCACATCCTTTTGGTAATGTGGCGACCAGAACTGTACACAGTATTCTAAATGCGGCCGAACCAAAGTCTTGTACAATTTTAACATGACTTGCCAGCTCTTATACTCAATACCCTGTCCGATGAAGGCAAGCATACCATATGCCTTCTTGACACTCTATCCACCTGTGCAGCCACCTTCAGGGTACAATGGACCTGAACTCCCAGATCTCTCTGCTCATCAACTTTTCCCAAGGCTCTTCCGTTTACAGTATAGTTTGCTCTAGAATTAGACCTCCCAAAATGCATCACCTCACACTTGCCCGGATTGAACTCCATCTGCCACTTCTCCGCCCAACTCTCCAGTCTATCTATATTCTCCTGTATTCTTTGACAATCCCCTATGCTTTCTGCTACTCCCCCAATCTTCGTGTCATCTGCAAACTTACTGATCAGACCACTTATGCCCTCTTCCAGATCATTTATGTATATCACAAACAACAGTGGCCCCAGCACTGATCCCTGTGGAACACCACTGGTCACCTTTCTCCATTTCGAGAAACTCCCTTCAACTACTACTCTCTGTCTCCTGTTGCTCAACCAGTTCTTTATCCACCTGGCTAGAACACCCTGCACACCATGTGACTTCACTTTCTCCATTAGTTTACGATGGGGAACCTTATCAAATGCCTTACTAAAGTCCCTGTAGATGACATCTACAGCCCTTCCTTCATCTATCAACTTGGTCACTTCCTCAAAGAACTCTATTAAGTTAGTAAGGCATGATCTCCCCTGCACAAAACCATGTTGCCTATCACTGATAAGCCCATTCTTTTCCAAATATAAATAGATTCTATCCCTCAGTACCTTCTCCAGCAACTTTCCCACCACTGACGTCAGGCTTACTGGTCTGTAGTTACCTGGAATATCCCTACTACCCTTCTTGTACAGGGGGACAACATTAGCAACTCTCCAGTCCTCCGGCACTTCACCTGTGTTTAAGGATGCTGCAAAGATATCTGTCAGGGCCCCAGCTATTTCCTCTCTCGCCTCCCTCAGCATCCTGGGATAGATCCCATCCGGTCCTGGGGATTTGTCCACCTTAATATCCTTTAGCCTACCCAACACATCTTTCCTCCTTATTTCAACGTGATCCAGAGTAAACAAACTTCTATCTCTAATCTCAACATTCATCATGTCCCTCTCCTCAGTGAACACTGATGCAAAGTAATCATTGAGAATCTCACCCATTTTCTCAGGTTCGACGCAAAACCTTCCTTCCTTATCCTTTAGTGGACCAACCTTTTCTCTAGTTACCCTCCTGCTTCTTCTATATGAATAAAAGGCCTTGGGATTCTCCTTAATTCTGTTCGCTAAAGTTATTTCATGACCCCTTTTAGCCTGCTTGATTCCTCGTTTAAGATTGGTCCTACTCTCCCGATATTCCTCCAAGGACCGTTCTGTTCTTAGCTGCCTGGACCTTATGTATGCTTCTCTTTTTCTCTTGGCTAGTCGCACGATTTCTCCTGTCATCTACAGTTCACGAATCTTTCCTTTCCTATCCCTTGTTTTCAAAGGGACATGCCTATCCTGCACTATCTTCAACCTATCTTTGAAAGCCTCCCACATATCAAATGTGGACTTCCCTTCAAATAGCTGTCCCCAATCCACATTTCCCAGCTCCTGTTGATTATGGGTCATTAATTCAGTATCGTCAGTATCGTATTTTATACCATTTTTCAAAGTTAAAATACTCCATTGTGTGAGTTAAAGTTTAGCATGGTAATGCAGGAATTAGCATCTTCAAAAAGGTACACTTTCTTCAAGTAAACATCTTCAACCTTATTTCTCTTTAATTTTTACACTTAAGTAGGCTGGTGTGAACCGTTGTTGCAAATTGCATTGATCCTTTCATGGAAATGTTAGTACATGAGTAAAATAGAGATGATGATGATCATGGAAAAACCAGGACATATTTCACAGCAATTAGCAATACAAGATATCAGACTAGTTAGTAAAAGAATAACACTCAGGAAAACTAGATACAAGTGAGGAAAGCATTTCGTTAGCTTACCTAGATGGTTAAGGTCACACTAATCACCATTATCATATGTACCTTATGATCTTGAAAATGATAAAGGGAAGAAATAATAACATTTTGATGTAGAAATTGATAAAACATAGCATGAATTTAGACCAGGAGTAGGAACAAGAAAGGGAAGATTTAACCTAGTTAAAATATTTAAATGTTTGATGAACTATCTTCAATAAATATATAGAAGTAAACCAGAATACTTACATACTCTTCATTGACTAATCAATGTCTTTATCATCAAAAGTTAATAGATATGTTGCTACAATGTGACATTGACAGTGAAGGTGTGAGATTCATCAAGCTCCTACTGTGGGACCAGGGAGTTGATAAGTTAATTTGGCTGGACAGAGTGATGCCAACAAGAGGGGTTTATTTCCTCCCACAGGCTGAGTGTTTCTTTATTATTTGTTCACAGGATATGGGCATCACTAGCTCAGCAGCATTTATTGCCCATCCTTAATTGCCCAGAGGCCAGTTAAGAGTCAACCACATTGCTTTGGGTCTGGAGTCACATGTAGGCCAGACCAGGTAAGGATAGCAGTTTTCTTCCCTAAAGCACATTACTGAACCAGATGGGTTTTTCCTGATAATCGGTAATGGATTCATGGTCATCATTAGACTGCTAATTGCAGATTTTTTTTAGTGAATTCAAAATTGCTCCATTCTGCCTGGCAGCATTTGAACCCAGGTCCCCAGAACATTATCTTGGTCCCTGGATTAATAGCCCAGTGATAACACCATGAGGCCCTTGCCTCCCCTGTAATGTAATTACTATGAAGGTTCCTTGTTCTCAACCTTTCCTCTTGCCTGAGGTACAGGAACCCTCAGATTAAACCACCACCAGTCATAGCGCTCTCACTCTTTTTCTAGGGCTATGGTGACTTTACTTTGTAGTGGGACAAAATAACAAGCATGCAAATAGAAAATGGACAATCAGATAATTTCACATGAAGAGAGGAGTAAAACAACACTGTATACTGCCACCAAATGTACTCAATCTACACATAGAGTAGTCAGCGAATTAGATGTACTCCCTCAATCAGCAACACCAAAAGCAGATTAAATGTTTAGTTAGAGATAACAAAGTGTGGAGCAGGAGGAACACAACAG
>JAHRHZ010000088.1:17107882-17119483 GCA_024137785.1 Ginglymostoma cirratum | reverse complement strand
CACAGGAGCAGGAAAGTTGACATTTCGGGTCGGGACCCGACCTGAAACATCAGCTTTCCTGCTCCTCTGATGCTGCCTGGCCTGTTGTGTTCCTCCTGCTCCACACTTTGTTATCTCTGATTCCAGCATCGGTAGTTCTTAACGATCTCTCTTAAATGTTTAGTCTTCTCATTTACTTCTTGTGACATCTGTATGTAAATTGGCTACTACATCTGTCAGAATAGAAGAACTGTGATGACACTTGCAATGTAAATCACTCCTAAACATGAAGCCATGTTTAAAGCATTATTTAATGCAGCATTAGATTTTTTCTTTTGTTTAAATAGGACAGATTGGAATGTGTGGTTATGAAAAGGGTTGTAGCACAGTGTGTTATGGCTGAGATTTCCAACATATGTCTAGTCATAACAAGAAAAAATTCTTGATGTGAGGGAGTAACTGTTTCCTTCTTTTACAGTGGAAGGACAGAAGGGTGGTGCTTTCAACCACAACCAACTCATTATTGTAGAGGATTGAAATGCTTCAAAACAGCAGAAGCAAAATTGTAGGTAAACAACAATAACTATGGAAATAATTAACCATCCCCCCGCCACCCCGAAAAGAAATATGGTGAATTCTAAAGTGCTATAATCTTGGATATCTTACAATGTATTTTAATGTAAAGGGAAGACTTCATGTTTTTACATTTGATCATATAGAATTAATGAAGATTGGTAGAACAGATCAAAGGCATTATTCTTATTCCAGGTTGGCCTGATGAGCAAACAGGAGGTTGCATGATAATCACAGATGGTACAACACTTGCCCATTTACCTCCTTACTCCTCACAATCCAAGGGCCCAGTCATACCTTCCAGGTAAAGCTGCGATCTACCTGCAGTTCATTCAATCTAGTTTACTGTATTCACTGCTAACAATGTGGTCTCTTGTACACTGGCGAGACAAAATACAGACTGAGTGACCCTGAGATGATACAATGGCTTTTAGAGCTGTATTTGGTCCCTTTTTTTATATAAAGAGAGGTTGAAATAGAGGTGCTGAGTGGGCTGTTCCAAGCCAATCAAGTAAACAGCTTGTCGGAACAATAGAAGCAGCATGAAAGGGTGGGGTCCAGTTTCCACAGAATCAGGGTTTCTTCAGGACACACATTCAGATTAACAATTTCAGAAAGTAAACACTCTCTTCTTGGTCTACTACCCTTCCCCCACACTCTTAGGTCCTGTTTCCTATGGGTTGCTGGCCATACAGCCTATCCATTTTCACCCATTTTTGGTTCTTGTTAGCACCCTACCCAGCATTTATCTTTCTATTGGATTATCATCAGTAATTTCTTGGTTTGCCTCTCCCTTTTTCTCTTTGTCTCTGTCTCTGGGTACTATCTCCATATACGCTATTCACTGCTCTTGCCCGCCCGCTCCATCATCATCAGAAATACAACCCATTCCCAGCTATTTTCAGTGCTGATAAAGGGTCAGTGGTCTCAAAACCATAAGACCTGTAAGAAATAGGAACAGGAATAGGCTGTGCGGTCCCCTGAGCCTGCTCACCCATTCAGTGAGATCATAACTGATCTAACATTCCTCATGTCATTTTCCTGTCCTTTCCCCATAACTCTTAATTTCCCTACTGACCAAGAATCTACCTATTTCAGCCTTAAACAAACACAAGGACTCTTCCCCAACAGACCTTTGTGACATGGAGTTCCAAGGACTCAAGCCTTTGAATGAAGAAATTCCTCCTCATCTCAGACTTAAATCGGTGCCCCCTTTATTCTGAGACAATGCCCTCTAGACCGAGACTCTCCCATGAGGAGAAACATTCTCTCAGCATTTACCCTGTCAAGCCTCTTAAGAATATGTTTTACTGAGATTACCTCTCGTTCTTCTAAACTCCAGTGAGTAGAGTGGCAACCTGTTTAGCCTTTGATCATAGAATTCCTACAGTGTTGACACAGGCTAAAGAGAAACACCCTAAAGAGACTCAAACGGACTGGACAAATCAACAAAACAGACTACCTAAGAACGAAACCTGAAGGAACTAACACCACTCCCCACCCCTCCCTCCCTACCCCCCACCCTCCCCCCACCCCCACCGATTCTACGGCCTCCCAAAGGTACACAAACCGGAAGTACCCTCAGACCCGTAGTCTCCCTGCCAGGCACACCATCACATAGATTAGCCAAGGAGTTACGAAGCAGACTAAAGCACCTCGTCAGCAAGTCACCCCACTCAATCAACTCAGCCCAGGAGTTCCTCAATTCCATCAAGGACATAAGAATTGACAACGACGAGACCATGGTATAATTCGACGTTATTGCCATATTCATATCGATACACATACCACTAGTAAGAGAAACACTGGCAACACTACTAAAACAAGAACAAGACCTGAGTGACACCATCTCCACAGACAACATGCTAAAGCTACTGGACCTCACCGCCCACTTCACCTTTAACGGCCAAATGTATGAACAATTAACGGGACACCCATGGGATCACCTATCTCCGTACTAATAGCCAAAGCGGTGATGCAGAGACTTGAAAGCATGGCCCTTCCGCTAATCCAACGACAACTATGGATACGCTACATGGACGACACCTTCGTCATTATTAAATGGACCAAACTAGAGGAGACACACGAACTAATAAACAACAACCTCACCGGGATCAGATTCACCAGAGAAGAGGAAAAGATCAAACAGCTCCCATTCCTGGACATCATGGTGGAATGCAGGACCAATGGGGAAATCCTAACAAAGGTACACAGGAAAGCCACACGCACTGACCAAGTACTGAATTTCAACAGCAACCACCCTAACACACACAAACAAAATTGTGTGAGAATATTATTTAAATGGGCAGCAACACAGAACTAAGCCAAAAAGAAGAAGAGAACCTCTTCTAAGTATTCAGAGGCAATGGATACCTGAAAAACTGGGTCAGAAGATGCCTATTGCATGAACGACAACCAAGAAGATACTACACGCCCCGACACACTCATCATGCTACCTTACATCAGGAACACATCTGAACTGACCACAAGACTCCTATGACCACTGGGCATCAGAGTAGGACACAAACCCACTTCAATCTGCCAACTACTTATCCGAACCAAAGACCCACTACCCTCTATGGACAGGACCAATGTCATATACGAGATTCCCTGCAAAGACTGCGACAAACAGTACATTGGACAGGCAGGAAGGAAATTAACCACAAGATTACACGAACATCAACTGGCAACAAAAGGCCATGACGAAACCTGAAGGAACTAACACCACTCCCCACCCCTCTCTCTCCACCCCCGTATATAACTCGTCTCCATCCACAAGGATAAGGAAAACCACCAATTCGATTGGGACAACACCAGGATCCTGGGACAGGTGAAGCAGAGACAAGCACGGGAACTCCTAGAGGCCTGGTTCTCCACTAAGAACACCATCAATAAACACATAGAGCTACTGCTCTATGCTCTACCCTTCCACTGCGAAGGAAAACTGAAAGTGAGGTAATCCAGTTCAACGGACACCAGAGTTTAAATAACAGGTGGGAAAACACAACAACACTTCATCGGAGGCTGCACTGCTGTTACCCAGCAGGGTAATGAAATGTCTGCAGAACAACTAACCAGCTTGGCGAGCCAACCAACCACAACAGGAAACAGGTCCTTTGACTCCACAAGTCCACACTGACCCTCAGAGCGTCCCACCCAGACTCATCACCCTATACCCTACGTAATCTACACATCCTTGAACACTACAGGCAATTTAGCGTGGCCAATCCACCTATCCTGCAGACCTTTGGAATGTGGGAGAAAACTGGAGTACCCGGAGGAAACCCACACAGATGCAGGGAGAATGTGCAAACTCCACAGAGACAGTTGCCCAAGGGTGGAATCAAACCTGGGTCCCTGGCGCTGTGAGGCAGCAGTGCTAACCACTGAGCCACAATGCCAACCTCATAGACAATCCCTCCTTACAAGGGATCATTCTAGTGAACCTTTTCTGAACTGTCTCCGATGAACTGATACCTCAGCAGCACCTTGTGCAATTACAATAAGACTTCCCTACTCTTACAGTCCAACCTCCTTGAAATAAGGAGGAAATTAGGCTAACATTCCATTAGCGTTCCAGACCTGCTGTACCTGTGCTAGCTTTCTGTGTTCCGTACATAGGTCTCCTCAAGTCCCTTTGTGTTGCAGCTTTTTGCAGTTTTTCTCCATTTAAATAATATCCTGTTCTATTGTTCTCCATTCCAAAATGAACAACTTCATGTTTCCAATATTAACTCTGTTTCTCATTGTACAGATGCTACCAGACCTGCAGAGGTTCTCCAACACTTCTTGTTTTTGTTTCCAGAGTTCTCGCATCCAGTTTGTTGCTTTTATTAATATGATAGCATGATAAAATTGTGCCTAACAATAGCAAATACTGAACTGGCTTAAACATTAAACAACAGAATTGAGAGCCCCTGTAATTGGAAAAACTATTTTAGTTACAATGGGATATAGCTCCATTGGACGGACAGCTGGTTTGCGATGCAGAGTGATGCGAAGTCTGTGGGTTTCAATTCCTGCGCTGGCTGAGGTTGCCATGAAGGTCCTTCCTTCTCTACCTCTTCCCTCACCTGAGGTGAGATGACCCTCAGTCTAAACCATCATCTTTTCATGCTCTTGCTTTCAAGAGTGAGCAGCTCATTGATCCTCTGTGACTATGGCCACTTCACTTGCTTATTCACTCACTTTGTATTTAGTTCTCTGCTATCAAGCACAAATTTCAAATTTGTTAAATAGAAACATATTTAATGCAAAAATGTTGTAAATTTTCACTAAATGAAGTGAAGGATTGCTGCCTGCTATGCTAATTCTCTTCTCTGATTTACATCTCCTAAGGAAGTAGGATATTAAGGCAATATCTATTTCTTCCAAAAGTTATTCTCGATAAAATCTAAAGCCTATCATTTTAGGAGTGCTGTAATATAAAACAGACCAGTCATTTTTGGAAGAGGTTTAAGAAGGTTTTTTTTGTTAATTAAGTCTGAAAGACTACAACAATGGAACTTTGGAAATCCCAGTCTTTATACCTTTTAGAATAATCGACAGGAATGAGAATCATAACAAACATCATTGCAAGCAGTGAGACCGGGTCTATGAAAGTCCCTGGTGAGATTCCCCAATTTGTTGTGGTGCCAGATGGAAGATCCCAGATTGTTATACCTCCAGGTGAGGACAGATGAACCTACCTTTCAGCAGTTAAAACAGATGACTTCACCTTGGCCTCACTTTTCATCTCTGCGCCATCATTTCTATCCTGAGGAGGGCTCCCATCAATTTGCCGTCTCCCACATGTGCTCAGTTTCCTATCAATCCTCCCATGCGTATTCTTTCCAGTTGGTTCAGGGGAATACGGTGAAGGTTTCTTTGGGAGCAGGAGTTTGTGGATCTGCTCAGAATCGTCAGCCAGTCAACGGCCTGCCTGGACCTAGTCACTCGCTGCTCCTTGAGGTACCCTATCCTATTGAGAAGAATACCAAGTTTTTAACGTGCTCCAAGAGAATTATTTATGGAATTTTTGAGAGAGGAATTGGTTTTAAAGTGCCTGTACCCACGCCTCAAAAGCCAGCTGCTTTAGTGTTTCAAATTCCCAATTCATCTGGTCAGGCTGTTTCCTGAGTATAGGAATTTTTGATTGGTGTGTCTCCAGCACTAACTGGACACTTAAGAATAACCTTTTTTACAACCTCATAATCAGCGACACTTTCCTCAGGCAAGAGGGAAAGCTTGCCCTGAAAGCATATTTTGCAGTAATAAAGACTATTGTTGGACTGGCCATTTTACCTGTTGTGCTACCTGCTCAAAAGAGATAAATGAGGCTTCCAACTCTGCATCATCAAACTTAGGATCTAATTGAGCAAACAGTGTTGCCTTCACCATTAAATAAGAGCCTATGGTGTCATCAAGGAACATTGTCAGATTCCTACCCCTCAGCTCAATTTACCTGTGGTCAAGTTCCTGTTTTTCCAGAACCTTTTTCTCTTTTCTCCTTGATCTTTCCTATTTCTCTTTCCTCTCTCACTGAATTTCACCCCTTTACCTGCAATGCGAAGGTGCTTAGTAGCTGTTCGCAAGCTATAAGCTTAATGGCACACGTTAGGACATCAGGCCACTACACAGACATACCACTTGATGCTTGCTAATAGCCCCATTTTCTGTATATCCCCGGAAGAGCAAAACACAAACAATGTTTATAGGAGATGCTCCCTGCTGAGAGGATGTAAATTTGCCAGCCTCTCAACATCTCTTACTGTTTAATCTTTCCTTTTAAAGTTTCCCTGACTCTGTACCAGTGTAATGTTCCATGGGTCTATACAACCCTCTACCAGACAGCTACTGAATTTATATGGCACAGGCATCTTTTAGCAACATTAATCCTCATCTTAAAAACCGCACACAAAATTATATGTTTGAAATGCCATGAACGTCTTAAGGGTTCTGATACATTATAAGAGGGCAAAGAAAGGATTGGACAGTGAATTCTCCAGATTTTTAGTGGATTAAAGCAAACGAGATTTGCCTTTTGAAGACAGAAACAGAAATAATGCTCAGATGCCAGCAGGCCAAGTTTATATTTTGGGCATAACAAACGAGGCTTCATATATATGGCACTAACCTAGTAAACACTGCTTATTTTCTTCCTTGCTAAATCAATAAAATGTCATTGAAAAGTTCTGAAAGACATGACAGGGTAAATGTTAGGAATATACTTGCCCTTACTTGACTAGAAATAGAGGTCACAGCATCAGAATAAGAGTTTGGCCACTTAGGACTCAAAGGGTTGTGACCTTTGGAATTTTTTTTTACTGCAAAGACCTGTTTTTGAATAGGTCCAAGACCAAAATCGATAAACTGTGGGAATCAAGGAAGTGAATGCAGGAAGATAGTGTTGAAATGGAAGTCTGTTATAATTTTATTAACAGGTTCAGCAATCCAAAAAGACAAAATTGCTTAGACCTCCTCCTATTTCCTATACTTCAGAAAATTTTGAGCTTGTTCATTCACAAGAAAGTGACATTTCAATGGTGCAAGAAATCTTAATTATCGAGCAACATCTCTGACACAACAAAAGTGTGGATGGAGCCTTCTTAGCTTTTTAATTATTGTTGGAGATTTTAAATGTTAAAATATTTATTTTTACTTTGTCCTTCTTTGATTTTGATCTCTTTCAATTAATCCCATCATTCTTTCCCTCTGTTTACTTCACTCTCCATATGTAATTTTACATCGAATTGACTCACACTTGACTCCACGTGCCTCATCAAGAATTTTGCAATCTGCATGGTTGAAGAGTCGCACTGTTGCATGCCTACAATTCTCCAAAAGCTGCCACACTGTACCAGACTCCTCATGATTGTGTTGCTGGGCAAAACCACACAAAGGTCTAATTGGAGTCGGCATAAGAAACAGTGCGCATGTTACATTGTCCACTAAATCCAAAATTCAGATCATTTATTCTGTGCAAATACAGCAAATGTCAAACAATCAAAGCATTGTGACATTTGCAGTGGGAGTGGGGCATGGAAATAGCTAATGTGGGTTGGGAGGGCTCAGCAGGGATTTTTAAGAGTTTTCAGAACAAGTAAAATGACACAGTGCAAAAAGGATTAGGGATCCAAATTCAGATACAGCAGATGAGGGAACAACAACGAGAAGGGAGGCAGCCAATGCAGGACTGAGAGTGTTGCATTTAAACGCACGCAGCATATGAAACAAGCTAAATGAGCTTATAGCGTAGATTGAAATTAGCAGGTATGATATTGGTGGGTATCACAGAGACATGGCTGTGAGAGGATAAGAGTTGGGAACTTAAATATCCAAGAATATGCACCCTATTGAAGGAAGAGGCAGAGGGGGAAGGTTACCTTGTTAGGAAGAAACTAAATTATAGCAAGATTATCTCTAGCATCCATATTACCTATAGTAAATTATCTATAGCAAGAAGTGAAAAAGAAGTGGCATGGAATCTGTATGGGTAGAGTTGAGGAACCACAAAAGAAAAAGAGACCCTGATAAGAGTTGTGTACAGGAAGTGGGGAAGAAAATAAATTAGGAGATAGAAACGGCATGTGAGAAAGGCACGATTACAATATCATGGGGGACTTCAACGTGCAGGTGGACTGGGAAAGTCAGGTCGGTAGCAGATATCAAGAAAAGGAATTCATGAAATGTCTGTGAAGTTTTTTTGGAGCAGCTTGTGGTAGACCCCACTCGGGAACAGGCAATTTGGGATTTAACGATGCGTAATGAAGCAGACTTCATTAAGGAGCTGAAGGTGAGGGAGCCCCAAAGAGGCAGTGACCATAATATGATCAAGTTCACATTGCAGTTTGCGAGGGAGAAGCTGGAATCAGATGTAGCAGTATTACAATTGAGTGAAATTAACTACAAAGACTTAAGGGAGGAGCTGGCCAGAGTTGAGTGGAAAGGAAGCCTAGCAGGGAAGATGGTGGAGCAGCAATACCAGGAGTTTCTGGGGGTATTTCGGGAACCACATTTTTTTCCTCTATGTCTGTTGGACCTATTTTCTGATTCGATGTTCTGTGGGAAATTGTGAACAGCATGTTTGTTCTTTTCCAATATGGTTTGCAGTGAATAAGGTTGCCACCCCATAGCATGAACTCCAAAAATTATCCCTGTAAAATAGCAAGTCTGTAACTGATGTTCATTTCCTGCATATTGCATTTACTGCTCTCGTGGTGTTGTTAGTTCTGGTGTTAATACTTGAGGGTAATGCCTAATTAAAACTTTCAGATGTAAGTTATCCATGTTTCCAAGTATACTTGCCTTTTAATTCTCCCACTTCTAAGTATTGTTGCTCTTTCATTGCCCAAGTCAGTTTGTCATATGTAAATTGAAATTGAATTAAATTACTAATTAAAGTCATAAGCATCCATGTCCCACTAACCGAGTAAGTATCACTCTTGATTCCACTGCAATTTTCACAGTGATCCCGCTATCAATCTCATTCATTCCATACCATTTCTAACCACAGACTGTGACGCCTTCTCTCTCTTGCAGGAACTGCCACCATCTCCACCAGGGAGAAGCCGCTCCCTCAATCTCCAAGACAACAGTACCAAGGTCTCAGAAAAAGCATCAACAAGGTTGCCTCCTGTATCTGCCACCAGCTCTGAGATGGACATCATAGATGTCAAGCCGAGAAGGTGTGGGAGCACAATCTGGTGAGCGCCTCACTGTGACGGTTCCACAGCTGGATGGCGACGTAACTCTCCAGACCGCTGGCACTTGGATGAATGTCAGGAACCAGATACCTGCTCAGCACCAGGCAGGGGAGGACCCTGGCAATCAGGGAGTTCATCCACATGGACAGAGAGTAGCAGAAGTCACAGACAGGGATGTGGGAAGCAATGGCTCTCATTGCCCAGAAACTACAGCAGTGCAGCAAGTCATATGATCATCTGGCTGCCTCCATTGATAGGTTGGCAGTTGCCATGGAGAGCCAGACCTGACAGCATCAGTGTCTGCTAGAGAGGTCCACTCACCTGCATTTCATTACCCCAACCATTCTTCCTCAGGACTAAAGGCATGCTGACAGCGGGGACAGGGAGCCTGGTATACACTCCAGCTGCCCCTTCCTCATGAGGAAACTGGGCTATGCGAGGAGGCACCCAACCAGAGAAGAAATCTCACACCATCCTCAGAAGTCTCTTTACAGGACGCTCCAGAGGTAGCCGGGGTCTCCATTCTGCCTGCCCCTCGACAATCCTTGAAATATCACACCAAGAAGGGTTTACTTGCAGCTGGCAAGGAGACCTGCAACTTGTCTGACCCGTCCCGACATAAGCACCCCCGGTTCACCATCCAAGCCCAACAGGCTCCACTGCCAAGCAGACTCCCTCCATCCTGGTGCAGAACCAGAGAGTACACAAAGACATAGTGCAAGGGAGAGGAAAAAGAAAACCTATTGAGGGCACTTTCAGACAGGACAGTGCACTGTTCATGATTGTGCACTGTTCTACGAATAGCACTGTTTTCACCTTGTCTCTGGTTGTTTATCTCTGTCTTTCTATGGCACGCCCATTGTCATTGCTGCGGCATGAGGCATAACTTCATAGCTCCACATGATGTTTCAATAATGAAGGTCTGTAGTGAGAACCTGCTGCACCATCTGGAAGCAAGAGGAATGAGGTGTATAGGGAGCAATGGGTGTTGCTGATACCTTTGGCCCTCATCCGACAACACCCCTATTATTTCTCAGCTTTTGGGTCCAAAAGTGTTGGTCTGAATGGTGAGCACTATCCAGGACAGGGAAGTGTAAAACAAACAGGGAGTCAATACACTAAGATGGTCAGGCATTGGGAACCCCACAAGTCGGTATCCCCTATGGCACATGGATATGTGTATAATGTTCCTTCCTTTTCAAAGGCCCTCACTTTAATTGGTCATGCAGCCTTCTCCCCTCAGGTCCAGTCACTTGCCCCACTCACTCCAAGTGTAATGGTAACAGTTTTCATCCCAGTTGAGCACTTTTGATTTCCAGCACGATGAGAGGTAACAGTGAGCAGTCCTTCGGCCAGTAGCTTCCAACAACCACCTTTTACATGTTCCCAAAATGCCTTCCCCATTGTCCTTCCCATAAACCCCATAAGCTTCACACCCCTACAGATTCCCACCCCAACCAGGTACATGACCCTGCACCTGCCCAGCTTCCCCTCTCAGCCTCTGGATATGAGGTGACAGTACCAGGTGTGGTCATTCACTGCCTACCACTTGATGCCAGGGTGCTCCTGACCATGGACAAATACCCCTTTCTCATGGTCGCCTTCCTATCGATACTTTAACGTATACACCTCCATGCAGATAATGTTGTCCCCTTCACAATTGTCATCCTCCCTTCCCTCTCCCATCCAGCAGTCTCCAGTCCCAAAGAATAACTTGCTGAGTCTCCTCCCTGTGACATTGACCCCCTTGACCACACCACACACCCACACCCTTTCCCCTTTAGTTTCTGTGGACAGAGCCAATGGACTGAACATGGCCCGCCGCTTTGACTGACCTAACCTGACAGCCCCAGATGAGAAGTTCCAAGATCCCTGACTGGCATGGTGTTTCTCTTCTACTGTGTTAGCTCTGTCTGCTGGATTGGTTGCTGTGAAGCCTGAGGACTAACTGCGACCATTCACCGGTCTGCAGGGGCGCAGACCCCCTCCCTGAAATTTTCCCAAGCGCATGCCTGATCATGACCAATTCCCCTGGACTGATATGGGACAGTGCCCCTGGCTGACTGTGCAGGAAGCCCCTCAGTGATGGTGCATCCAGTGACATTAGTGATGACAAATGACATAATAGCTGCGTGCTCAGTGCATAATGAGTGTGTTTAAGCTGCAGACACATGGTGCAGGTGTGAGATTGATATAGCACATTGCAGTACAGCAAGATGCCCATCCCCTTTGACTAAATACTGCTGATCAGCCGAGCATAACAAGCATGGGGCTGGATGAACACAGCAGGTCAAGCAGCATCATAGGAGCAGGAAAACTTGACGTTTCGGGCCTAAACCCTTCATCAGAAAATGATGAAGGGTTT
>JAHRHZ010000088.1:17059878-17107482 GCA_024137785.1 Ginglymostoma cirratum | reverse complement strand
GAACACAGCAGGTCAAGCAGCATCTTGACCTGCTGTGTTCATCCAGCCCCATGCTTATTTTTTAAGGATCATGTTTTGTGAGAAAGGGAGAATAGCTGGTTTAGGTTTCAAAATAGATTGTTTCATCAATTAAAATTGTAAATATAATTGCTTTGTAAAGCATTGGCAATGGAATTCAACCGTTTGCAGACAATTTTGCAAAAAACATCATCGAAAGGGTGAATTGAAGCCATGTGAACCCGACTTAAAGCCAACCTACACAGACACTGCACCAAAACTGACAGACTCACTGTCCACACCCAATATTTGTTGATTTGTTACATAACAACTGGGTTATCAGTAACCACCACACCAAGTACCCATTCATCTGAAACAAGATTGATACTGTAGGGTCAGAAGGCTGAGTGATGAGAAAAAAAATGGAATAAGGTAATTTTAGAGTTATAGACAATTGTAAATAATATAGAAAAGTTAGATCTAATATATCACTGATCTGGTTTAGCTTAAATTAAGGTAAAGGGGACACAGATTCACTGCAAAAATGTAAATTACATAGTAATAAGTGAATATAGGACAAATATCCTTGACCCTGTACCTCATGAAATACAATCTGAAGAAGAATCTGAAAAATCTAAACAAGTTCTTAAGAAGAGTCATTTTGGACTTGAAACGTTAATTCTGCTTCTCTCTCTATGGCTGCTGCCAGACTTGCTGAGTTTCTCCAGCATTCTGTTTTATTTTCAGACTTCCAACATCTGCAATACTTTGCTTTTATTCAATAAAATCATGTCAGACCCATAACCAACCGAATGTTAACTCCATGTCCATATTTAACAGTTAGCTATTAGAAAACTGTCACTCGGTGTTAGAATTAACAATTGATCTAGTATCAATTGCCATTTGCAGAAGGGAGTGCCCAATTTCTACCACACATTTTCCTAGGATGTACTTCATCACACAACATGATGAATGGACATCTAGGTAGTGTAATATACAGGACAAAGAACGTTACTTAGCTATGGATTTGAGGTGTAGTCTTGATGCTGTGCTGAAGATCAAATTATTGCATAAAGAAGGACTAAATTGTATTTTGCATCTCCATCAATCTTGAGATCATGTCACTAAAATGAGATTAATTCCAATTTTTTGAAACAGATCACTGACTTGGTGAATGTTATTCTGTTGTGATCAGGCTAGTAAATTGAAGACATGCCCTTGCATAAACTGGACTTGCTTGAAAATCATTGACAATATTGTGAGGAGAAGTCCTTCCATGCGTCTGTAATTGAAAAGCTGAGGAGAAGGCAGGTGAGATCTCCCTTAGATTTGAGCAGGACTGGGTGGACAACCAGGGAAGAAATCAAGAGTATCACATTGGATATCAAGGATATGGTGTTTTTTTTTGTTTGCTTTCCTCTTGTGGGTGTGACAGGCAAGGCCAGCATTTGTTACCTATCCCTAACATTCCTCGAACTGAGTGGCTTCTTATGCCATTTCAGAAGGCAATTGAGAGTCAACTACACTGGTGTGAGTTTGGTGTCACATGTCAGCCAGATTTCTTTGACAACAGGCCAGATGGGTTTATGCAACAATCACTGATGGTTTCATGATCACTATTATTGATTAGCTTTTAACTCTAAAGTTTATTAATTGAATTTATATTCCACTAATTGAATCCAAGTCCCCAGAAAATTACACTGTGCCTCTGGAGTACTAACCTAGTGACATCACTAACATAAGTACAAAGATCTGCTCAATATATTCGGGGATAAAGGAGCAAAAGGGTACATCTCCCAATTTGTGCCACTGATGAGAGATTCTTTGGAGAGATACTTTGTCATCAGTATTAATTTCGTAAAGGATCTTTGAAAAAGAGAAAATCCAACCTAAAACAATAACTGGAGTGATTCCCAAGAAATTGTCATCGTTGTCTTCAAGATGAGATGATCTCCAATTTAATTTTGCTGTGACCTGGAAGTTACCTGGCAATTTGGACTTGGCCGCGAGCGCATATATGAACAAATTAAATTTGGAGATAAAATTGACAGGTCTATATCTGGTTTCTTTATATCAGATCTCATTAATGAAAAACCCAGCTATTCAACAGCCAAAGATCAGGGAAACCAATGGAAACTGGCCTCAATTCAGCTATCATGACCATATAGCATTTGTGTCCTCCAAGTGATCTGTAAACTAAGAATTTCTATTTGCTCAGAGGTAGCCTCCCTTTAATTTGAGTGTTTCAATTTAAAAATAATTAGCAGCTCAGCTTTATTTTTTAATAAGATAACAAGTTGGGTTATTGCTTAACTATTGCTGTAAGTTATAGAAATAAAAAGTAGTAAAGTTATTGGTTAAAATACAGATGAAAAGATTTAAATTAAAGATATGTATAAACATAAAAATGAGATCAGACTGTACTATTTTTACAGGTCTGACTTGGTTGATGATTGCCTTTCCGAAGTCAGTAGGTTGTACACTTCAATTCAGATTAAACAGTTGTGATGGCTTCTGTAGTTGAATTACAGGATGTGGAGGTGCCGGTGTTGGGCTGGGGTGGACAAGGTCAGAAATCACATGACACCAAGTTATAGTCCAACAGGTTTATTTGAAAACACAAGCTTTCGAAGCCTCACTCCTCCTCCGGGTGTTAGTGAGAGAGGTAGTATCAGACACAGAATTTATAAGTAAAAGATTAAAGGGTCACACCACTGATCAGGATGTATTAAACAAACCTAAGATGCTGTTAAATCATCAGTTAGAAAGTTTTAATTGATTAATATGTATATGTAAATCCCTGAATTCCTTACAAGTCACTGCCCTGAGAAAACTAAAGGTAAAGAAAAGGTGACATTTTTGGTCAGACAATGTATTGTTAGGTATGAGGCCTTGTTTAGAATCTGTTTGTGTTTTGGTTTGGAGTCAGACTGGTTTTGTTTTTAAAGGTAAGAACTTATAAAATGCCACATTGACTGACTATCTATAAATTGTGTGCTTTTTGAACAAAATAAAATGTATCTGCAAATATATATTCACCCCATAGATTCACGTGTGTGTGTGTGTGTATGTGTGAGAGATGGGGCGAGTGAGTGTGTGTGGGGGTGGGGGGAGAGAGAGAGAGAGAGAGAATGTGTGTGTGTATGTGGGAGAGAGAGAGAGTATACATGTGTGTGGAAGAGAGAGAGTTTGCGTGTGTGTGTGAGGAAGACAGAGTATGTGTGTGCTTGAAAGACAGTTTGAGTATGAGAGAGGATCCATGTGACAGTGTGTGCATGTGTGTGTGTCTCTGTGAGTGTGAGAAATGGGGAGAGAGAAAGTGTGTGTGCGTGTGTGAAGTGTGTATGGGGGGGAGAGAGAGAGAAAGTGTGTGTGTGTGTAGGTGGGAGAAGGAGAGTGTGCGTGTGTGGGAGAGAGAGAAAGATTGTGTGTGTGTATTTGGGAAACAGTTTGTGTATGAGAAAGGATCTGTGTGTGTGTGTGAGAGAGAGTGTATGTTGTGGGGGGGGTCACCTGTAGTGCGACATGAACCCAAGATCCCAGTTGAGGCGGTCCTCATGGGTACTGAACTTGGCTGTCAGCCTCTGCTCGGCAGGGGTACATTCCTGTCTAGCGATTGTTGCTCAGTGTCCATTCATCTGGCATCTGCGTGGTTTTGCCACGTACCATGCCTCGGGGCATCCTTGCCTGCAGCATATGGGATAGACAACGTTGGCCAAGTCACATGAGGTGGATGGTGTTCCCACATGTGATGGCAGTATCCATGTTAAAGATCTGACATGTCTTGCAGAGGTTGCCATGACAGGGTTGTATAGTGTTGTCATTGGTGTTGTCTTGAAGGCTGGATAGTTTGCTGCAAACAATGGTCTGTTTAAGGTTTGTCAGTTGTTTGAAGATGAGAAGTAGAGGTGTGGGGAAGATCTTGGTGAGTTGCTCATCGTCATCAATAATGTATTGAAGGCTGTGAAGAAAATGGCATAGTTTCTGCACTTCCAGGTGGTACTGGATGGTGAAGAATACCTTATGAGACATATCCCATGTCTGTCCTTTGAGGAGGTCATAATGATTTTTTGCTGTGGCACACCGGAACTGGCGATCGATGAGTTGAGCATCACATCCTGTTCCTCTGAATGCGTCCTTCGACACTTTCAGGTGTCTGTCTTGTTCCTCCTCATCCAAACAGATCCTGTGTGTGCATAGGGCTTATCCGTAGGGGATGGCTGTTTTAATATGTTTAGTGTGGAAGCTAGAGAAGTGCAGCATCATGAGGTCATCCGTTGGCTTGCAGCAGATTGTCCGTTCCTGATGGAGATGCATGTATCCAAGAACGAGACTGATTCTGAAGAGTAGTCCATGGTAAGTCTGACGGTGGGATGAAACTCGTTGAGTTTCATATCGTTATGTAGTCGTTTCAGTGATTCCTCGCCATGAGTACAAAGGAAGAAAATGTCATCAGTGTATCTGGTGTATAGCGTTGGTTGGAGGTTCTAAAGTGCAAATAAATCTTGTTTGAATCTGTGCATGAAAATGTTGGCATATTGGGGAGCAAATCTGGTCCCCATGGCTGTTCTGTTTGTCTGGATGAAGAATTGGTTGTAGGAGGTGAAGACATTGTGTTCGATAATAAGAGGTTACTTCCACAGGCAGACTGAGCAGAATAGGTCCTGGGACTGAGTGAAGGCTCTACTTTGTTCCACTTTTGACCTTGTGGCTCTGGGTAGCCTGATTAGGCTTCTTGTTTAGAATTATAGTCACTTCTAAAATGTCTCTCCTATGGTGTTCGGGTGATTTTGCTCAAAATGAGTATTCACAACCAGCTTCCAACTCTATTTTGATTAATGCCGTCACTGTCTCCTTCCCTCTGTCTCACTTTTGGTGGTTTATGTTGCCCTTAATGGGCTATTAATGTAAATTAATCAACTGGAAAACACAGGAGAATTACGGGTGCTGCTTAATAGATGGAAAAAAAAATACTATGGGATATTTGGTGATTGGAAAAAAATGTTCCGTTGTGTGTAAGAGCACTTCTGGATATATAAAAAAAGAAGAAAAACAGCTATATCATAATCAAACTGAACGGATGGAACTTTAAAGTTTAGTGAATCATTATTGCACAGAACAATGCGAATTATTCTGCAACTCCTTTGATGTCTCTCCATTCCCTTTTTGAGCCTTCACGCATTTGGTGGATACAGTGGATAGAGTTGGAATTCTTGAATTGTTTAATGATATTTTGTAGTTGAATCTTAATAGTCTGGCTTTCTGTTCTAGGCTGCAGTTAAATTCACAAGAGAAATCATATGTATGACTTCTGGGGAATCATCTTAAAGATACATGAGCTTTCTTTACAAATATGTAACACTATATAACTGCACAGGTGACATCAGCTAATAGATCCAGTTTTTAAATGATTTAAGCAAATATAAGGGATATTAGGTGAAAATTGGTAGAATTACAATCTTAAAAATCTTTAGAGATTCTAGACAACTGAGGGATTTAATCCTCAAAGAAAGGAAGGGACTGGATTAGTTCTAGATTATATTTCCATTCTGAAAAGGTAGGTAAAATTATTGCTGCTACAGGTAGTTCTTCTATAATGCATATTTCGTTAATGCGAATTGGCTGTAATGCAACTGGTGAATAGTGGACACTGTTGGGATAACGTGAACTTTCTGCTGTACAGGTATAGCGATTTCCCTATAACATGATTTTCTATGGTGATTTTCTATAGCGCGAGGTCACACAAGAACGCAACTATCGTGTTACAGGAACCACCTGTACACGCATAGCGTGTGGCCCCCTGGCCTTGTTTAATCACCAAAGGTTTGGGTTTTTTTTGGGAGGGAGGAGGTGGTCTGCAGGGAAAGAGTGAGAGGATGGACTCCAGCAAGGAATTTCCAGATGTTTTGTTTCTCTAAAAGGTACTGGACCTTTGTCTTCCCTTTTTTTTGCCTCTCATAGAGATTACATGATAAAGGTGGATATGTGTTTTAAGTGGAATGGGTGCCAAATTGTTGTAATTCAAGGCATCACAATTGAGTACAGCAAGCCCATAGATATTTTCCTACCTTGGATTTCTAATGTTTGCATGTCAAACACCAGAAGTCACTCTTCAGAAATTTATTTTCTAGCTTATTTATTTTTTCAATTCTTTTCTCTTCCAAATTCTCTGAATGCCAACTCACTATCGTGACAAAGAGAATCATGAGTATCTTTGATAAAGAGATAGTAGGAACTGCCGATGCTGAAGAATCTGAGATAACGAGGTATAGAGCTGGATGAACACAGCAGGCCAAGCAGCATCAGAGGAGCAGGAAAGCTGACGTTTCAGGTCGAGACCCTTCTTCAGATTTGTTGCTAATGCATGTTTTTTGTTTTGTGTGAGCTTTTCGTTCTGGTAGGTCCTGTCCATTTTTTTCCCTTTCTATGAAGCTTAACACCACTAAGTCCTCATTGAAGTAGGAATAGGTTTTGAACCACAAAACCTAAGAAAACAAGTTTCGGAACGCTCTGGGCATCAAAACCAAGGAATTCCATTGGAGCAATATTTAGCACTTAAGAGTTAATTCAACTAATTGCTATTTCCCCTCCTGGCCCTTTACAAAGTGTCATTGACAAATCTTTGCACCAAATTTCATCTGGTCTCTTGGTTAATCATGCACGTAGGAACCTAACATAAGGGAGGAAAAAACAGTGAAATATCTGTCAAAAGACTGAACATGCAAAAAATTCAGCAAGAGGTATTATTATTTAGTTTAATTTGGTTCAAAATTCACATGACTAGGAAATAGAGCTGCAGAATTCTGATTGGAAGGAATGAAGAATTACCTTAGTGAGACATAACACAGAATAAATCTTCTTTAATAACTTAATAAATGTGTAAGTTGTCAAAATATCTTGTGTAGTGTGGTATTCATTTAAGCAAATTATAATACGGAATATTTTGTTAATAGATTTTAATGAAGCCTATGGGAAATATGAAGTTTCCACATGCATTAATGCATGTAAATGCATGTATACAATATTTTTAGGTGCAATTATTCTTTATTGCATGCCAAAACAAAACATTTTATACTTAATACAATATTGTTTGATTCTCCGGATCTCTTTGTTAGAGGGTCATTTTGCATCAAGTTTACCTAAGTTGGAAAATAACTACTCTGCAAGTAATTCATTCTTGATTTTCTGTAGTATGAGCTGATTGATGTGACAATGTATACTCCTTAGCGCAAACTGCAACACACATTTATATCAGGAAGCGCCACCATGTGGTTTGCTGCCCCATAACAAAATAAACAGTTGGTTTGGTTTTCAACAGGTGGAGCAATACACATTCGTACGCATTTGGAATCTGAACGTTTATAGATATTTCCATCAGTTGACACCTGAATAGTTACTACTAAGCACACTATTCTAGGGTTAAATTCTGGAACACTTCTGCAACCATTTTTTAAGTGCCATCACTCATTCCCGTCATTAACAACAATTATTTGGTTGGAATCTTATTTTAAGAACTTCTATAACTTTTTGGTTTCAATACAACTTTCATTGTGTAGTTAGGTAATTACTTAGAATTAATGATAATGTTTTCAAATTAAATGTGGAACAGTTGTTTGAAATTTGAAAATTAAATATTGTGAAAGCTATTTAATTGTAACATTTAAATGGTTACACCCATTTTGAGGCAGTATTTGTATATTTTCACTTCATTTATGTTGACTCCATGTAACAAGTTTAATGCCGAATTATTGGTCTTTGATTTTATTTTTAAATTGAACTTTTCTGTACCTAAAGTTTCAAGTTCAGGCCAGTGCTGGAAAATAAAACAGTTCACGCATTATTTTTGTAGCTTTGTAGCTTGTCATTTCTGATGCTTACCATGCGTTTGGTCTCTCGGATTGGCACTGCCTGTTTAAGTGGATATTTTCTTCTCTAGCTGTCTTTTTGCAGATACATGCTCAAGTGGGAGACTGCAGTCCATTTCAAGCACGTGGAAACTTTATTGAATGAATTTCTCAGTAACTTAATTTGGTTGTTTTCAAACAAGACCATCCATTTCTGCATGATTCAAACACCTGTCTAACCAAAAGAAATTCATGATTACCCTCTTCGACTTTATTTAGTTAATCTGAAATGCAAACAGTACACAATTTCAGACAACATCTGAATTACCCTTAATATCCAGAATCAAAACAGTTTTCTTTCTAATGTTTTATGTTATATTTCTAGTTATTGAAAAGTTGGATGAGTTTATATTAAGTCCACAAAATGTGGCAACTAACATTTAGGAAAAATATGGCTGTTCCACAATTAAAGCCAAAACAATGGTATTTCTCTCCTGAATTCAAGTATGAGATGAATTTGAGAATGATGACTTGCCACTGCATTAAAATGTCAACCACATTTAATGCCAATGCCAACATGTTACTCCACATTATCATAGAATGATCACAGCACATACATAGTCCTTTCAACGCCCCATATCTGTGCTGCTCTCTGCAACAGCACTTACACTCATATCATTCTCCTACCCTTTCACCATAGTTTTGCCAACCTTTCCTCTTCAAATCATGATTCAATTCTCTTTTGAAAGCTACAATGATGTCACTATCTACTACATCATCAGGCAGTGCATCAACCATTTGCGGCATGAAAGGGTTTTTCCTCCTTTTTGCAGTTGCTTCTTTTCCCAGTCAGTTTAAATCTGTGTCCTTTATCTCCCTTCCACTGACAAGAACAGGTTTTTCTTACCGCTCTGTCTTGGCCCCAGTGATTTTGTCCATCTCTATCAAATACCCTCTCAATCTTCTCTTTTCCAAGAAAAGCAGCCCCAGTTCTCCAATCCATCTATGTAACTGCAAGTTCCTCATCTATTGATCTACTCTTATGAACCTTTTCTTAAACCTCTCTATGTCTTCACACATTTCCAAAGTGTGGTGCCCAAAACTGTGTAGTGTTCTTAGTTGAGCCGAACCAGTGTTTTACATGGATTGATCATAACTTCCTTGCTTTTGTATCGTGTCTGTATTTATAAAACCCAAGATCCCAAATGCTGTATTAACTATTCTCTCAATTTCCCTGCCATCATCAGCAATTGGTGCACATCTACCCCTCAGGTTCCTGTTCCTTCATCCCCTTTAGAATCATACCCTTCATTTTATGTTGCTTTTCCTTAAACATCTTGCTGATATATGTCAGTTTACATTTCCCTGCATTAAATTTCGTCTGTCACTTATCCACCCATTTCACAACTTATCTAATCTTTTTGAACTTCAATATTACTCTTCCCACAGTTCAAATTTTATCATCCACACATTTTGACATTGTGCTCTATACACCCAAGTCAAGGTGAATATGTATCCAGAACAGCAGGGATTCTAAATATTAACACTGGAGAACCCATCTATAAACTTTCTCCTACTCCAAACAAAAGCCATTCACCAAAGTTGCGACAAGACAATGTGCCTGGGCAATGGACAGTGCTGTGTAGCTGCCGGCAAGAGTTCGAGTATGAAATTTTGACAAGCTTAGGTCATGTGGCAACATTGAGCTGTGTTAAACCTTCATCTTCGTAGATCAGTTGAAATAAGCAAACCAAAAGAATAGTGCACGACTGTTGTAAAAGGAGGTAGGCCATGAATCCAGGTCTACTGAGTGTCTAGGCATTGTATTCAGAAATTTCAGGTGACAGTGTGCACACAAGACAAACATCTGAAGCTGTTTCTTTTCCTTCCTGAGTTTCCTAATGTAGTGATTCTGATAAAATAGTCTATCTTAAAAATTAATCTGGGGCATTGTTATCAATGTCACATCAAATACGTGGTTAAGGGATATTTGAGCACAGAAAAAGGGGTCACCTGGAAACTGGTACAGCTAGGAGATCTGTAACACTACATATATGCAGCTAAAGTCAGTGCCATGGAAATGTGCTGTGTCCTGGTTCCTAATTCATCATCAGGCTGAGACTTTTTTTTGTAGTAGCAGAAGAAGGTTGCCTAAGTTTGAAGACTGGAAACTAAGATTGTTTCCAGATAAAAGATTTGAATCAAGATTACATTTGACAAGATTATAACTGGAGTTACTTTTAAGAAAATGCTTGAATTCAAGTAAAAGGTGTCAATATGATTTCTTATTGATGTTCTGTGACTTGAACCTTATGAGCAACAGAAAAATAAAATGAAAGTGTGGACACCGATTATCGCCTTATCAGGAAAAAAGCAAGCTTGGCACTGTCCCTACCTACCAGAAGCAAAATCAGATGCAAAGTATTTTCAGAAATACAGGATCATCAAATGGACCATGAGAAGGATTTAGATATTCTGCCAACATTTATGGAAAAAAATTGATAAGAAATTATAAACAAAAACAGAAATTGCTGGAAAAGTTCAGCAGGTCTGGCAGCATCGATAGAGAGAAATCAGAGAGAAATTGGTTCTGAGGAAGAGTCAATGGACCCAAAATGTTAACTCTGATTTCTCTCGATTGATGCTGCCCAACCTCATGAGCTTATCCAGCATTTTCTGTTTTTGTTTCTGATTTACAGCATCTGCAGTTCTTTAGGTTTTAGTTTTACACGAAATTATGATCTATTAAATGCATATAAGGCGTTATCAGAATTTTTAATAAATTCAGAAAGATGGTAATTCATCATATGAATATGTCTTGA
The DNA here is from genome assembly GCA_024137785.1 of Ginglymostoma cirratum. NCBI lineage: Eukaryota > Metazoa > Chordata > Chondrichthyes > Orectolobiformes > Ginglymostomatidae > Ginglymostoma > Ginglymostoma cirratum. The sequence continues at coordinate 17,096,819 of JAHRHZ010000088.1, read as the reverse complement.
ATTTGACAGACTATACACAAGATTACTGAAATTTGATTTGCAGATTCCTAATTCAGTGCTCACTTTCATATTGTTGGATTGTGCTCGAGAGCCAAACAAACATGGACAGGCCCCTGCTCTTAACTGGAGTTTGATTTTCAAAATGAGATATACTTTTAGAGCAGACATTTGAGGCTTTAAAATGCCCTGGGTGAACACTCATTTCCAGCAGCTTTCGTGGCACAAATGTGACATTTGGTGTTCACAAAATATGGAAAATTAAATACCTGCAACATTATGAGGTCATTCAGATATTCGCCACATGTGGCAATACAACTGAAGGACTGAAGACAAAAGAAATGAGGCTTGGGAATTTTTTTGGTGAATCTGGTAAATAGCAGGTATTGAGTAACAATCATAAAATAATTAACCCCAGAAAGACTTGGGTTGTTGTCAGTCCTGTTTCAGATGCGACTCAAGATATACTTTTGCAATTAATTATCCAAAGTGAATGAATAGATTTTCAAGATGACGCACAACATAGAAGGTTTGAAAGGGCAAGAGAACAATAATGATCAGTCTGAAGGAATTGTACTGGCCACAAGAAGCTTCTGTTCAGCAATAAGTGTACCAGTCACAAATTTATTTAATTATGCCATGTTGGTTGGTGCTTGCATGTCCACTGTATGGGGGATGGATTGGTTGAAATGTTATTTGGGTTCAATCCACGGCTTAGAAGTGTGAAATTTCTACCCACTACAGGTTTGAGGATGACAACTTATTAAAGTCACAAAAAAGTGTGGTGATTCCATGTATAATAGTGGGGGTTGTTATGGACTGGACGAGACCCCCTCAAAATGTTTTAAGAAGATAAGCCTAGACCCTAATTTTTCCTTATTTTAAAGGCAAGTGTAAAGAGTCTGTTCCACCTCCCCGCTGAAATAAATCGTCAATACACAAAGGTGGCTTCATTATCAAAAATCATTCATCTTACTCTATCAGTACACTACAATACATATACATTACATTGACTCTAAGCATGCAAGCATTCACTACTACATTCTATTTACTTGCACCACCAAACACCTCCGTCTTTCTTCATCAAAGTTACAACAACGTGTCCACAATTAAATTCTCTCTTCCTACCACGTGTACAATTTTCAAATTGAATGGATGTAATAATAAGCTGCAATTGAACAATCTGGAATTTTTGTCCTTAAATTACTCCAAGAAAACTTTAATGGGTTATGATCAGCATCTACGACAGTCACAGACATTACTGGCGATGTAAATGTTGAAATGTTGTAACACCAATACCAAACTCAAGATTTTCTTCTCAATCATGGAATATTTCTGTTGATGAATATTCAGTTTTCTGGAAAAATACTCAGTAGGTCCGTCTATCTTATCATCATCTTGTAGGGGACAGCACCGACACTGACATCACTTTAGAGGAGGTAATGGAGTGAAGTATTATTGCTGGACCGCTAAGCTAGAGACCCAGGTTGTGTTCTGGAGACCTGGGTTCGAATCTTGCCACGCAGATGATGGAATTTGAATTCAATAAAATCTAGAATTAAGAGTCTATTGGTGACTACGAATCCATTGTCAATTGTTGGAAAAACAATTCACTAATGTCCTTTAGGGAAGGAAACTGCCATCCTTAACTGGTCTGGCCTACGTGTGACTCCAGATCCACAGCACTGTGGTTGACTCTAAACTATACCCTGGGCAGTTAGGGATAGACAAAAGGCTGGCTTAGCCAGCAATATCCTTCTCCCACGAATGAATTTTTTAAAAACTCACTCATCAATAGCCACCTTTTTGTGTAATTAGGTGTGGCTAATGCTGGGGCAGTGGTTAACACAGCTTTCAGGCTGTCAAATGTCTTCTGTCAGTCCACTGTCCAATGAAATTTTCTGCATTTCTTCCATAAGTCAGTCAGTGGAGCAACCATACTTCTAAAATTTGGTAAGAACTTCTGGATGGTATGCAATGAATTTGTATTGTTTTATTTCTTAACTATCTTTAATTTCCTTGAATAATTTTGATATAAAATTTGACCCTTGATCTGATTATACCTCTGTGAGTAGTCAGTATCTAGTCAAAAATGTGAGTAACTCCTCTACCATCGTTTTAGCCTAATGGAATGGCCTCTGGACATCCATTGTGGTCAACAATTACCGATTCCCACTTTTTATTTTAGGTAGGGGTCCTGTGCAATCAATTAAGACCCTTGTAAAAGGTTCTTCAAATGCAGGAATGGTTATGAAAGGCACTGGTTTTATCACTGCCTGATGTTTTCCAATTACCTGACATGTATGACATGTCCGGCAAAATTCAATTACATCCTGATGCAGTCCAGGCCAATAAAAATGTTTTTATGTTTTGGCTGGAGCTTTTCTTACTCACAAATGACCTCCTACTAGTAATTCATAAGCTATTCGCAACACCTCCTTTCTATAGCCTACAGGTAATACAACTTGATGAACTTCTGCCCATTTCTCATCCACCTGAATATGTGATGATCTCCATGTCCTCATCAAGACGTCATTTTTAAGACCGTCACATTCTGGGATACACTCAGATTCTTCTTCTGTTTATGCTTTTTGATACATCTACTTCAGTTTTTCTTCTTTCCGTTGTGAGTCAGTTAATTTCGCTGAATTAAAAATATCCACTTTGTCCTCCACCTGTTCTTGTTTGTTCTCAACCATTTGATCAAACATGATCTCTGATAACTGTATTGCAACTTCCAAATCTTTATTCTTTGATTTCTCTTCCTGCTTCAACCGGGGGCTTTGTGACCTTATTATTACACACTGTCAGGAAAAATCCCAGAATAAGAAAAGTTCTGAGGAAGGGTCACTAGACCCAAAAAGTTACCTCTTATTTCTTCTTCACAAATGCTGTTGAGCTTTTCCAACAACTTTGTTTTTGTCCTGGGATATACTTCCTGGGATTTCTCAGTTGCCCAATATTCCATGGTCTCTTCAACCACAGTAGGCAGCACTCCCACCTGTGATCCCAATATATCATTACCAAGGACGAATTATATTCCTGGAGCTGAGAGATTCTCCAGTACTCTACCACCACTTCTTCACTTTTCACCTGACACTCCAACCACACTTAATACGATGGAACCCGTCTGGTCGCACCATGGATTCCACATATTCCCACTTCTTCTTCTGAATTACATATCTCCTCATCTCTCACCATCAATGATTGTCACGGTCCTGTATCTTTTAAAATTGTAATTTCTGTACCTGTTCCTCCTGGCATATACCAGTAAACCTTACGCTCATAAGTAAAATGTTTAAGGAGATTTGGCGCTTTCTTCTCAACCAGCTCCTGACCAGGTTGCACATTCTGGTGCAGCTTTGTCGCTTCCACTGTGCTTCCACTTACTACTTCAACAAAACTCACTGGCTTATCCTGTTATCCCACATCCGTCTTCCCAGTGCTTTTCTAAAACTACCAACATTGCGATTTCACGTGGTTTACTTTCTTGTGGAGAAAACGCCTGACCTTTTGTACTTCTCTTTCCCCCCATTGCTTTCCTGTTTACTCTGCAGTAAACTATCTTTATTACCTTCAATGAGATATCCTTTTCCATTACCACCTGATGATTTCTCTTTTCCCTAATTTCTATCCACACAGACTGAAATTGATGTCAGAAGCTAAACGTTGATTTGTGAACCAACCCATTATCATTGGCCATTTCAGCTGACAATATTGCAGTTTTAACTCTCCATTCTTCCAAATTGGTTCTTACTACTTCAGGAAGTTAATTTATGACCTCTTCCAAAATAGTCTAAGAACATCATATGTTTGATCTATTTTCAATGCCCTCATGCACCTATCAAAATTACTTTGTTTCATTCTTTCAAACTCATTGTACGTTTGACCAGGGTCCCTCCTTAGATTCCTGAAATGTTGTCAGTGAGCTTCTGGCACTAGCTCGTGTTGTAAAGCGGAGGTCAAACCCGCCTCTAATAAGTAAAACCAAAACACCCAGACAAGCTTGCCTCACCCTGTAATCTGTTAAAAGTGGTATAACCTGTCTCTCACGCCCCCAGTCTGTTATAAAGGAGTGGTTAAATAAAATAAACTCTGACATTCACTCTATAATCAACAAGTAACAATTTATTTACCTAACTCTAACAGTGAACAAATTGACTGAACAATTAACAAACCAAACAATTCCCCTCTAACTACCAATTATTCCAAAATAATACAAGATTCTAATCACAGGCTGTTGCAACAAATATAAGCCCTATTTATATAAATTAGAATTTTAAAAATTAGAACTTAGTCTCTCAAAGTTACAGCCAGATTACGTCTTCGGAAATGTTCTGCGTCTTCTCTGTAGATCTTCTGTCAGGAATATTCTCTCTCTGAATTCTTCTGTTGGGATTATTAGCTAAGAGTGCCGCAGTACCTTCATTAATTAGATGATGCTTTCTCTCAGAGCTGAGAGAGCTGATCTCTTATCAGATGGCAGTTGGTTCTCCCCTCATTTTCCAAATGCTGTTATCTTTTATGCCCTTGATGACATATCAATTTCTTACAATAGGTTTGGTCCTGTGTTGTCAAAACCATCAGATTTAAATTTAATTTCTTTTTCGTAGCGAAGGGCCTGGTTGAAATTAATTAGCTAAATTCAAATTTGTTATCTTGACGACAAAACAAAACTGTGGCTAGGCCTGCAAATTGTTCAGCCTTTTGATACAAATGTTACAATTCCAGTGCTCTGTGTGCATGCAAACCCACAAGCTGCCCACAGACATTTTTTAAAATCTCCAAGCCTAGAAAAAGCACATCATCTTTTAAAGGGACCACACACTGCTTTCCCTCCTATCGTTGTATAAACATCACTATTTTACAAACACCAAATTCTAACATCCTGTCTTCCAATCCACAAGGACACCATTCAACTATGTAACACCTCCCCCCTTAAGAAAATGAATGAGGCATCATTATGAAAGGATGGCTTTTTTTTTATTTTCTAAACCTTAACGCTATTATATTGCATATCTCATTAATATAGAGTTACACATTTGAAACTAATTCTACATATATGCAAAATTGAACACTCCCGATTCTATCTTATATACACATTTTTCTTTTAAACCCACAATAACGTATCCGCAACAACATTTTCATGACCTGCAACATGTACAATCTGTAAATTAAATGCTTGTAACGTGAGATTTCAATGAAATAATCTGGTGTTCTTATCTTTAAATCTTTCCAAAATGTCAAAGGATTCTGATCGGTGTACACAACCGTTTCTCGTGCATTTTTTGCAATGTAAATATTAAAATGTGGCCAGGCCAGTACCAAACTCCATAACTCCTTTTCAATTGTTGAATATCTTTTCTGATGGATATTGAGTTTCTTTGAAAAATAACTGATTGGCCTTTCAATTCCACAATCACCCCCCTGTCACAACACAGCTTCAACCCCTACACTGCTTGCATCAAAAGTGACATTGAAGGGTTTCAAGAAATTTGGCGTGGTTAAAACTGGTGCAGTGGTTAATAGTGCTTTTAAATTCTCAAATGCCTCTTGGCATTGGTCTGTCCACCAAATCTTGTTTTCTTCTTTAACAAATTTGTCACCGGTGCCACCATGTTACAAAAGTTTGGTACAAATTTCCATGCAATCCTAAAAATCATAGCACTTCCTTCTTCAAGGATGGTCTCGGAAATTCCTTGACGGCCTTTGTCTTCACGTTCCTCAGTGTCATCCATTTGTGTCCGATGTTGTGCCCTAAGAACATCACTTCCATCTTTGCAAATTCTGCTTTTGCCAAGTTTATTACTAACCTGGCCTTCCATAGCCTCTCAAAGAGCTTTGCCAAATACTCCATGTGATCTTTCCACGAATGGCTAAAGATCACTAAGTCATCTACATAGATGGCACAATTAATCAATCCTGCCACAACTCTGTTTGTATAACGTTGAAAAGTGGCTGGTGCATTTTTCATTCCAAACTTTAGATTGATATAGCACATTTGGGGTTACAAAAGCAGAAACTTCTTTTGCTCTCTCCAACAAACTTACTTGCCAGTAACCGCGAAGTAAGTCCAACTTTGTGATGTAAGTGGTTTATCTTACTTTTTCCACACAGTCCTCCAGCTTTGGAATTGGGTAGGAGTCAGATTTGGTGATGGCACTAACCTTTCAATAATCTACGCAGCATCATTGAGCACCACCAGGTTTGGGAACCAACACCATCGGCGAACTCCACTCGCTTTGACTCAGCTCTATGATATCTTCTTGGAGCATCATTTCCACTTCCTTCTGAACCTGCGCTGCTTTGAGAGAATTAAGCATGTCGGGATATTGTTTTATCAGAACAGCATTCTCTACGTCATCCTCATGGTTTGGTTTCTCCCCATTCTGTTTCTACATGTCCTCATAGCACTGTAACAAGTCTTTCAATTCAGTTCTCTGTTCCTGAGACAGAAAGCTCACTACCCTATCCCATTCTTTAAGGACTTCCTCATTATTCAATTTATTCAGAGGCACATCAAAATCCGAATTATCTGCATTTGATTCCTCACTCTGAGTGGCAGTAACTAATACCTGGTTCTTCGGTTCCTTTTCCTTGCCATAGTAAGGTTTCAGCATGTTCACTTTACATATCCATTTAATTTTTTTTTTCCTACCTGACATCTTTACCAGATAATTCACCTGAAATAACTTCTTATCAATCTGATAGGAACCACTAAACCTTGCTTTGAAAGGATATCCTACCACTGGTAACAGCACCAATACTTTTTCTCCAAGAGAAAAAGTATGAATTTTGGATTTCTTATCGGCTTCTTGCTTCATTTATGTGCTGTGCCACCTTCAAATGTTGTCTGGCGAATTCATCGACTCTGTTTAATCTTTCTCTTACCTCAGCTACATAATCCAACTGTGAGACCTGTGACTTCAGACCTACCAACTTTTCCTTAATTAATTTTAAAGGCCCTCTTACTTCGCGTCCAAATATCAATTAAAATGGGGTAAGCTGAGTTGATTCATTTGGAGTGTCTGTAATAGCAAACAATATAAATGGGATACCTTTACCCCAGTTATTTGGGTAATCTTGGCAATCCCCAGAATGGTCTTTGGGGTCTGATGCCAGCTTTCCAATGCTCCCTGGCATTCAGGATGGTACGCACTTGATTTAAAGTGTTGGATGCCAAAACTATCCATGACTTCCTTAAATAATTCAGCAGTAAAATTGGACCCTTGGTCTGACCCTGGGTAGTCCATAACGGGGGGGTAAAGAAGGTAAGCAACTCCTCCACAAGCTTTTTTTCCTTTACATTCCATAAAGGAATCACCTCCGGGAATCTGATAGACACATCCATTATAGTTAGCAAATACTGGTTCCCCCTTTTGGTTTTAGGGAGGGGACCCACATAATCAATCATAAGCCACATGCAAGGTTCTTCAAATGTGGGAATTCACATCAAAGGCACTGGTTTTGTTACTGCCTGTGTCTTTCCTACCATCTGACACATATGACAGGTATGGCAAAATTCAACCATATCTTTATGTAATCCAGGCAAATAGAAATGCTGCTGTATCTTAGCCTGAGTCTTCCTCACTCCTAGATGACCTCCTACTGGCAATTTGTGTACCCACAATACTTTCTGTCTGTATACTACGAGCAACACAATCTGGTGAACTTCCACCCATTTCTCAACTGCAATAACCTTACAATGTCTCCATTTCTGCCTTCAGATTTTATCGTTAAGGTAACAACATTCTGGAGTACATTCTGATTCCTTTTCCAAGTAGGTTTTATGCTGTAAATCCTTTATCATCTCATCGTTTTGTTGTAATTCCATTAGTCTTTCAGAACTAAACACCTCTGCCTGATCCTCTCCCTGCTTAAGTTTTTTCCTTACCATTTCAACAAACCTGGTGTCAGCTAACTGGACCTCAACTCCTTCATCTCTCTCTTTTCTTTTCCCTTCTTGTTTTAGCTTATGGCTGTAGATCTTGTCACCACACAGTCCAGAAAAATTCCAGGGTATTTTCCTTCGAACTCCTCAGTTCCCTGGTTTTCTTTCAGCCTCTCTGCTACAATGAGCATCACTCCCACCTTTGATCTGGCTATATCGTTTCCAAGAACATACTGTATTCCTGGAATAGACACTATATCAATCACTCCCACTATCACTTCTCTGGTCTTGAATGGACTTTCTGGCCTTATCTTTCCCTGGGAAACACTAAATCTCTCTCTGTTTATTCCACAGATTGTCATTCTCTCAGGCAATATTTCAGAAGAAGTGCAAATATATTTATCTCTTACTACTATAGACTGACCAGCTCCTGTATCTCTAAATATGTTAACTCCTTTACCTAGTCCTCCTGTTCTACCTGGGTAAACAGGTGAAGTCTTTGAAAAGGTTGGGCAATATCTTACTTTCCAGCCCATGACTAGGCTGTGCATTCTCCTGTAGCTCCTCGACTTCTCTTGGGATTTCCTTCACTACCTTAAAAAATCCCACTGGTGTGGCCTCATTTACCACATCCTTTTTCCCAGTGCTTTTCTAAAGCCACCAGCACTGTGACTTTGTGTGTCCCACCTTATTGGGTGAAAACACCTGAGGTCTTTCACCTCTTTTCCAGCCTCTTAGGTTTCTCTTTCTCACATGTGGTAAACTGTTCCCAGTGTGACCTACTTTTTGTTTTTCATTGAAGGATCTCCCTTATTCTTAATTTCTATCCCTCATGGAATGAAATTGCAGTCGGAAGCTAGATTTTAATTTATGCACTTATGCATATTCATCCACCATCTCTGCAGCTCTTCTCGCTGTTTGAACTTTCTGCTCCTCAAAATGAGTTATCATCACCTTTGGAAGTGAGTTTTTAAAGTCCTCCAGCAAAATAACGTCTCTAAGATCTTCATGTGTCTTTTCTATCTTTAATGCTCTCACCCATCTATCAAAGTCACTCTGTTTAATTCTTTCAAACTTGATATAAGTCTGACCCAGTTCGTTTCTTGCATTTCTGAACCATTGTTTGTACGCTTCTGGTACCAATTCGTAGGGACTCAAAATAGCCTGTTTCACTCCTTCGTATCCTCTTGACACCTCCTCTGACAGTGCTGCAAACAGCTCACTAGTCTTCCTACCAACTTAGCCTGAATTAACATTACCCACATAGTCTCATGTCAGTTCATCTGTTTAGCCAATTTCTCAAAGGAAGTGAAAAAGGCTTCTACATTTTTTTCAATCGAATTTTAGCAAGGATTTGACATATTTGTGTATATCCGTACCAGCTCTTTGGCTACAATGGGTTTGCTCATCATCACCCTCTTCCTCACTGAGCCTATCTTCTACCTTCATTTCCATCATTTTAAGTCAGCTATCCCATCTAATTTGCAACTTCTAAAGTTCAAACTCTCTCTCTTTTTCTTTTTCTTCTCTCTCTGCTTGGAACTGTAATTCAGTTTCTGTTCCCTTTCTTTCTGTTCTGCCCTGGCTCTTCTTTCCCTTTCTTTCTCTTTGTCCCCTAACTCCCGCCTTTTAAATTCACTTTCTAACTCCAGTTGTCTTATTTCCGATGTAATTTTTTCTAACTCCACTGCACTTACCTGTTTCTCTGGTGTACCCAAATGCTTGACTAACTCCATTGCAATTTCAGCTTTCTTCTTATCCCCAGTTAAACTCAATTCTAGCCTGTCTGCTAATTCTAAACATTTCTCTTTTTTCCTGTCTTTCTAAACTTTCTTAGTAAATTTGGGAATAATTTTTGACCCCCAGAACCTCTTTAGCAATGTTAAGATTTTGATTTAACGAAAAAACAAGCAACCAGAATTAAACAGGTTTTCCACTTCTCGCTTAAGTTTTATTTAAAGAGCTAGGATATTAATCCTCAAGTCTGTTTAAATCTGCTGGGATGTCTTGTACCCTAAATCTGTCCACTTTTGTCCAGATCTGTTCAAATCCATTCAAATCCCAGACCTGATCTGTCCCAACCTGTCCTGATCCCGGACCCGAGCTGTCCAGATCCTGGACCTGAGCCCCCAGTCTGTTATAAACTGAAGGTCAACTCCCCCACCTCTGATAACTAAAACTGAAACACCCAGAGAGACTCGCCTCACTCTATAATCTGTAAAAAGAAGTGTGAAAAGTGGTATAACCTGTCTCTCACCCCCCAAGCTGTTATAAAGGAGTGGTTAAATGAAATAAACTCTGACATTCACTCTATAATCAACAAGTAACAATTTATTTACCTAACTCTAACAGTGAACAAATTGACTGAACAATTAACAAACCAAACAATTCCCCTCTAACTACCAATTATTCCAAAATAGAACAAGATTCTAGTCACATGCTGTTCCAATAAATACAAGTCCCACTTATATAAACCAAAATTTTTTTAAAAATTAGAACTTTGTCCCTCAAAATTACACCCAGGTTACGTCTTCCAGAATGTTCTGTGTTTTCTCTATTGATCTTCTGTCAGGAATATTCTCTCTGTGAATTCTTCTGTCTGGAATATTGGCTAAGAATGTTGCAGTACCTTCATTAATTAGACGATGTTTTCTGTCAGAGCTGAGAGCTGATCTCTTATCAGATGGCAGTTGGTTCTCCCCTCATTTTCCAAATGCTGTTATCTTTTATGCCCTTGATGATATATCAATTTCTTACAATAGGTTTGGTCCTGTGTTGTCAAAACCATCAGATTTAAATTTAATTTCTTTTTCGTAGCGAAGGGCCTGGTTGAAATTAATTAGCTAAATTCAAATTTGTTATCTTGACGACAAAACAAAACTGTGGCTTGACCTGCAAACTGTTCAGCCTTTTGATACAAATGTTACAATTCCAGTGCTCTGTGTGCCTGCAAACCCACAAGCTGCCCACAGACATTCATTTTAATCTCCAAGCCTAGAAAAAGTGCATCATCTTTTAAAGGGACCACATACTGCTTCCCCTCCGATCATTTTATAATCATCACTATTTTCCAAACACCAAATTCTAACATCCTGTCTTCCAATCCCTGAGTACTGTACACAATTTCACATCACTCATATGCATTTAAGATGGCATTTTTCACCTTGCTGTATTCCCCAGATACCTCCCGTGATAGTAATGCAAATACCTCACCAGCTCTATCCACCAACTTTGTTCGGATTAACAATACTTTTATGGTCACTGGCCTTTTCATTTGTATAGCCACTTCTACAAATGAATTGAGAAAGGCTTCTACATCCTTCTCATTGAATTTTGGCAATGCTTGGACATATTTAAACAGATCCCCACCAGACCTTAGGCAAGGATGGGTTTGCTTAACATCACTATCCTGCTCATTAAGCCTACCTTCTACCTTAACCTCCACTCGTTTAAGTCGACTTTCTTCTCTTGCCAGTATCTGAAGTTCAAACTCTCTTTCTGCTTTTCTTCTCTTTCTTTCTCTTTGTCTTCTGCTAGGGCCTTGCTCTCCTTTTCATTTTCAATGCTTTTAACTGTAATTCAAACTATTTCATTTCCTTTTCTCTTTATTTTGCCTCTAATTCAAGCTGCCCCATTTGCAATTGAATTTTAGCTGTTTCCAAAGATTCCAATGGCATTTCCAGCAGTTTTAAATGCTGTGCAACTGCTACAACTGTGCAGACACAGGCAAGCCCAACTTCAGCTTGTTTGCCAATTTGGAAAGCTTTGCCTTGCTGACTTTCTGTAAAGCTCACAAAGTCACTTCTTCCACCCCCAAAAAAGCTCTTAGTGACTGAAAGAGCCATTATTGTACAAGGCACACATAGTTGTTTAAAACAACTGAAATAAACATGCAAAATAAAAAAAAACAATTACCATTCGCAGCCCTTGAGTCCAACAGTCCTAAACCCAACCCGCAATTAGAGATTTTAATCCCAAAAAGAGCCCCCAGTTTGTTATTGACTAGACCACCTGTAAATATTTTAATAAGGTGGCCTAGGCACTGATATTTTCTTATTTTAAAGGGACAAGTAAAATGTCTGTTCCAGGTGCAATGCAACTGGTCAAACTATTCAAACGTTAGGCAAAACACAAGTTATTTAAACACTGTAGTTAAAATACAACCAAAGAAAGAGGAATTTCAAATAACAACTCTATTGGAAAACTTAACAGAATAACAGATACAGTAACTATTACTAATTAACTGTTTCAATATAGTAACATTCCATAAACACAGTCCTTAGCAAAGAAAAAAGAAAATTCAGACACAGATTCTCACATGCAGTTCTCCAATCCAGGAGGAAATAACATCGAGAAAATTCAGAGAAACAGAAGCATCCAGGAAACATTCACTGAAGCTTCCCAGCTGCTGAGACCCCAAAAGCTTCTGATACAACTGAGAAATCAAAACCCAGAATTCCTAATCTGTGGGAGCTGGCCACACCCATTTGCGGTTTTAAAAAAAACCAAGGCCTCCCAAGGTGTTTATTCAAGTGGTATTAACTGGATCATCCCCTCTGCCTTACAACCTCTCTTAAAAAAAAGACAAAATAACCTCTTAAAGTCAGAGTATCGTCACAGGATAAACTACTTTATTCATACTGGGTGGTATTTTTCATCGAGGTAAGTACCAATAACACTGTTTAGTTATAAAGCAGAGAATTGGCATAAATGGGTCTTCTTTTTGATTGGAAAGAGATAGCTAGTGAAGTGTCATGGGCTTCAGTCCTTGGGTCCCTAACTTTTTACAATCTATATTAATGCCTTGGATGCCTGGGTAGAATGCACAGGAGCCAAATTTTCAGATGACACTAAAATAGGTGGGAAAGTAAGTTACAATGAAGACTACATATGGACAGGTTAGCTGAATGGGCCAAATTTGGTAGATGAAGTTTAACATGGATAAATGTGAGATTATCTATTTTGGTCAGAAGAATAAAAAGGCAATTATCGAAACGGAGAGAAGCTTCAAAATGTTTGGAGTGTCCTCTTGCATGAAGCACTGAAAATTAGTATGCAAGGAGGGCAAATGGAATTTTGGTATTTACTGTGAAAGAAATGGAGTATAAAAGTGAATAACACCACAGAGACCAGTATCCTGTCATCCTGTTACCCTTTATTTACACATGGAGCATCCTTAACACTGATCCAGCTCTCACAGTGAATAGGACGTCTGACACTCCTGTTCTTATATGTCAGCCAGGGCTACTTGATTGGTTCAGATTAATAGCCCCAATCAGGGAACTCTAATTTTGAGGTCCACCTGACTGACCTGATTACAATCACTACATCCCTCCACCCCCCCCCCCCCCCCCCGAGACTGAGGACATAGGCTGGTTCTTTTTTGTATCTCCTCCTGTGGCATTTTAGGACTGGGTTAGGTTCCTCCAACTTTACTTCGGATACAGGTGGCATGTCATGCACAGTAACTCACCTCTTGTGCCTGGACCATCATGGAAGAAATTCATTTTCCTCTTCAGACAGCAGAGATGGCAACATCTCCCCTATACCTTCTCCAATCACCTTAAAAATATTCCCCCCTGTAACAGTCATTTCTGCCCTGGGAAAATGTCTCTGGCTATCCACTCTATCTATGCGTCTCATCACCTTATACATCCCTATCAAGTCGCCTCTCATCCTTCTTCGCTACAATGAGAAGTGCCATAGCTACCTCAACCTTTCCTCATAAGACCTGCTCTCCATTCCAGGCAGCATCCTGGTAAATCTCCTCTGCACCCTCTCTAAAGCTCCCACATTCTTCCTATAATGAGGCAACCAGAAATGAACATAATATTCCACGTGTGATCTAACCAGGGTTTTATAGAGCTGCAGCATAACCTCGAGGCTCTTAAATTCAATTCCCCTGCCAATGAAAGCCAACACACCATGCGCCTCCTTAACAACCCTATCAACTTAGGTAGCAACTTTGAGGGATCTATGGACATGGACCCCAAGGTCCCTCTGTTCCTTCACACTGCCAAGAATCAAGTATTCTGCATTCAAATTCGACCTTCCAATATTAATCACCACACTTTACTGGGTTCAATCTGCCACTTCTTTGCCCAGCTCTGTCAATGTCCCATTTCAACCTACAACAGCCCTCCATACTAGCCACAACTCCACCAACCTTTGTGTCATTGGCAAATTTACTAACTCACCCTTCCACTTCCTCATCCAAGTCATTTATAAAGATCACAAAGAGTAGAGGTCCCAAAACAGATCGCTGTGGAACACTACTGGTCACCAAGCTCCAAGCTGAATACTTTCCATCTACTACCATCCTCTGTCTTCTACTGGCCAGCCAATTCTGTATCCAGACAGCCAAATTTCCCTAAATCCCATGCCTCCTTACTTTCTGAATGAACCTACCATGGGGAACTTTATTAAATGCCTTGCTAAAATCCATTTACACCACAGCCACTGCTTGACCTTCATCAATGTGTTTTGTCACTTCATCAAAGAATTCAGTAGGGCTTGTGAGGCATGACTTGCCCCTCACAAAGCCATGCTGATGATTTCTAATCAAACTATGCTTTTCTGAATAATCACAAATACTATCTCTCAGAAGTCTCTCTAATAATTTGCCCACCACAGAAGTAAGACTGACTGGTCTGTAATTCCCAGGATTATCCCTATTCCCTTTCTTGAACAATGGAATGACATTTCCCACCCTTCAATCATCTGGTACTACTCCAGTGGACAGTGAGAACACAAAGATCATCGCCAAAGGCGCAGCAATCTCTTCATCCATCCCTTCCTGGAGTAATCTTGGGTATATCCCATCTGGCCCAGGAGACTTATCTATCCTCATGTTTTTCAAAATTCCTCATTCCTAACATCAACCTGTTTGTGCATATCAGCCTATTTCATGCTGTCCTCACAAACATCAAGGTTTCTCTCACTGGTGAATACCGAAGCAAAGTATTCATTAAGGGCCTCCCCTATCTCCTCCGACTCCGTGCACAAGTTCCCTCCACTATCCCAAATTGGCCCTACGTTCACAATGGCCATCCTCTTGTTCCTCACATAAGTATAGAACGTTTTAGGGTTTTCCTTAATCCTACCTGCCAAGGCTTTTTCATACCCCTTCTAACTCTCCTAAGTCCATTCTTCAGTTCCTTCCTGGCTACCTTGTGGCCCTCTAGGAATCCTTGCTTCCTCAACCTTAAGTAAGCTTCCTTCTTCCTCTTGACTAGATGTTCCACATATCTTGTCATCCAAGGTTCCTATACCTTACCATCCCTTCCTTGCCTCAGTGGGACAAACCTATCCAGTACTTGTAGCAACTGCTCCCTAAACAACCTCCACATTTCTGTCGTGCTTTTCCCTGAGAACAACTGTTTGCAATTTATGCTCCTCAGTTCTTGCCTAATAGCATGATAATTCCCCCTCCCCCAATTAAATACTTACCTATACCATCTGCTCCTGTCCCTCTCCATGACTACAGTAAAGGTCAGGGAGTTGTGATCACTATCATTGAAATACTCTCCCACTGAGAGATCTGCTACCTGACCTGGTTGGTTGCCTATTTCGATTTTAGGCTAAAGGTGGCAGATTTAAAACCAAGATGAGGAGCCAAACATTTTCTTCTTACAGTTACACTGGCTGGGGAGATAACATCTCCCAGAAGGTGGTTCTCCCAGGATGAGGCTGAGCTGAGAACCTTCATCATCAGAAGATCTTGAGAGCGTTGCTGAATCGCGCTTGTGAGCACAACTTGGAGGATCATTAGTTGAGCTCAGCTGCAATTGATGGATCTTCACAGTGGCTTGCGCCTAATACAGGAAGGTCTGGTTCGCACTCCGACAGAGGCACTATCATGTTCTGCTCTTGATTCCCGTTGCTGCTCCCTGTTGCCCAGGGCTGTGGTACAGTGGGTTCCCCTTGGTTCCCAAAGGTTGGAGGTTGGACTTCACCGGGCTCCTCAGGATGTCTGGTGTTTCTAGTTGGGGGGTATACTCCTCTCCTTTTCCCCTGTGGTGTGGTGCCTCTTTTTAATGTTGATAGCCATCCCTCCACACGTCTTCCTTGTCAGCGGAGCTGCTGGTGTGCCTGTCATGCAGCTGCCTCTTTCTGTTTTGCTGTGAGACCATGGCGGCCCAATATGTTTTCCTCTTCCAGTTGTTTCTCACCAGTATCCACTCCACTGCCTCCATCATTTCCTCCTCCTCCTACATTGACTTCTTCTGTTCCGGTTGTGGGAATGAGACATCTCAGTTTTAGGCTAAGGGGTGGCAGATTTAAAACCAAGATGAGGATCCAAACATTGTCTTCTTACAGTTACACTGAAGATACCTTCTCTTGGAAGGTGGTTCTCCCAGGACAAGTCTGAGCTGAGAACCTTTATCATCAGAAGATCTTGAGATCATGACTGAATTGCAATTGCAAGCACAACTTGGAGGATCATTGGTTGAGCTGAGCTGCAATTGATGAGATCTTTACACTGGCTTGGGCCTAACACCATAGCCAAGCGGAGCTATGACCTCTGCTGGTGCTCATGCCCTAGGCCAGGGCGGTTGGGTCAAGTTCTGTGTCTCCATGCTAGCTACCTTTTCCTCCTCTCTGGCCCATCCCTCCTTCTGGGTGCCCCTCATTTCAGTTTTGTTGCTGGAAGGTGGCATCTCACTGTCCTTTGGGAGTCCATGACTCACATTGCCACTTTCAGTCATCCGAAATCCGTAGGCCTTCAATTTGTTCGGGGAAAAACAATTGCTGTTAATTCAGCCTGGGTATTTTCCTGCGAGGATGCAACTTCATCATCACCAAGGTTAAGGAGGTGGTGGGTGGGCACCTCCTCGCAGCAGACATTATATCCAGAAATGCTCCCCTGATACTAATTAATGTGTATGGCCCAGTGGTAAAGAGTGAACAACTGGCTGTCCTGTAGCAGCTCCCACTGCTGTTGGCAATGTCCAGGCCTGTCATTCTGTTCAGAGATTTCAACTGGATCCCTGTATTTGGATGACATCGCCTTTTTCTGGTCAGATCCACTGTCATTGCACAGACCATCTGCGACCTATTTGAACTGGCCTCAAGAGCCAAGGTAAATCAAGGCCAAGTTCTTTGGGAACCGGGCCTACCAATCCTTTATCCCCTTCACCATCAGGACAGATTACCTGAAGGTGCTGGGAATATGATTCGGAGGGCATGCATCATGCACAAAAGCTTGGAAGGAATGCATCGCCATAGTGAGACAGAAATTGGGCTGTTGGGAGCACTGCTCCCTCTCCATTGCAGGTAAAAACCTGACCATCAGGTGTGAGGCACTCTTTCTGTTGTTGTACATGGCGCAGGTCTGGCCCATTCACTGAACCTGCGCCATTGCACTCACCGGAGCCATCTTCCACTTCATCTGGAAAGTCCAAGATAGACCATGCCCACAGGGACAACCTGTAGGGGGAAGGACATGTCCAATGCCACTCTCACCCCGATGGTCACCTTTGTGTGCGGCTGCATCAGGCTGCGCGTAGACCCTCAGTACATAAACACCAAGTGTCATTATGTGCTGAGGTTCCATCTGTCCCCACTGTTGTGAAGCATGGAACTGGCCTTGATGCTGTGGATTTGCAAAGATAAACACCTTTGACCACAAGTCCATTAGGAAATGGTCAGCACGTAGCATCCTCAAAAGCCTACGGGTCTACAGAGAGGGTGGATCCTGTCACATCTCTGAGCTGTCTGTCAAAGTCATTGGGCAGAATATCTCATCATCAGAATTTTTCGCTTGCCTGGTGATGAAAGGGGCAGTCCTGTGAGATAACAAGCATGGGGCTGGATGAACACAGCAGGTCAAGCAGCATCATAGGAGCAGGAAAACTTGACGTTTCGGGCCTAAACCCTTCATCAGAAATGGGGGAGGGGGAGAGGGTTCTGAAATAAATAGGGAGAGAGGGGGAGGCGGATAGAGGATGGATAGAGGAGAGGATAGGTGGAGAGGAGGCAGACAAGTCGAAGAGGCGGGGATGGAGCCAGTAAAGGTGAGTGTAGGTAGGGGGGTAGGGAGGAGATAGGTCAGTCCAGGGAGGACGGACAGGTCAAGGGGGCGGGATGATCTTTCTTATATGCCCGGTCGGTCTGCCCCACTGCACGCTGCCCTCAAAGTGGCTGTAGCGGGTAGAGACTGTTACATGTCTCCTTCTGGACTGTGCCTTGTAAAGGAAGACTAGAGAAAGATGCAGTGATTTTTGAGATAACAAGGTGTGGGGCTGGATGAACACAGCAGGCCAAGCAGCATCATAGGAGCAGGAAAGCTTGACATTTCGGGCCTAGACCCTTCATGCAGTGATTTTTGTCAAGGTTCATCCCAAGCAGATCCGTGATGCAGGACTCTGCACTCTACGGTTGTTTTCCCCAGGACACACACCAAGACAAACATCAACTGTGCCTGGAGGACCATTAACTTGATGAAAGACTTGTTGATCTTTCGGAATAAGGAGTTGACCTTGACTGAGGGCTACAGACTGACACATTCCAAGGTCCAGGACTACGTGCTGAGGGAAGCACTAGAGCTTGGAGTTATTGCTGCCAAAGCACAGTGGGGGAGGACCACCAACTAAGGTTTTCCTGCAAAAGTTAAATAAGGGTCCATTCAATTATTTGACCCACCAGTGCCTCCAATATACGCAAATATAGTCTTGTACAAGTAAGAAATGCCTTGTTTTGTTGGATAGAGTCAAACTCCAATGTTTTTTTCTCCATATGCTCTATATGCTACTGTACAGAACTGAACTACTTTATTGACTATGTATGTATCTACAGATATTTTTATGAATGAAGTATATTTTTGAAACTAATAAAAACTGAGATGAGGAGGAACGACTTCTCTCAAAGGGTCATGAATCTGAAGAATTCACAATCTCAGAGTGTGATAGAGGCTTAGACACGGAATAAATTTAAGGAGGAGATAGACAGACAGATTGTAACAGTTGAAGGGTTTTGGGGGAGCAAGCAAGAAAATAGAGTCAGGGCTGAGATGAGATCAATCATGATCATACTAAATGGCGGAGCAGGCTTGAGGGGCTGAATTACTTATTCATGTTCCTAGTTCTTACGTTAGGCATAATTAGAAAGAGCAATTTACAAAAAATATCAGGAGCCAGAGATGATGTGTCTGATCCCCATCAAGATCTGGAGCTCATGCAATTTAGCACTTCCTGTCTCCAAGCCATTACCTTACAGAACTAATACAGGAACAGTGCAGGAAAATAGTTTTGAAGAATCAAATCTGACATGAACTCATTCAATGGAAAAGTGAACTCAAAGCGCTGAATGCTTCCTCCTGCTTATATTTGTTATGTTCTCACAATGCTGACAGTATCCATGAGCATACTCTGTTTATATCATTCTAACTTACTCCCTCCATCACCAATGTTAGGAATTTAAGACACTTCGTTTATATATGTTGTCAGTCAATGCTTACATCATCTTCAGACAAAATAAATAATTGCACTTATATAGCACAGTCCATGGTCTCAAACTAAAAGAAAACACATTGCAACCAATGATTTGAATTGTTGTCACAATTATAATGCAGCATGATTCTAGATGCTGAATGAATACCTCAATAATATCAGAAAGATAAGTAATATTTGTGCCTTTGAGATCATTGAGAACGACTAGGGTAGGTATTTTGAACAAAATTAAAATGAAAGAACATGACAAGAACAAGAGTAAGGGCATGGGATTAAAGTAGACAGGTTTAGTTCAAGAGGTAAACCCGGCACAGGTACGATGCACCACATAAACTTCTGCATTGGAACTTTTATGATGACTACTCCTTCCTTTTGTTTTAATTGTATAAAAACAATAAATGTTTATTTAAAGAAATGTTATAATTATATTGTCAGCAAGATCATTTAATTTCTTCCTCTGCCAAACTCCACCAAGAATTGTTATTGTAGGCAGTAATATCTTATCCTGTGTCAATAATAATGTAATGTGACAGCAGATGGCACTGTATACACAGCTAAATTCGAACAGAGTTACAGTCAAAGGATATCTTTAAAACCTTGAATGATTTTCTGAGTCCACAGAACATGATTTAAAACACATTTTTCTTTAGGATGCTCTATTATTCTAATTAACTCATCTAAGGATGTATTTAAAATTCTAATCACTTTCCAGGAAGGCACAGAGTAAATTAACAGCTAACCATAGTAAAAAGGGCCTAAAATAGTCAGGGATTATCTGCTTTTCTGATGATCAGACTGATCAAGGTGACTTCAGTTCGTAACCAGTTTTGCGCAGCCTTGTTGTAACCATGATGAGCATTGGTATAGTTTTAACCTCACATTTCTTTTTAAGTGATGACTGGTACTTTCGAATCAACTTCCTGCTATTATGGTCTACAGTAAAGTCAGAGTCAAAATTAAGAAAACAGTGATATGGTATGCAGCAGTGTATCCAGAAGAAGACGTAAACTATCAATGAATAAAGTAGAAAACATACCAGTGGTGCAGTTTAATATTTATGTATAATATATATAGCCCCAAAATTGAAGACACAATATCAAGATTTTGAGTGAAAATTCTCTAATTGACTACTTTTCAATTTTGAAGTAGCATTATATGATAAGCAGGCAGCATATACAATAGTTTGACAACTAATCCAGCGTACTTCATTATTTAATGATGATAAATTAAACTCTGATTCAATTTTTTGAAGTTAAATGATTTTTCAAATGTTTCAATACAAAATTCTGAGGCAAGAAACTACCATTGGATGATCTGTTCCACAAAAATTTGATTCATATGACATCCCCATATTCTCTTCAAATGGGTGGGTTACTGCCCTGTCAGGATGGAAGGTGGAATTGTATGGAACATCCATACAGAACATCCATCTGTTCATATTGCAAATATGTTTTACAGTTCTATAGGGATTTGCTAATTTAACAACAGCACGTGAAATTAACACTGGTACGTTTAACACATGTAAATCTCAGGTGAGCAAGGGAAACTGGATCATTAAACTTATGCAGAAGCCAAATATAGCAAAGAAGAAAAACCACAAATGCAGTAAGTCTAAACACAACAGAAGGTGCTGGAAATATCCAGCAATTCAATCAAACTTTAGGAGGAGGAACAAATTACTGCAGATGCTGAAATTTGTACTGAAAACAACAAATGCTGGAGATCATTCTGGGTCAAGCAGCATCCATGGAGAGAGAGCAAGGTAACGTTTCAAGTCTGAACATCTAGACTCAAAACATTAGCTTGCTCGCTCTCCACGGACACTGCCTGACCCGTTGTGATCTCCAACATTTCTTGCTTTGAAACTTTAAAGAGTATTTTAGCTGATTTTTTTCTATAGTAGATTAAGAACTAGAAGATGGCTGGCTGCCATCTTCAAGATCAGGCTTAATTCTTTAAGCAAGCAAGCTGTTAGTCAGATTGTCATCATGTTGAGGACATCGCCATTGTGAATGGGGATAATTGCAGTACTGCAGCTGGCCAGTCAGCATGTATAGGGTAGTGTGGATCAACAAAAAGGAAGGGACTGACACCTGCTTAACAGAACACCATTAGATCATGTGAAAGATCAACAGTGAAATAACAGAAACACAATACTACAACAAAAGGAAAATGCAAATAGGGCATTGAAAATGCATAAAACAAATGGATCTCCTATCAATTTTAAATTTGCTTTTTAAATTTGACATGGTATTCCAATTAAATTTCTGAAGATTTTTGTTAATGTTCTTTAGCAGCTCTGAATTCTTTTGATTATCCCTTGTGTTACAAATGTTCATGCTGGAGATGCATCCCATCATTTGAAAACTGTGAGGGAAGATTTCCCTTGTGTGCTTTGAGTAATAAAGTCATCCAGCCACACATAAATTAAAAGGTTTGTAATTTTATGGCATATAAGTCACTGGAAAGGATAATTTTACCTTCAGCACCAGATGCAGATACATTGTAAGTTCAGTCTCAGGGGACAAACAGTCACACAGCATTCAATTCAAAGGTTGGAAAATCCTACCAACCTCTGGCTGCAGAGTTCTCAAGTGGAAAATGAGACGCTGTTCTTCCAGCTTGTGCTGAGCTTCACTGGAGCACCACAGCAAGCCTAAGACAGAGATGTTGGCCAGGGAACGTGGTGGTATGGTATGCTGAAATCGCAGGCAACTGGGGCTCAGGGTCCTTTTCATAGACAGAACATAGGTGTTCTACAAAGCACTCATCCAGTCTGCACTTTGTTCTCCCAATCTAGATCAGACCACATTGTGAGCAGTGAATACAACAGACTAGATTGAGTGAAGTGCAGGTAAAGCGCTGCTTCACCTGGAAGGTGCGTTTGGGATCTTGGATGATAAGGAGGGAGGAAGTAAACAGGTAAGTGCTACGTCTTTTGCAATTTCAGGGGAAGGTGCCATGGGGAAGTATCAGGAGTAAAAGAGGAGCGGACCAGGGTATCCCAGAGAGAACTGTCTCTCTGGAAGGCTGACAAGGGGTGGGGGAGGGGGTAAATAGGTATCTGATGGTGGCATCCTGCTGAAAATGGGGGAAATGGTGGCTAATGATCCTATGGACTTGGATGCTAGTGGAATGGTAGGTGAGGACAAGGGGGACCCTAACACTGTTGTGGGAGAGAAGAGAGGGGGTGAGCGTGGAAATGTGGGAGATGGGTTGGACCTGGCTGAGGGCCCTGTCAACAATGGTGCTGGGGAATCCTTGGTTGAGGAAGGAAGTAGGCATTTTAAAGGCCCCCCTTTAGTTTGCATCATCAGAACAGATGCAACGAAAATGGGAGAACTGGGCAGATGAAATAGAAACTTTACAGGAAGCAGGGTATGAGGATGTATACTCCAGGTAATAGTGGGAGTCCATGGATTTGTAGTGGATATTGGTGGCCAGCCCAACAGAGATGTTGAGGAATGGAAGGGAGGAATCAGAGATGGACCAGGTGATGGTGAGAATGGGGTGGAAATTGGAAGCAAAATCGATAAACTTTTCCAAATCTGGAAGAGAGAGAGAAGCAGCACCAATGATGTCATTGATGTACTGGAGAAAGAGTTATGGATGGGGCCTGGAGTAGGACTGGAACAGGGAATGTTCCACATACTTCAAAAAGAGACAGGCATAATTGGGGCCCATGTGGGTACTCATGGCCATACTTTGACCTGAAGAAAGTGAGAGGAGTTGAAAGAGAAGTTGTTCAGAATGAGGACGAGCTCAGCCAGGTGGAGGAGGGTGGTGGTGAATGGGATGGTTCAGGCCATTTTTCCCAGGAAGAAGCAGAGAACCCTAACACCATCCTGGTGGGGGATGGGAGTGTAAAGGGATTGAGCGTCCATGGTAAAAAGAAGGTGGCTGAAGCCCCCAATCTGGAAATTCATGAAGTATCTGAGGAATTGCAAATCTAAGTGGGAAGGGACAGGAAAAGGGCAGAAAAAAATCAAGTCGAGGTCTGAAGAGATGAGTTCCATGGGGCAGGAGCAGGCAGAAGCAATGGGCCTATCCGGGTAGTCCTGTTTGTGGATTTGGCAAGGAGTTAGAAGCAGGCAATGCAGGCTTTGGATACTATGAGTGTTGATGCAGTGTGTGGGCAGATCACCAGATGAAATGATGTTGGTGACCATAGTTGAGACAATGGCCTGATGCGGTGGAGTCATGGTCTGGAGTAGATAGGAGATAATTGAGAGCTGGTGCTCAGTCTCTGCGCCAGAGTCAGTGCACCAGACAACAACAACACCACACTTGACAACAGGCTTAATTACAAAGTCAGGGTTGGATCTGAGAGCACAGAGTGCAGTCAATTCAGAAGAAGGTAGGTTGGAATGGGTAAAGGGGGGGGCAGAGAAATTGAGGTGACCAATGTCACATCAACAGTTCTTGATTAACAGGTCAAGTGCAGGTAAAAGGTCAGAGGAAGGGGTCCAGGCAGAAGGAGAGTGTTGGAGGTGGCAAAAGGGTCTCTGGAACAGTAAAAGGGCTTTTGTCCAAAGAAATGGACATGAAGGTAACAGAAGAAGTGTTCAATGTCATGTCGTGCCCAAATTCATTAAGATAGGAATGCCGAGGGATAAAACTGAGATCTTTGCTGAGTACTGAACATTTAGCACCTGAGTGTGTAAGGTTAGCAGAGGTAGTAAGCACACGATGGGAAGTGGGATTGGGAGAGGGGATGGAGTCAGAGGAAAGGGGTGTGGGGCAAGGTTCCAGGTAGGCTTGGGTATCTCTGGGTTGTTGCATCTTGTGTTCCTTAATGCCTGAAAAGAAAAATATTGTCTCGTTAGAATGTCAAATGAGCCGGAGGGTGAAGTGGAAGTGGAGAGGAGGGCAGCTCTGAGCCAGCGTGAAGTGATGCTGATGGAGACAGAGGTGGAAAGTGTACATTTGGCAATACATGGCACTAAATGTAGATCTCAGGATGCGGCGAGAACAGCTGCCTGAGGAACAATGAACATCACGGAGATACATGCGATCCTGGGTGAAGTCAAAACACAAAGGATGAAATGTGAGTTGGAATTCACGTGGGGTGAGTCCGTGCCTGAAGCAGTCACTGAGGAATGAGATGTGGAAATGAGTTTTGACAAATACCTTGTCAAAAACCAGGAGTGACAGCAAAATTAATGACAGTAAATAAGAAATTAGAATGGAAATCCTGTCAGGGAGAACCAGAACTTCTTCAAGGTAGGCATACCTGGAAGGGATAGGGCAGTGAGTTAAACACTCAACAAAAAAGCCACAAAACCTGCGGATGCTGGAAATCTGAAACAAAAACAGAAATTGCTGCAAAATCTCAACAGGTCTGGCAGCATGGCCCACCTCCCTCACAATTGTCTGCAACGCATTCCTTCACCAACTCTTCCTCTCAGTCCCTCACACCACCAACCCCGAACACCCGCACTGTGCTGCCTCCTCAGTCCTTCAGAACACATTGCCACCTTTACTCCACTGTGCCAACACTAAACAGCCGTAAAATCGGATTCATCGACCTCCCCTTTTCCTTTACATGTTTATATGTCTTGTGGGAGTGAGGGGAGTGATAAATCTCTGTCCCTATCCTTATCCTGGAGGTTCCACAAAGAGGCAGCCAGCTGCAGAAGAACAAGTCTCCTGGTTCTCTGATAATGAAAGTACCGCGACCTCAGAGGAAACCTTGGCAAGACTGCCTCCTGAATCCCCGACCAGCACAGATATAGAAAGTGTGAGAACACAATTTGGTAGGCACCTCACAACATGAATTCTGCAGCTGTCCAAGGAAGGAACAGCCCAAGGCACTCACCTTGGACGGCTGCCTGAGACCAAGGACCTGCTTCACCCAGGCAAGAAAGGACCTTGTGGTGTTGGCATCAGGGACTTCAGCCAAATGAAGTAACACCACTGGCAGACAGGCTTACAGGACACAATGGTCCTCAATGCCCAGAAGCTCCAGCAGTGCTGTGAGTCATGCGACTGTCTGTCTGCAAACATGGACATGTTGGTAGCTACCATAGAGAGACACGTCCAGTATCTTCAGAGACTGCTGGAGATGTGCACACATTTGTACTCCGTCACACCCAACTATTGGTCCCCAGGATCGAAGGCATGACAACAGGGATAATCTCAGCCCACGTGACCTCTCCTGACAATGAAACAGGTGGTGCCAGGAAACACATAGACACAGGTGAAACCACACACAGGCCTCTCAGCATTTTCCACTCAGTACACTGTGGAAGTAACCAGAACATCCACGTTAGCCCTGTCTGTCCCCCCTGATCTTTGGTAATCCAAGCCAAGGAGGATCGACTTTCCTCTGGCAAGAAGACCCTCAGCATATTTGGTCCATACACTCAAATACTCTCAGGATTGCTCATCCAAAATCTCTGGGCCAACAGTTCCTTCCACCCATCTTCAGAAGCAGGCAGCACACTGAGGTGTAGCCAAGCGGAGAGAAAGAAGAAAACCTACTGAGGACATTTTAGTGGCACGAATGAAGAAAGTTTTTCTACAAAGAATGGTTTCTCCATACCTGTTCATGATGTTAATTTCCTTGCATGTGTTAGTGAGTCACTTTGTGATGGAACTAAATACATTTTTACACCATCTGAGAGCAGACCGCAGCCACACACAATGCCCAAAGAATGAGGTCTGCACTGAACATCTACAGCACTATCTGCAAGCAGGGGAGCAGTGCGTACTACATGGCATTAAGTCCTGGTGAAAACTGTGCCCCTTCTCATTCAACATTCCTAAAGTTTGTCTCCCACTGTCTGCAAAGGCACAGATGTCAATGGGTTGTCCAGCTGTAGCTGTGCCAGGGAGATGCAACATACAGACAGGGTCAATGCCGCAGGATGACAGAGTGCATACAGTCTGCTTGCCGACCTTGCCATGAAAGGTGTGCTCAACCTTTCATGGTCTAATGACCAATGTTGTCCCCCTTTAAAAGTCCTTTGAATGGTATTTGCTGTAGCCCCTTCCCTACAGGTCGAATTACTTACCCCAAAAAACTGCAAGTGTGCTCGCAGCCATTTTCTTCCCATTGCAGTCTTTCATGTTCCAGCACCATGGAAACTGACAGTGAGCGCTCCTCTTTCAGTGAAGCCTAGACCTGGCCTGACCATGTTAGTGAGCTCCCAAATACCCACAATTCCTTCCCAGTGGCATATAAAGTAAATCCCACAAGCTTCATACTTACCAAGTCCTCATCCAATCTTTCTATATGCAGCTACTCCTGCCTCCCTTCACCCAGACCCTGACATATGAGATGACCATGTCATTATGGTCATACGTTGTCCACCCTCCTTGAAGCCAGGGTGCTCCGAACTGTGGGTGAACCCTCCATTGACCCTGATGTCCCTCCCCCATCGCATTTCCTTTATCCACTTAGATAGTTTCATTGTAATCGGGCACAGTCAATATGATTTTTGAAAGGGAAGTCATGCTTAACCAATCTATTGGAGTTATTTGAGGACATAACGTGCTATGGATGAAGGTGACCTGAATGTATTGTACTTCAATTTCCAGAAGACATTCAATAATATGTCAAATCAAAAGTAATTATGGAAAGTAAAAGCTCATGGGGTGACATATTCACTTGGACAGAAGATTGGCTAACAGGAAGCAGCGATGTGTTTTTCAGGTTGGCATGACATAACAAGTGGTGTTTCACAGAAATCGGTACTGGGGTCTCAACAGTTTACAACTCATAAAGTTGACATAGATGAAGGCATGGAAGATATAGTTGCTAAATTAACTGATGAAAGAGGAAAATAAGTTGTTAAGCAGATGTAAGGAGGTTAGAATAAGATCAGACAGGTTAAGTAAGTGAGCAAAGATGTGACAAGTTTGAGTATAATTTGGGATAATATGAATTTGTCCATTTTGTTAGGAATTTTTAAATAAATGGGATATTATCTAATTGGTGACAGATTTAAGAGCTCAGGATATGGAGGGATATTGGTGTCCTTGCACAAGAATCATGATATGTTCATGTGCAGGCATAGTAAGTAGTTGGGAAATCTAATCATTTATTCTAAGCAGAATTTAATACAAACATAGGAAGGCTATGCTTCATTTCTAAAGGGTGCTGGTGAGACCACAACTAGAGTACTGTATATAATATTAGTCTCTTCATTTAAAGAAAGATGTAAATGTCTTGGAAGCATTTCCAAGGATGCGTGGATTGTCTTATGAGGAAAACTTGGGCAGGCTAGCCTTGTATTTGCTGGAGTTTACAAGAGTAAGCAGTGGCAACTGAAACATTCACGATCCTGAGGAGTCTTCGCAAGTTTATGTACAGAGGTCATTTCCTGTTATAGGAGAACCCTGGAGTCACTGTTTAAAAATAAAGAGTCACCCATTTTAAACAGAGATGAAGTATTTCTTTTTCTCTCACAGGAATTCTGAGTCTTTGGAACTCCCTTTCTGAAAAGACATGGATATAGAGTAGTTTCAAGGCAGAGGCAGATAGAGTCTTTTCAAACAAGAGGGTGAGAGGTTGCTATGATTGACAGGAATGTGAACTTGAGGTTACAATCAGATCAGTCATGATCTCATTGGATGATGGATCATGTTCAGGTTCTTATGTTTGCGGTCAAGGTTGGAACTTTTAATTTGTTCGAGGCTGAGTTAAATATATTTTTGATAGACAAGGCAGTCAAAGTTTATGGGTACAGACAGGAAGGTTGGGATGAGACCACACCACATCAACGATGATCTTATTGAATGGTGGAGCAAGTTCAAAAGATTGCATGGCCGACTCCTGTTCCTAAGTGCTATGTTCCTGTCCCATCTGGCTACCAGCAGGCTGGACATCTAATAAAAAAAATCTGACTTTCCCTGAACAAAGTTTGAAATCTGAGCTCTGAAGCACACTTACTTAAAGAAACTGTGAAAAATGGAATGTATTTGTAATTTTGGAAAATTATTCCTTTTTTTTAAGAAAACTGTACTTCTTTTTGAACTGTGTCATGAACCTTCAATCTCTTCATGGACCACAAGACTCAGCCTAGGACTTGAAATCAAAGTTTCTGGCCCAGAGACAGATATGCCATCACTATGGCACAAGGCCACCATAGAAAAGTATGCCATAGGAATTTTACATATAGTCTTCAGGGCTTCCAGTTATGCCTATTAGCACTTGTCTAATTAATCATTGGTAAATTAAGAAACAAACTTAATGTTGCCAGTGGGAGTCTATATGGAGGCCCCGTTACCATGGCAACATTGCTGCTTGGTTAGTACATGTAAAAGTATCTCATCTGTCAAAAATGTCATCAGCTATTTCTGATCGCATGTACTAAGAAAAATAATTTGGACTATTCAGTCAAATAACAGATTGTCATTGCTTATGATAAATTTAACCTTGCTTGCCTCTTACAGGAGACTTCAGTCTGTCTAATGGAGTAGTGTTTTAAACCGGATATTCTTCCTACTGACAAACATTCATTGGGAGTTATGAAATTCCATTTCCTTCACTTTCCATGAAACATTAAATTCACTTTGAATAATCATTAAGTATAAACAGAACAACACAAAATATGATTTAAAGCCTCCAAGTAAATGTTAGAACAAAAATGATGTTCTGGTAACAACAGTATTCATGTAAATATATCCTTTGAAGGAGCGGAAAAATAAAGGAATTACTTAACCTCACTTGTCAGTCAAGTGGGCCACGGTCGGAATATAATAATGACATGTTAGCATTTTAAGCTAATTTTCTAAATGGCTTAGGGTTCCATCATGCAGTTTTATATCATTGTACATGTAATTATCTAATTTCATTGTAAGCTTTTGCCCTCATTGAATGCAGCTGTGAATCATTACTTAGATCAGAGATTTAATTTATATTATTCTGCCAGAAAGACACAATGATCTTGATTTAATTTTACCATCTTAGGTATTAAACACTCCCAACAAGAAGCTGCACTTGATGCGGACACAGAATGGAGACTTCACACCATGGTTTTGTAGCCTGATTTATGTTCTTTAAGTATACTCTCTTTGCAGAATGAACACATTGACCCAACTGTTTGCTATAAAAAGTGATGCAAAATAATGCAATGTTAATTTTGACCACAGCACGAAGGGTACTCAGGATAGAGATGAAATAGTTAGGAAATGCTCATGTTGAAGGGTTGATTAATTGTCATCTGAAGTACATTAATATTCCCAGCATCATCACTCCAAGAAAGAAACAATATATCTGTCCATTACTATAATAATGCAGGAAACCTGACTGGAAAGGTATATTCTTTATTGTTGAACACCAAAATTGAGCCACCACTCATAATGTACATAGGCTATAGAATTCTTACAGCATGGAAACAGGATTTTGGCCCAACAAGTCCACACTGACCCTCAGAGCATCCCATCCAGACCCATCTCCCCATAACCCACACATCCCTGAACACTATGGGCAATTTAGCATGGCCAATCCTCCGAGCCTGCACATCTTTGGACTGTGGGAGAAAACTGGACCACCCAGACATGGGGAGAATATGCAAACTCCACACAGTCGCCTGGGAGTGGAATTGAACCTGGGTTCCTGCCGCTGTGAGGCAGCAGTGCTAACCACTGAGCCACTGTACTGCCCGATGTCCGTGCATAGGACAGACAATTCTACAAACCCATGCCTGGGTCTGTTCTTTTTTCCCCCAATTTAATCTATTTTTCCCCTAATCAACCTGCCCAAGTAAGTTATTATACACCTAGTGGAGCAGGTGGGACTTGAACCCAAGTCTCTCAGTCCAGCGGTAGGGGCATTTCCACTACGCCACAGAAGGACTCCTTGGATCAGCTTTGTGATGAGTTCCAACTGGATAGATGAATGCCTGTTCCCAAGGGAACTCATACTCAATGAGCCTCATGAGGACATTAATAAATTATTTCCCATGAAATTATTTCCCATGGGCCTTACAGAGGTTATTATAATTGCATATGGTCAAATTTCTGAAGCCACCAGCGATGATTCTCCTGATACTTTCTCCATTTTGTCTCCTCAATTCAATGACCAAGAAAGTCAGAATCTTTCACAGCTATAAATCCAAACAACATTCCGTTTAAACTTTCTGAACCCCCAAACACCAGCATATTTCTATTCAACACTATAGTATTCATAGAACAAAGCATAAAACACATACCATGAAACAACTTCAGGTGTAAAGAACTTTATCTTCATTGCAAATCTGAAAAATTCAATAAAATATTTAAAGACAGCAATGGAGTTCTCCTGGTTAACATCTATCTAACCAACTTGTTAATTTGCCTTAATTTGCTGCATTGCAGTTTGTTGCTAAATTTCCTTGCTTAGAATGTACTTAGTTGGCTGTGAAGCACTAGGGGACATTCTAAAGACATGAAAACGGTTATGTAAGTTTGAGATGGACCATTTAACTCGTGGTTTCTCCCAGGAAACAGCAAATATCGAAAGATTAATTCTTCTGTTTGGCAAATCACTGTCATTGTAATATAAATTTAGTACTAGAAACATAGAAGTTGAAGACTTGACTTTTTCTTCTGTGTAACAGACTGAAAATACTATATAAAATGCCACACATTGCTCTTAAAGTTAAGTTGATCGTTCTTTTTAGGAAGACGGGGTCTCTTATGAAATGAGTTCGCTTTTGAAAATATGTTTATTTAAAGGTTTACTTAACGCTGTTAAGGTTGAGAATCCTGGATGAGAATTCCGCTTCTTATTGTGCTGGTTCCTTGACGTGATGGTTCTCTTTTCTATGAAAAGTAAAATTTTCCATTAAACCACGGTAACCGACACTATGTTAGAACCTAATTGCTTAACCATTCGTGTACTAAAACCATTATTTGATATATACAAGAATGGCAACAACAAATAGATATTCTTAGTTCATCAGTAACCCGATTTTAAATCTCTGAAAGTGACCCTAAGAAACAAGACTGAAACATTTAGTCGTTTTATTGGTGCATACTCGTTGTCTGCCTCGTAAATTAAATGATTGGAATATTTAAACAACTTTAAAACATGCATACTAGTATTACTGCACCAAAAATAAGGAAACAAGTTTATTTGAAAGATCCCACTCGAATAACCACAAAGCAATATAAGCAGCAGAATCTGAACTGCGTTTTGTATCCTGTTCTGGGTTGGGACCATTTCCTGGGGTGATTTATTTTAACCAGCACGTAAAATCGCGGAAATTTCGTTTGCACCCGAGTATTCTTCGGTGGCGTTAATAAGGCTCTTCTCAAAATTTCACTTCACGCCCAGCAAATACAGTTCTCCGCCTGAAAATGTTTCCAGCTGCCCCTTGAATCCATTTGTACCGTCTGCTTCCAATGCCCTGCCTGCTCAGTAACACAACTGAATGGGCTGCGAGTGATGTTGCTATGTGATTGGCCGACTTCCCGGTTTCCCGAAATAACTCCATCTCCTTCATTCGAGCGACGGATTTGTAGACACACTACAACCTGTAAGCAACCAGAACACCTGCCAGTGCCTATTTTTTCTAAATGTGGAAAGAAGCGCAACGTTAAAAACAGCTTTGTACTCTTCAGGGAAGGGGAAAAATCACGGTAGCTTTTCCTTTATTACTTCCCATTCTGTGATTTTTGTCTGTTACTTTCTGTGACAGGTGGGCACAGCATTCATTGGGTGGTGTGTGTTACATTAAATTACATGTCTCCTGCCACGCTATTCAATACCATCATTTCTGATCTTCAGCTTCAACTCCACCTTCCAGTCTGCTCCCTACATGACTCCATTCCTTGACGGTCCGAAATCTGTAATTGTGTGGGATGAACAATTCCAAAGATTCACAATCAGAACAAATCTGCAAGAAATTTATAGAAATGTTCGAAATGACTCTTATCGATGCACCATGGAAAGCATCCTATCCAGATGCATCACAGCTTGGTATGACAACTGCGCTGCCCAAGACAGTAAGAAATTACAGAGAATTGTGAACACAGCCCAGTCCATCACATTAAACAGCCTTCCGTCCATTGACATTTGGACAGATACATGAACAGGAAAGATTTGGAGGGACATGGACCAGGAGCAGGCAGGTGGGGCTAGTTTAGTTTGGGATTATATTCGGCATGAACTTGTTGGACCGAAAGGCCTGTTTCGATGCTGATTTTGTCTATATTTCCCAATAACTCGGGAAAGCAGCCAACATAATCAAGAACTCCCCCCACCTGGTTATACTCTCTTCCACCCTTTTCCATTGGGCAGAAGACACAAAGGTGTGAAAACATTTGCCAACAGATTTAAGAACAACTTCTTCCCCACTGTTTCAGACTTATGAAAGGACCTCTCATATATTAGAGTTAATTGTTCATAGAATCCCTACACTGTGGAAACAAGCCCTTCAGCCCAAACCAATCCTTGGAGCATCCCACCCAGACCAATCCCCCTAAAATCCACCTAATCTACACATCCCTGGACACTACAGGCAATTTAGCATGGCCAATCCACCTAAGCTGCACATCTTTGGACTGTGGGAGGAAACTGAAGTACCCAGAGGAAACCCACGCAGACACAGGTATAATGTGCAAACTTCACACAGACTGTCACCTGAGGGTGGAATTGAACCTGGGTCCCTGGCACTATGGTGCAGCAGTGCTAACCACTGAGCCACCATGCTGCCCAATTGTTCCCTACACCTTCTCTGTAGCTGTAACACTATATTCTACATTCTATTTTATTGCAATGATGTCCTTATGTAAAGTGTAATTTGTCTGGATAGCATGCAAAATAATACTTTTCACTGTATCACAGTACATGTGACAATAATAAATCAAATCAAAGAGGGATTGCTATAAACATTATAGACTTCTTAAAGTGGGGATCTACAATTATCTGAATTTGGACTGGAATAGTGGCAGAAGGGAAATGTTCCCACGCTGCAATTTCCCTTGCTGCCATATGTAAACAAGTTTTTAGTCCCAAATTGTCCCCAATTCCCATTTTTGCTACTTATTTTTCCTTTGTGTCCAAGGAAGACTTTAGGATTCACTTTAATGCTGGCAGCAAATCTCTTTGCATATTTCCTCTTAGATTCTTCTATTTGCTTTTCGATCAATGGGTGGGAATTTCTAAGGAGCAGCAATCTCAAACAGATTATCACTTTGCTCCTTCAATACTTGCAATGAAAGAGCTCCACCTTTCTGTCAGGAGATTCTGAATAGGGCTCCATAAGAAATATGGAGCCATACTTCCATTGTTCCAATACTCAGGGTAGAACAGTCAGGGATAGGTAAACCACCCTTGCTATTGTACAATAGTTGTCCTATTCTGAAATCTAAAGGTCCAGCATCAGACAGTGACATTGACAGCTCCTATGAAAGGGTAGTGTGGGGGGAGGGGAGGGTACCAGGTGGTAACAACGACAGGTAAGTGATGGAGTGTTTTAAGTAGGATCGGAGTCAAGGCAAGATATTGAGGCCGGCATAGAGCAGGGATTGTGGTGTCTGGTCCCAGAGGGATTAGAGGATATTGATTCCTGGGAATGGGAGTGGGGCTGGCAGCAAGAGAGTGATGTTTGGCTGCTAGGGAGGTGGGGCAGCAGTGTTGAATCAGGAGCAGGGAGAGGCAGGGTTGGGTTCAGCAGGAGGTGATGGGAAGATCAGATCTGATGGAAGGGCAGTATGTGTTCAGGTCTAGAGCAGGAACACAGGGGTCAAGTTCTGGGGGATGGTGTTGAATCCTGATCTGGCTGTGGGGCAGAGTGATTCAGGTATGATGACAGAAGAGTTTGGGAATTGGTCTAGCAGTATGGGAAAGGGCATTGGGCTCAGAGCAGGGAAAGGGATTGGGTCTCAGAGGATAATGATAAAGGTCTGGGGGAGGTATATTTGGGTGTGTGTGTATTACGTTGGGAAGGTCAGTTTAATAGTTACTTATGTGTTAAATTAGGAATTTATGCACTACCTTTCCTGATTAGCTGTTTACTAAATGCAGTAGAATTGGTATCTTTGCTTTATTGATATGCATTAATAAACAATTGTCTCTTGGTGTGCAGAGGGCAATTTCATACTTAGTGAATGATTCAAGACTTGGAAGCTTTCTAAACTGTGAGGAGATCAAAAGGAGACTTACAAGTTATTAGAGTGAACAGATAGATGGCAGTTCACAGCAGAGGAGTGGTATATTTTGATACAAAGAACAGGGTAATTTAGAATAAACAATGGGCCCAAATCTAAAGGAGCGGAGTAAACTGAGTATATATGTGCGTAAAGTAATTGAAGGTGGCAAGACAAGTAGAGAGCAGTTAATATAGCAAATGGAATCCTAAACTTTATTAATAAAATATAAAATGCAGAGTACAAGTGCAAGATGGTTATACTGTACTTGTTTAAGACACTAGTAAGAGCTCAGCTGGAATATTGTGTTCTGGAGCCACATTCAGGAAGGCTGTGAATGAACTGGAGAGAGTGCAGAAGAGGGTTACACAAGTTTGATTTGATTTGATTTAATTTATTGTAGTTATGTGTACCTAAGTACAGTGAAAAGCTCAGTTTGCAAACAGTACACACAAATCATAGCAAGCAAGGACATATAGATCATAAGAGAGATAGTAAGAATTGCAGATGCTGGAGTCAGAGATAACCCAGTGTGAAGCTGAAGGAACACAGCAGGCCAAGCAGCATCAAAGGAGCAGGAAAGTTGACATTTCAGGTCGGGACTCTTCTTCAGAAATTGAGGGAGGGAAGGGAGTTCAAATAAATAGAGAAAGGAGGGGTGGGGCTTGGGAGGATAGGTGGGATGGTGATAGATGAGTGCAGGTAGTGGGTGGTGGAGATTGGTCAGTGACGTGGGAGGAGGATAGGTGGGAGAGAAGACGGACAGGTTGTGTCAGGTCAAGGAGGTGGGGATGAGAGGGAGGGTTGGTCATGGGATGAGGCCGGGGTGGGGAGATTTTAAAACTGGTAAAATCCATATTTAGGCCATCGGGCTGTAGGCTCCCAAGGTGGAATATGAGCTGCTGCTCTTCCAGTTTCTGGGTGGAGTCATTGTGACAGTGGAGGAGGCCCAGGATGGACATGTTATCCAGGGAGTGGGAGGGGGAGTTGAAATGGTTCACGACTGGATAGTGTTGTCATTGGTCACAAACAGAACGCAGGTGCTCTACAAAGCGATCTCCAAGCCTCCGCTTGGTATCACCAATGTAGAGTAGGTCATATTGGGAGCAGCGGATGCAATTGACCACATTGATGGATGTGTAGTTGAACCTCGGTCTAATGTGGAAGGTTTGTTTGGTCCCTTGAATGAAGGTGAGGGGGTAGGTGTAGGAAAGGTGCTGGGTTTAATGGGGTCAGTGGGGAGTGTGGAGTGGACGAGGGACTCGCTGAGTGTGCAGTCCCTACGAGAGGCAGATAGGGGTGGGGAGGAAAATATCTCTTTGGTTGTGGGGTTGGATTGTAGGTGGCAGAAGAGGGGGAGAATGATACATTGGATACGAAGGATAGTGGGGTGATATGTGAGGACAAGGGGGATTCTGTCTTTGTTTTCGTTGGGGGAGGGGATGTGAGGGCAGAGGTGTGGGAAACGCAAGAGATGTGGTTGAGAGCATTTTCGATCACTGAAGGGGGGATGTTACAGTCCTTGAAATAGAGGACTTCTGGGATGCTCAGGAGTGGAATGCCGCAACTTTGGAGCAGACACAGCGGAGGCAGAAGAATCGGGAGTAGGGGGTTGCATTCTTGCAGGAAGGTGGGTAAGAGGAGGTGTAATCTAGGTAGCTGTGGGAGTCGGTGGGCTTAAAATAGATGTCAGTTTTGAGGCAGTCACCAGAGATGGAGACAGAGATGTCTAGGAAGGAGAGGGAGGTAACAGAGATGGTCCAGGTGAATTTGAAGTTGGGGTGAAAGGTATTTGTAAAGTTGATGAATTGTTCAAGCTTCTTGTGGGAGCGCGAGGCAATGCCGATACAGTCATTGATGTAGCGGAGGAAGAGCTAGGGGATAGTGCCAGTGTAGCAGCGGAAGAGGGACTGTTCCACATATCCTAGATATAAATCATAAGGTGCTTAGACAGAGTGAGGCATACAGATTACACTGCGTAGGTGGTGTGCAAAGCACTACCAACATTAATAAGATCTATATTATTTGAAGCTGGAGAATCCATTCACCAGTCTAATAATGGCAGGAAGAAGCTGTTCTTGAACCCATTAGTGCATGTGTTCAATCTTTTGTGTCTTCTGCCTGACAAAAGAGGTTGTAGGAGAGCATTAACAGAGTGGTAGGGGGTCTTTGATGATGTTGGCAGCCTTTCCGCAGCAAGAAGAAGTGTAAATGGAGTCCATAGATGGAAGATTGGTTTCTGTGATGGCCTGGGCTGTGCACACAACCTTCTGTAGTTTTTTTTACAGTTTTGGGCAGAGCAGTTCCTGTACCAGGCTGTTATGCGCCCGGACAGTATGCTTTCTATGGTGAGGGTCCTTATGGACATACCGAATTTCCTCAGCCGCCAGAACAAATAGTTACAGCAATAACAACTCTCAGTTTAGGTGTAATATTGGAGAATCCGAGATAACAAGGTGTGGAGCTGGATGAACACAGCAGGCCAAGCAGCATCATAGGAGCAGGAAAGCTTGACGTTTCGG